>VZRL01001136.1:175326-256236 GCA_013397895.1 Origma solitaria
GGGTGGGGGGACCGTAGCGGGAGCGGGCGGGCCCAGCCGCCATCGCATCCCCGCCCGCCGCGCCCCCTCCGAGCGCGCTGAGCGCGGGGGTCCCGCCGCAGCCGCCCGTTGCCGTGCCCCCCCTCGCTTGCCGGCGGGACGGCTCGGGCGCGTGTTGGGTACGAGGTAACCGGAGCAGCCCCTAGCCCGGCGGCGTTCCGCCACCCTGGTGCTGCTCTGGGCGGGCTGTGCTGGACGGCGGCGGCACCGAAAGGCCGGCCGGGAGCGGGGTCACCGGGAGCGGTGCGTGTCCCGCAGGTACACCGCACCGGAGGTACGTGGTACCGGGGTACTGAGGGATACCCTGGGTACCACAGCGTGTCCCTCAGGTAGCTCCTTAGCCCTCAGTTACTGCTCGGGTTCCGCGCCGACGGGCGCAGGGCGCGGGGCCGCTCCGGTGGTCCCTGCGAGGCCGTGCCATTTTTCCCGTGTTGCGGACACTTCACACCGCGCGTTCGTTCATTTCTTTCTCCCACTGGTGCTTTGCTTCACGTTAATTTCATTCCTAGGGGTTTGCTGTTGTTCAGACGCAGATACTGACATGCCGCAAAGGGAGCGGGCGCTGTTTGTAAACAGCAAGAGGCTCAGCGCGGGCAAAGTCAGGCGAATTCACAAACAATAGTTTTTCACACGGCTGGTGCCATGCGCTGTAATAGACTTTGCTGTTAAGCAATACTTGAGTCTACCGCTCTAGAGCGGTGCTTCTCTTTTCCTGTGCTGGCTCCAGTAACATGAACCACGCTAGGACTGGCAGCTCCTGGTACTGCTTCATTTTCCATGTTGAATAAGGGAATGGTGGAGGCTGGAGTGCAGCAATACTGTGTGTTCAGATGGCTATTTTCTGCTCCTTTAACGAGCAAGCTGAAAATGTTTACTGCAGGAGCATTTGTGGTATTCCAGGGTGGATTTAACCTCTTTTTCACACAGAAATACGGACATGTGGGGATTAGTCAGTGTGGTTTTGTGGAGGCTGACGCTGCCCCTGGGGAGTCTGCTTTGTCTTGGCCAGGAGCACCTGTGCCATCTTTGCCTGTGTGTTGAAGCAGTTGTGTCCTCCTTGTGCCATATTGTGGGAGCAGTTACCTGCGCTGGGTTATGGTTCTGCCGTGCACCTCACAAGGTCAGGAAGATTTGCTCCTAAAACAAAGGGATAGAAATACAATGTGAATTACTGGGGGCTTTTGCTGCATTAGTGATGTGTAACCCCATTTTTGGGTGTTTTGGCCTCTCCTGCATGCTTCATGGGAGAAGTCCATAGACACTAAACACTGGACAGTAAGTTAAAAAAACATGAGAAAACAAGACACATGAAACACCTTATCATGTTCCAAACAACATTCCTTTCCCAAGTAACTTTCAGTGGGGAAAAAAGAGTTTGTCTTTGCCTTCAGCAGTTACATTACTTCAGCCTAAAATTGTAATATATTCTTTCCTTTTTTAGAAGATTTTAAGCACAGGGGATTCAGGTTTACCCTAATTCCTACCTTATAAATTGAGAGTAAATTAGAATGTGAAATGTTTTGGTACTACTGACAGCAAAGTCCAAGTTGTTAACTTGTTTTAAGCAATGACTTTTATCAGTTTTATCATGGCAGTTTTCTTTTTCCAGTTTGATTTCAACTAGTCAGTAACAAATAAGATTGTTTTCAGTGTCTGAAAATAAACATGGCCATGTAAATTTCAGAAAATGGCTTCTCTTTTTTTTTTTTCAGCAGTTGTTATCCTGCATAGAAGCCAGTTCTTCATGTGTCAGAACTCTTCATTTTGAACTTTTATTTCAATAGCGCTTCTAAGAAGATGTCCAGTACAGATACCCTCACAAATACAGAGAAGGAGTAAGTACTTTCTTTGTTCCCCTGGATGCAGAAATACAATTACTGGATTATAATGCGAAAATTCTTGCAGTTTCATTAGTAGAATCTTGTTTTGATGAAGTGTTAAAGAAAAATAACTTTTATATTGAAGCAGCCTACAGTAACATCCTAGAAGAAATGATACCAACACCAGTGAATTTACACATTCAGGGAGGAAATGTTCCAGAAGGTTTTCATTAAGTTGATCAGCACTTGGTTAGGACTAGTTCTGTAGAGATAAAACCCTGCTTAGAGATTCCTTAATTTAATGCTTCTGAACTGTGAAAACCTACTTGGGTATAGTAGATCACTTCCTTGTACATCTGGGGTACCTGCAGTAGCATAAGACATGCTGTGGAGTTTTCGTGGTATAATGCATTGCTTTTTCAGAATACTATTTCTGCATATCTATAATGTTTTATATGTAGTGCTTTGGAACAAGTATATTTTTACCAGTGCCACTGGATATAAAATAATAATTATACTTATTCTATAAAACATGAAGTTATTCACTTAGAAGTTGGATCAGATTCTGAATGGGAAACATGGATTCAGTCATGATTGAAAAATAACTCCAGACCCTTCCCAAACTGCCAAGTAACCACATCAGTGCTGTCAGCAAAACCAGAATTAAAACCAGGCACAGGCAACTCTTGCTGGACTATCATGTTTGCTGTGCTTGTGCAATAGAACCCAGCAAACAATATTCAAGAGAATGGTAAAACAATTTAGCACAGATTTAGAATTATGCTACCTCATAAATAACTTGATTTGTTTTGAAAAGCAAAACCACAAAACTTAAAAAAAAACTAACTTGCTTTTTACTGTGACCTGAAGATGCCAATACTCTGCTTGTCTGATGGAAATTCAGAGTCTGTGATCACAAAGATACATCTTTAAGGCAGCTGTGGCTTGCTGGAGTCATGTGAAAGCTGTATTACATGAGTAGTTCCTTTATTCCAAAGGCAATTTTTCACATAAGAGATGAACAGGAAAGGCACTTCCACATGCTGATGGTGGATTGTAATTTTCTATACTTTTATTTTTCTGGGAGATAGTATTGATGCACAAGATTCCAAGAATGCACTTGGTTATATGTTAACTGAGGTTTACCTAAACTTTAAATCATACCTTTATTCTTTACACAGGGGTTAGCCTTAAACCATTCATGCTTCTCCACAATTACAATGTTGCCCAGGCTTTTTTTCAGGCTTAACAATTGCCATGTAGTGACATGTTTTCTTTTAATCTCTATAACCTAAGCAGCAAAATGTATTTTGAATAATGAGTGGGTTTGGATGGATCGTAGTGAATGCTTGTTTATGCTGTATGATACAAGCATTCCTAAGCTGTGGTCCTTAAAATCTGAATTTAGGGTTACTCAACCTGAAAGGCTACAGTTGCAGAATGGACTTGTATAGGCTTTTTGTAAAAGGCCTTTGTTTTATTTAAAAAAGATCTTGTGAATCAAACTGCTAAAGATTCTGCAGATCTTTTTGTTATCTGCTAAATTATCCTGTAATCCTTCTAATGCTAAAGCATTGAAAAACTTCCCTTGGGAAAGGCAAGTCCTAATTACAAATGTTGCCAGAATGGAATAGTTTTCCAGCTGTTTGGAAAAGAATCATACTTAATAGCATATGATAACTCTTGAAAATTTAGTCTTGCTTATCTATACTAAAATTTGTGGAGTTTTGAGTTGATATGATTTTCCTGGATCTTTCTGGAAGTAAAAAGTAATTTGTGTTCCTTTGAGCATATTCTTGAAAGGCAGAGGACTTGCAAGAGAAGCAATGATGCCGTTGTTCTATATGAATCCTTTAGAAACATTAAAAGCAGCACAGCAGCAGAATTTGAAGGTAAAGAGGGATAGAAGCCTCAGGGATGAGTTCAAGAAGCTGAACAAAGTTTACTTTGAAGAAGGGATGGAGGAGCAACTGTCTGAACCAGTGATGTATTACTGGTAATAACTCTAATAAAATGCGAGCGATAAGCTTAATACTACTTTATATCTACGTAAATTGTTCAGAAGTTTGCCACGTCTGGTTTAATAAAAATAACTTTTTGCTTTTTAACAACGAAAATGCTGAGCCTTGAGCCACGTGTTAATTGGGGTGTTTCTATAGCAGAAGATGTGACACTGGTTGGTCTGAGAGATGTGTTTGGACAAATGCTCCTGATATTGATACCACAAATTGAATTCCACTGGTGTTAAGGACACTGGTCGTTTTATTGGAGAAAAACTATTGGTATTTTATCTTCTGTAACCTTGCCTAGAGCAAATCTAATCGACAGGAGGCTTAAAATATCAATGGCTCTTCAGTAATGCCAGTAACACCAGCAGAATGAACTGATTGAGAAAAGGCTACAAAGGGGCAAATTTTCGTCTCTGAATGGATGTGATCACTGTGCCAGTGGGGCTTTTCACATTTTGGGAACTGGGAAGGCTGCTTTATGTTTCTCCTTAATCTGTGGTGGGTCACGTCGCCCCTCTGCCCCTTCTGTGTGTGCCTTGCAGGCTCTCAGGACTGACTTCTCTCTATCTGAGTACTGTTCAGCACGTTGTCTCTCAGCAAAGGAATCCTTTTCCCAGAAGGATTATCTGCTACTGGAACCACAGTCACTGCAGCTTAAAAAAAAAAAAAGATGCCTGAGATAAGCGTTTGCGTTCCTGGCATAGCTGAGCCCTCCTGCTGCGCAGCTCCAGACCTGACAGATGCTGTCTGATCACAGGGTTGCTCCTGGCTAGAGGATTCACCTTTCTGCTTAAAGCCCTGAGTGAGCACAGGGTATTTGGCTTTCATTGCAAGCTGCAGTCTTGTTATGATCTTTTGGAGACAGGGGGAGTAGTAGGGGTGCATCTTCTTATGCAGGCCTGGAAGGAAATGGCCATTAACCAAACTGATGTCAGGTGCTCAAAACTTCTGAAAATGTGCATCTCTCTGCAAGACCAAGCCTTCTGTCAGGAGGGTCTGACCTATAGCAACAGGGGTGATATTTTTGACTTTCTCAGCTAGATCATTCTCAGTGTAATGGCATAAGTTGATCTGTTTTAGTTCCTCTCACAGAAAAGCACGTGTCAGCTTCCATTCGGAGAGAAAATATATGACCCAGGTTCCGTTTTGACTTTTGACTGCTGTGTATTGAAAGTCTAAAAACCAAGTTAGATCATGGCACAGGCCAGTATCATGATTGAGAATGAAAAGTAATAGCATAATGGCATTTGTTTCATTAATACTTTCAGTCTGCTTTGTTGGCTTTCCCTTTTGTGTGGCTGTGCATAATCCAGTCTGCTAGGAAGATTGCTTTAGAAAGGTCATGAGTTACTGCTTTTGACCTTGTTTGGAGGGAGCGTGTAAATAAATTATTGGAAGAGCAGGAGGAAATAAATTTCTTTTAATCATGCCGCTTGCCTTTGGCTGCTGGATCTAGGTTGCTTAATCATGGTGTAGTAAATTTTCTCCTTTGCATTTATAAGTCTCTAAAGTTGCTATAAATGGCCCTTTCGAAGAGAGAAAAAGTAAACATTACCTCTCTAGGTGAATTAGAGCATGTGACGCAGAGGCTTTCAGAGAAGATTAAGTAGGCAGAGACTCTCAGCTGGAGCTCTGTGTTTGGGTTTTTTAGTTGGGAGCCGAAATCATCCTGCTCATAACCTTCATCTGGCTAAACTGGAAGCCTCCCGTGTGTTTTGCTTGCGTTGTTGTTGTTTTTCCTGCCGTGCTGAAGGATGTCCTTGCTCTCACCGGGGGCTGAAGATGAACCAGAGCGTTTTGATGGTCTCTCTCTCCTATACTGGTATGCCGAACCTCTCAGTTCTGGGGGCATTGCTCTACTCTGTAATTGGGCAAAGTACAGTAGAGATAATTTAAAAGCTGTGGGCATTTTCAGCTTCTTTTCATAAACAGGCAGAGTTTATAATTTAGTTTGTTGTGTGTCAAGTAATACGTGTTTTGTGAGCAAAGTGTATTATTCTCCCATTGATAAACCTAGGTAAATATTTTGTTTGTGTACAGAAATGACTAATATTTTCTCAGGAATAAAGATCAGAAGAGTATCTGTAGCTGCATGTTCTGATAAGTACTAGAAGCTGTAAACCCCAAAGCTGTTGAACTTCCTTGTGTATGCTGCTAAAAAGTAATGGAAGCAGGTTCATTTTAATTGCCCTTACTAAAGCATTGACACAACATGTTACACACTTAGTCTGTTGGCATTCCAGGGCTTCAGTTGGAGTGTTGAGTTTAGTATTTTTTAGTGTAAGAAAGTTATAATGTACATTTTTGTGAGTTTTGCTTGTTTATCTGTTGCCTCACATATTCTCTGTGTGCTAAAACCTTGCTTACAAGTATTTTGCCTGACCTCAGAAAGTGAGTAGCAGCATCTGATTTTTTTAATTTGCATCTTTTTCTACAAAGAACCTGGAATTATTTTTTGTTACTACTGCCAACTGGTTTAGGAGCCTATTTCCTTATTTATACTGTTGAGCATGTTTCTAATGCTCTGGGAGAAGCATTTTAACATTTTATGAATGTTAAATAATGATGACATAAAATAGATGTTGGATGGGTGCTGAATCCAAGTAATTTTACAGTGAAATTGTTAAAGCTCTGTTTATTTTATTAGAACTATGACAAGTAGCTTGATTTGAAGATCTAAGGTCTAAGTTATATGGGGGTGAAAAAAACCCGTAACATTGAAAGTCAGCTAGATGTGAGATGCTAAACAAATTCAGCGCATATGAAGATGCTTGTCTTTACTTTTATGCGATAAACTAATTTTAAACTGCATATATTGGAAGGATTTACTCTTCAGATCATAAACAGAGTTGAGTACCTCGTAAAAGTTGTCTATTCAAAGCGTCAGTTCTTTCTAATTGTATGTGACAGCATCATGACAATTCCAGTGTTTCAGAGATGTCTTATTCCTCTCCATTGTGCATTATTAGTTTGTATATTCTCTGTATCCTCTTAGTCAAATTTCATTTTATGTTTTTTAGCATTTCTCTTTTGAAAGTATTCCTTGTTATTTCTGGAAATGTAGGTACTTTCCTATTAAATGTCCTGTGCTTAGATTTGATCATATTTCATTATTGTTTTATATGGTTGTATATAAAAGAGGTTTACTATTTCTGGTGAACTCTAAACTTCAGACTTAAAAGTCTGAGATTTGATCTTTTCAGACTTCATGAGAGTAAACCTCTATGTTGCTTTGTGTGAGGTTGGAGTAACTTTCATTCTTGCTTTTTAATTTTAACAAAAACTGCCATTTGGAACCTGCTGAGAGGGAGTGGCAGAACAAGACCCCGAGAAGTAGTAGCAAAAGGCAAGAGGGAAAAAATTTGAATAATTGCTTTATTAAAGATCAGTGTACCTTGTTTAAGTTTTCAAAGACGGATACAAGTCCGGATGAAACATGACTAACATGCTGACTTTCAGCTTCAAAACAAGTTAAATTCATGGGATAACTGCAGTGACAGTTCTGGGTAGTAGTGCCAAATACTCTGCTCTTGTTGTGTAGTAGGAGGTTGTCCAAAGAGTATTGTTGAGAAATATCAGACTTGCAGATTTGTTCTTCCTTTCAGGCTGTGATTAAGTAAAAGCAGTTTGGTTCACTTTTAGGCTTACAAAGGGTGTCTTACGCTCTGACATATCTTGGCAAGGTCATGTGCAGTGGCATCAAACGCAGACCAAATACATCAGGTCCCATTATTTCTTTCTTTTAGCCTTTGAAACAAATACTTCAAGAAATACTACAGTGACAAATATACAGTGTTTGAAGCATAGGCTTATTTTTTGTTTCTAAAGATTATTAGAATTATTAGGTCTGTTAATTTGGCCAGCCTTCCTAAAGCAAAGACTAATTTTGCAAATATTTGGAGATTTCAGGTTTGGGGAAAATGCTGCTTTTCCGAGCTAGTGCTTATCTCATGATAAAAACATCTCACCCAGTTTTCTTCTACAAAACCAAAGAACTGCAGACATTCTTTAGAAGCTGGATCTCTTGGCTGGTGCTAGAGTTTTAACAATATTTCGACCTTCTGGATTTCTCTCTTGCTTCTGGCACAACACCTTTTAATGATGTACTCTGGCTTTTGAAATACACTCAGTTTCAGGCATGGAGTTCAGGCTGTGCTGGATTAGGTTATGTGGAAGGATTTGGGTCACTGTGTCCTCCACTTTGATCTTCTTCCCCCCCCCGCTAATGAATTCTCGTTCCATTTCACTTTAACAGCACCCTCTAGAAAATACAACTCTCTATTTAATGTTGAACAATATGTAGGTCAAAGCAGAAAAACCTGAGTGGTGCTTCTGCTCTTTTCTAGAAGAGATCTGGGGAGACTTCTCCAAACATGGTGTAGTGAAAGGGCAAAGGAGCTGTGATACAACTTACATTTTTTTTACCCATAATTCATCTAAATGAAAATAAAACCTGGTAAAGGGTAATCTGGATTTATAGGAATTCTTAACAGTCTGCATTCTCAGTGCAATGTGCTGGTCATGTGTCCGATGGAACTGTAAATTTAGGTTTCAAAACTCTAATTTTACTTAGTATTCTTTCTTAGTTCTTTTAACATGATCAACTGCCTTCAAAATATTCTTCTGCCTCTAGAAAATTCCAAGGGCCATCCTGGCGTTTTCCCTTGGGGTGGGAAGGTACACAGAGGATCAGGCAAAAGAGTTTGGAAAGGAGCCTTTTTTGCAACAGGGAAAGAAATCAGTGTTGAGTGAAGAAATTAAGAGACTGTAGGGGAAAAATTATGTTCATAAATAGTCACAAAATTATATTTTAGATATCTTAGAAAATAATTTTATGCACTGTCTTAGCTGTGCTTTTGTTTAAATATTCATTATCTGATCAAGACTGATTTTATGGTGTTTTTCTTGTCTAAATGTTAAGGTGGAATTCTCTTTGTATTTAATAATAATCCTTTTATTCTAAACAAAATGGGATTCACAGTTCAGCCTGAAATGCTTTGGGGGAAAAAGAAGTAAATTCTGTATATTTATTGTACCTTTCCATCTGATATTTGTGATGAGGAGATTGATTTTTGGCTGGGGAGATGGTGCACTGAGGTATCAAGCAATATGAAGTTGTCAGTGGAGAAAACTGTGTTTGATTTGTGTTCGAGTTAAAAACTTTTGATACAAACTGTAATTTATTTTCTATTAACACAACTGTACCTACATTTCTGTAATTTAATGACTTTTATTCTGCTCCTCAGGACCATTATGGGCCCTCATGGAATCAATCGAGCTGTTCACCGCCTCTCTTTCTCTGACTGCCAGAATGGATTAGGTAACTGAGATTGCTCATTCTGTTATTCAGTTAACCAAACCTAAAAACATCTGGGGAGCTTTGCCAGCTCACACTGGCATCAGGAACCTTTATTTGGCCTTTTTGGATTTGGCTATAAATTCATTTAGCACAGTAGGTGGAATAACTAATTTTTCACTTTTGTTTTTTTGGTTCGTTCTGCAGGAGTTAAAATTATTGGAGGTTACCGGGCACAAACAGCAGAAGATTATGGGATTTTCATAAAGAGAATTCTACCTGGAGGGGTTGCTGCTGTAGATAGTAAGCAATTCTAACTTTTTTTGCTGCAAACACACTGCATATAAAAACCTGTCAAAAGAAGTCTTACTTTGTGAGTAAGGATATTTATAATAGTATGGTTTAGTCAGGATTCATGAAGTGTTGGCTTACTCTAAGATAGAGAAATGAAACTTGGACCCTTTATGGAAAAAGATTTTAACACATTCAGGTGAGTAAGTGTTGAGATGCTGAATCACTTCTAATTCATAAGGTATAAAGTGGTGTTTTCTGTACAGAACTAGTGTTTTTAATTAATTCTGATAATTTTTATTACTGTTTTTTAATGGTGCTGTGCTGGTGGTTGAGGTCAATATGGAAAGAAGAAATGACACTCAGTAGTTTGCAAAAATTAAGCTACAGACTTCTGTCCTAGGTCTCTGTATGGGTTTTTTTGGGATTCTATCTTGTCTTGAGCAAAATGATCATTTAAAGTAACGTGAATCAACACAAGTTCCTAAACTTGAGATTTTCAGGAAGTTAAAAAATAGAATTGGTTCTTAAAAACTTTCAGCTGACTTTATTAATGTATCAAACATTAATATATCTACACACGGTAACTTGTATTAATGTTAAGAGCAAGATTCAAATAAAAATTAATTCCACAGCTGTGAAATATAAATTTTAGTCTCACAAATATCTGTGTTGTGTGTAAATAATACAAATAGCTAAATAACACTTCTTTTCGGTGGCTATTCTGTTGTTAATACGACTGATTTATAGTTTCTAGTCTTACCACAATAGCCTGTCGTACTTAGATGCCAAGTGTCATAAAGTTGTTTAATGCATTAGGTCACATAGAATTGAAATTACCTGGTTTAATACAATATGTTCACCATTTTCTTGTTGATTCATGAATCACTGTTGGCTTCATTTAAAGGCCGTTTGCTCACTGGCGATCTGATTTTGGATGTCAATGGAGAAAACTTGATTGGAGTAACAAATGAAAGGTATGTTTGTACTGATTTGTGAATGTTTATTAGAGCTTGGAATATTATACATGGATTATTTTGGACATTGTCAGTGATTGATTGGAAGAGCACAACTCCCCTGAGATCCTTGGAGTTCAGCTGGCAAGGAATTTATGCTATAAATTTAATTCAGCAAAACTGTTGTGGAAAATTGAAGGATTATATGCGATTCTATACCACCAGAATCAGCTGGTTTCTTAATGACATAGATATAGGATGTGTGTGGAAACAGCAGTAGAAGTTGTTAAAATATTTTTTTAACTATCTGCTGGTTCAGTACTGGGGAATGTAAATGTTGCAGCAATCAGGTAATGGCCCAGTGAAGGGGAAAGAAAAATCTGTAGACGGTTTCTGTAGCTGCATCTCTGGAGATCAGAGCAGCTTTTAGTGCTGGAAACGGAGATTGAAAATTCAGATTTGCTGTGTATTTGCTGGGGTAATTCCTGAGCCCGGCACACCTGAGCAGGAGATCTTGTTGGTGTGGGCTGTTAATGCTGAAGGGAAGGTCAGTCGCACTCATTGCTGTCAGCAAATGCCCCACAGTCTTTCACTCATTCCCCAGTGCTCACCTTGGGTTTTGCTGCTGCCAAGCTCTTTTCTCTGTATCTGACAATGAAAATGATTAGAAATTTGTCCGTTGTCCTGTTTTTCTAGCACTGCTCACCATGTACTTCTTGCCAGCGCCCTGGTGTATTTATTTGGCCTTTTTCTCCCCCCCTCTAGGGCTGTTGACATCTTGAGAACAGCCTCAGCCTCTAATCACATGTCTCTGCTCATTACTAGAGATGAAGAAGCAAAGTAAGAGAGAAATCGTTTTAATCTCAGAACTAANTTTTAATTGCAGAATTGCACCACATGTCACAGTTTTTTGCATGCTATTTGATACCAGTTCATTCTGAGATCACTTGCGTCACTTTAAGCAGCAAGCCCAGGCCAATTTAATTTTAAAGAGGAGGTTTGTAATGTTGTGTTCACAGCTAAAAAATTAGAAATTAATTAAAAAGAAATAAAATTACCATTAAAATTATCTGCTGTGATAATTTTTGAAGTACTTCTCACATTTTAAAATAATGAGAAGTTAGGACTCCATTAGAGCTACAGTACCATAAAACTGGATGATTTTAACTGGTTTTGCCTCCTGAAAAAAGGCAGATTTAATTGTTGTTTCCCCTCAGAAGTTTGTTTTTGTTCTCTAATGAGCTCTGAATAGTTTGGATAAGTAGGTTAAACTGTTCACTGCAGCAGGTAGTCCAAAATGTATCCATTATAAGGACATTTATGTTAAATATTGCTTTAACCTGACTGTTGGAAGTTAAGCATATAAACCAATATTGGCAGAGAATCATCGTGAATGTGACAATCCAGGTCTGTATCCCCTCTGGACTTAAATCTCAGGAGAAAACAGCTGTTACGTAATTATTTTTGATAATCGTTGCAAGAGTATCTGCTGTTATTTGCCTTTCCTGGGATGTTCCATTTCCAGAGTAATCTCCCCATAAAGGATTTTTCTCTAAATTCCTTTAGTCTTTTGTCCAAGTTAAGCTTCCTCTTTCTGTCCCTTTATTTTTTTGTATTCAACAGACATTTCAATCACTCTGTAGCCTTTCATCTCTCCTTTTTTCAGACTGCCTCGATATATGTGAGGTCCACCCTTAATCTGCTTTTATCTAAAGCATGCTGGCCTAGTTCCTGTAAACTCCTTGAATAATTAAAATCCATCAGTCCTTTAACCATGCTGGGGGGGTGTGCAGTGGCCTGGGCAGAATTTGTCACTCCATCCAATTTCCCACCAGCCACCTGTGAATTCATTTCTTGTGACTTTACCTTCCTGTGCCTAAAGATTATTTGATTTACATTCAGCTGTGTTTGTGTGTGTGTACCCTGGAGCTGGTATTAGTACAAAAAACTTTGTCTTTTAAAAAAATAATAATACACCCAGCAGTTTTCAACAGCCTTCAGCAGTCACTGGAATTACCTGGGAATTACTCTTCTTGCACTCAGTTAATTTATTTTCTCTCTGACTAATTTGGATATATTAATTTGGTGATGTTTCTGGCTTACATCACTCTAGATTATATCTTTTAAATCAGTTATCACTGAGGTAATCAGAGATCAGATTATAAACTTTTTTTTTTTTGAGTTAGGCTGGATTCACTATCAGATGAATCAAGTGTTTTTGTTTTTTCTTTAATGCCTGTCATAGAAGATTTACATCTTTGCCAGTCTGTTACAATACGATTGTTGTCTGCAAAAAACTTATGCTTTTGGTTTTTAGTTGTTAATATTAATAAATATTTCTTCTATCCCTTTGTTTTTAAGGAGCTACATCTTCGTCAGTCTCTTCTGGGTTCTTGTTCAGTGTAATTAAGCTAAAAGCATTCTTTAAAAACCTGAGTATGCTAGATGTGTATAATCTGATTCCCTCTGATTTAAATAAATTGTTCTGGACCTTGGTAGTACCACTGTCTCATTGTCTGTAGTTTGATTGTATTACAAGTTCTTAAAGTTTTGCAGTTCAGGGTAAAGAGAGATAAAAATTAAACTTTTTTATCAATAGTCCGCTTCATCCACAGTCTGTTGTTTTCCCGTCTTTATCCTGCATTACATGTTATTTTTTTTGCCTTTTCTGACCATTGGACAGGGCCTTCCTCTTTGAAGAGCAGACATTCAGTACAAGCAGTGCAGGTTTCACAGGGTCCATTCAAACCCACACCAAATCCTGACAAAAAGAATCTTTTTATTGCCACAGGAAGGAATTCCATGACCTGATGGATAAGTATGGCTCTCACAGTGACACCAGCTCTGCAAGGACTTCTCCAACACATCAGTTAGCTGGTGAGAGATCACTTCCCAGCCTGAAACAATCCTGGGGGACAAAAATCAGCCTTGGGTGGAGTAGAAACTTGCACTTAAAATTCCTAATTTGAGGGGAGGAATATTGGAGGAAGTGGCTGAAAGTCAGACCAAACACACACGTACCTTGAGGAGTTTGTGTGTCAGTGTCCCCAGCTCGTAAAATAAATATACTGACATCTATTTCAATTTTAATTAATGATTTATGTGAAAGGTTTTTGGTATTTGTAGCTGAAATGTGCCACAAAATGCTAATAAAAATTAGAGCTAGAGCCCTGTAAATTCTAATCTCTCTGGAACTGCTGTCTAATTAAGATGCCTTTATACAGCACGGGGGATTAGTCAGTTGAGATTTTGTATTTTGCACCCAATTTGAAAAAAAACCATCACTTGTTATGTTTTCAAAAATTATTCCTGGGACCCTGGGTGCTCTCACTTCTTAGCTATGTAGACTTTTTTCTGCTTATCTGATCACGTAGTTTGTCTGTTTTCTAACATGAAAATTGCCCTGCTGAACTTACTTACATGAGCTGAAACTTTACACTGTTTCCCAAATGTGTGTTTTATTTCTTTTTTGTTATTATTATTTCTTTTTTTGAAGCAAAATCTATAGACAGCCTTTCCTCTGGGTCATCCTCGAGGTCACAGAGCCCTCAGTTGCATCCGAAGGATAACATCAGCAGCAGCAGCAGCAGAAATAATTGTGTCCCAGCACCATCTCCAAAGCCTGCAAAGTAATCACCAAAATGACTGTACCTCTCTTGTGTGAGCCGCAGGAAATGCTGTATTTGGCTGGTCAGGAAAATTAGGGTTGAGTGCTAAGTATTAAATTTTGGTTTTATTTTTAACTTTTAATCCTGTAGCTTATAATACCATCAGCATTGCAGACTTTCCATTTTAATAAGTTATTTTTCTATTTATTTATTGTTTATGTGGTAGAAGTAGATTAATCAGGTTGATTATTTGAGTGATTCCTAATGAATTAATGTTCCTGGTTTAGGTGTACCCTGGTACTCCCATAAGCCTTGGATATATATTGTAGAGAGGAGTTTTTAGCCTTGCCAAACAGAGTATTAACTCTTCTTATAATTGCCAGAAGTGCCTGAGGTTGCTGATTTTGTAGTAAATAGGCAATGTAATATCTGAACACTGAGATTAAATGTTCATTATTTGTATTTGTTGCTGTAATACATATTTGCAAAACCAGTAAGATAAAGGTAAGTTATTGCTTCAGTCTTTATTGAGTATCTGCTTCTGTGAAGTAATTCTGCTTTTCTTTCTCTTTGTATCTCTAGTGATAGTGCATTTCAGATTATCTCTGTTTGCAAAGGAACAAGCCTGGGTTTGAATATTGTGGGAGGAATTAACAGAAATGAAGGGCCTTTGGTATATATTCAAGAAATTATTCCTGGTGGTGATTGCCATAAGGTAAATACCTTTTTTCCCTTCCTTCCCCTTCAGATAGCTGTATTTTTGCCTCAATTTAGTACCTGCTTTGGTATGTTACATCTACAGCCATATTTTAAATACAAAATGTGTTTGTATTTCTCATTGCCCTTTCTTTAAACAGAATTGTCTCGCTGCACTCTGGCAGGGTTACATGGTAATGAAAATTTATTCATAAGTTCATTTGAGGTAAATGAGGATCTTATTCCTCAATTCATGAGGAAAGTAAAAATCAACTTCTACAAGAGATTGCATGATGGAATGTAAATCAGGAAGGATGGGACAGAGCTACAGATTGCACCTCGTTTTTTTATTTTCTTGGACATTTGAAAAATCATGGTTCCCGGAGACTTAAATTTAGGTGGATCCCTGTAGTTGGAAATCATTGTGTAGGCAAATTATAAAAAAAATATTCTGAAAGTGCAGACTAATAAAGTGTACGAATTGATGTTGATTACTGTTTTAATTTATGAGGAATGCAATATGGAAATCAGGGGGATTTGTCAGTGTAAAAAGTAAATAAATAATGTAATTGCCTGGTTCAGGTACACAGAACTGTTTATCCAAGTGTCTCCTCTGGCATCCTGAGTAACGATGGTTATTTGGATGTGCAGATATCCAGCTTTTGCCTCTGGCCCAGCCGGAGGGGACCAGCTCATTTCACGAGCCGTGAGTTTTGTCCCCAGACAGTTTGTAACTATTTGTTAGTGAATTTTTGTAGACTGAGTTTAATCCTAAAATGCCAAGCTGGAAGGTGAAAATGTCATGTTTCTCAAAGACCTCTTTCAGTAGATAAATGCTAATCATCCTTCTTTGGCTTTCTCTGATTTTGTTGTGGCTTCTAAAACTTTTCTCATTATGAACATATAATTTAAAGCCTTTCACACATAATCAGTAGACTCAGGCAGAAAAGTTAATTTTAGGCTCTAATATTAGCAATAACAGAGGTAATTTCCAATCCTGGTTATCCTGTTTGGGGAGCTGAAGCAGTAATGATGTTTTAAACCTCTGCCACGTGAGGGCACCATTGAAATTAATATCTTTGCCAGGCTGGATGAAAGCAAAATGAAAGATCTACAGCTTTTTTCCTTGAACCAAAACACTAAGTGACAAAAAAAAAGGTAGTGAAGTACAGGCATAGGTTTGAAACAATGCAGCTAAAATTATGGTATGTGGGAGTTAAGTAGGTAAAATTATACTGATCTTCAGAAAATATTTTACTTATTTCCTGTGTTTCACGCTCTGCACACAATTTCTTTTCACACAGATTGATTTTGGGATTGATTTCTTAAGAGCTGAAGAGCAGAGATGTGTTCTGTGTCGTTTGATGTGTATTAAATTAGACAAATGTCATAACTAACTCTGTAACTGTAGGTGAATTGCTTGAATTTCCAGTTAAATTGTTGAGGCCTCTGTTAAAATGGGAGTAAAGAAAGCTCTGTCTCAGTGAGAAATCTAGCCTAGCATGTTTAAAGTCTTGTCTTAGAGTCTCTGGGGCAGAAATGTGAGCTGTTCTTATGCTGGGAGACAGTTTGCAATTAATTCAACAGAAGCACGAAGTTGACAATATTATTTCTGTAATGGTTTTGATTGGTGAATCCTGACAGACCAATCTGGTTTTCTCATTAACATGGCCAGTGAGTGTCTGAAGAATCGCATGTATTGCCATGAAGGTTTGGTTTTGAAACACAAATGAATCCTCCTCACAGCTGAATTAATTAGTAAAGAGCCTTCCTAAAGTAAGATGAGTTGGTGCTGGAAAAATCTGTTCTTCCTTTCCTTGGTTTTTTTTTTGTTTGTTTGTTTGGTTTTTTGTTTTTTTTTTTTTTTTAATAGAAATATTAGGTGGGTCCAGATTTCTTCTTTACACAGTTTCTGAGGTCTGTTCTGTCTGATGAGTTTATAACGACTGCTGTGATGGTGACTGCTGATGGCTTAATCTGTTTATTTCTGGAAGATTGTCAGGCAGAATGCAGAGCTGTTCTTGATACTTCTTGTCCTAACAGATCCAGAGGAATGGATAATACTCAACTGCTGTGATTATCAGTTCTTTCTGTAGTGTTAGCAATTAATATAAAATCTGTGGGTTTGGTTTTATGTTTGTTATTTTAGGATGGACGATTGAAGCCTGGGGATCAGCTTGTGTCCATCAACAAAGAGTCCATGATTGGAGTCTCCTATGAAGAGGCAAAAAGTATAATCAATAGAACAAAGATGAGGTATCTGTTACTGTCAAACAGCCAACCCTCCCAAATGCTTTAATAGATGATATTTATGATCAGATTAATGTGAAATGACTTGTCATGTACTTGGAGGAAAGGTGAGGGATATTACTATTTTGAAATATTCAATTGTAATGTTATTTCACAGAAAATACATTGCAAATGCACTTTTTAGACCTGCGAAATTATGATACTTCAACATTTTTAAAAAAATTACAGTATTTGCCTTTGTAATGATGGGGAATAAAGCATCCTTTTAGAAATATAGTTTTATAAAATCACTCACAGTGTTTGGAAACATGTAATTTTTGCAGAAGTGAAGTATAATCTTATGAATAATGTAAGAATCCAATATGCTGAAACTTTTTAAATTCTAGGTTTGAAAATTTTTCGGAGATAGCTTTTATTAGGCAGAGAAACATCCCCAGCCATCCAGAGAATCTGCAACGTCCTTTCAGCCTCTTAACATCTTCTGTAGCACATGGAGAGCAGCAGGCTGCAGCTCTTGGTCCTCTTCCCTCTCCCAATGGAAAGCTGCTTTCAACATTCCCTCCAGATGCTGTGAGTGGACTCTCACTACTCCTCTTACAATAAACTGAGCAAATGGTTGTTTTTTCCTAATTGTAATTGAGTTTCCGTTTTAGTAAGAAAATGACTGTCTCTTTTCCTGCACAATATTAAGTCTTTGGAATATCAAAACTTTTGGAAAAACCATGTTGTATAACAGGAGACTAAACCACACTGATGAGAGGAATTAGTTGACTTGGGGTAAGAAAACAAATCAAATTAAAATAAGCCTTCACTGTGTTCTTAGATACCAAGTTCTTTACTGTTTCTCTGAAGTTTTGGAATTAGATATAAATAGTTATGTATTTCAGAGATAAAACACTCCCTGTTTACTACATATGTGTGTGAGTACAGTACAATCTCACAAGTTACACTTGCTCTATGATGATGAGATTTTTGCTTTAAAAAAGCCTCCCAGAAGGATGTGGGGGTTTTCCCCTTTCTTTTGGCTAAGCAGCAATTGTTTTGATTCATACAGCTCACTATTAGTGTAAAGAAATCATGTTGACCATGAGAAAGAAGATTTTAAAACTATTATTTCAATTTTTGAAAGAATGTTTTCAGTTCTTAAAGCTAAATAAAGTATTGCCTTAGAAGAAGGAAGAATAAAATGTTCTCAAACACAAAGTCAAAACAGGTGATTCTCAAATCTTATATTTGTACTTAAAATTCTTGCCCGTTTTTCTTTCCTATTAGGGATGTAAACATTGAAGCAGGTTGCCTAGAGAGACTATGCTGTCTTAATCTGTGAAGATTTTCAAAACCCTAGGTTTTGATGAGGCGCTGATCTGAGTTTTTCCAATGCTCTTCCTTCTCAGCACCACCCCCTCCATGCCTTTCATTTTCTCCTAGGGTTCTTTTTATCTACCCAGCCCTTTTTGATCCCCCTGGTCTTCCTACCTGACCCTTTTTTCATTAATGTGTATTTCTAGTTTGCCTTGTGATCTGCTTTAGAAATTATATTTCATGGCTTTTCATTTCCTCTCGTAGATGGAAACTGGAGTCAAGATTGGGGAGCAGTCTCCAATTACTGCTCCAGACAGCAGTCCTGCTGATGTGTCTGTCACGGGTAAGTGCTGATTTAATTCCCTGCCACCCTTTCCCTTCTTGCTTCAAAAACAGTCAAACAGAACACAGTGCAAAGTGAGACTCAACAGTCTTTAAAAAAAAGGGAATATTGCACTGTTTTTATACTCCTAAATAAAGGACTCGGTTCAATGGATTTTTAGTAGCTTCTGTCAAATATAACTTGCATTGTCTCTAACAAACAGCTGAAACCAAACAAAAACGAGTGATCACAACATTTGCTATACAGCAGTAATGATAATAGACTCAGTAGAAACCAGATAATGAAGACTCACATACAGATCAAGATTAGGTTGCCATAGAAACTGTGCTTTCTTGATTTGATGAAATTCTGGGGATGTATGCTGCTTGCATGAGTTTCTTGCTTAAATCAGGGCAGCAGATTGAAAGGACAGAAATAACATGCAGAGCCCTAACAGCTTTTCAGTTCATAACAAATTCAGTATATATGTGTGTATTTGTGTTGGTGAGTCATGACATTCAAAGAAAGACAAGAGTCACTTTGATCACATCTCTAAATGCCTATTTTGAAAACAACATTTAAGGAAAAACAAGAGTTTGTGACATTTGATCAGAACAATTGTCTGAGCTGAGCAATTGCAATTCCTATGGGAAGCAAATGTGTTGTCTTTAGAAACAGTGAAAATGCAAGAGTGACACAATAATGGGAGTCCCCATTGACACAGAGATAGAACTGGCTCTGCTCTGTATTTCTCTGTGCAGACCTGAACTTCAAACTTTTTCTTCCGACAGTAGCAATTAAGCATAAGCTGAGCTTCTCAACTTCATGTGTAGTATGCTGAGAGAAGGAAGAACAAATACCCAGGATCTGATTCATACTGATGTTATTAAAATTGTACCTGCAATTGTTATAGCCCATATTAGATATTCATATTTAAAATGAAACAAAAATTGCAAATCTGACCAGTTGGTTCCCTTCCTTGAAGGGTGAGCTGATGAAATGTGGGCTGTAGAAACTGGAAGAGTCTTAGTACTGGATACACCTGGAGATTTATGATCACACAGTTTTTTCATATTGACCATGAAAAACTAAATCAAAGGAACAAGACAAAAATCTTGGGTTTTAATATATTCAGAATGTAAGACTCTTGGTTACTATAGTTCAGTACACAGGAGCTTCATTGTTTGAAGACAGCAAGAAGGCCACAGTCCCTTAACTCATCTGAATAGTGTAGGTAGTAGAGCAGAAAGCACAAATCCTTGCAGCTCCCGTTTGTTTCTTGTCATGTTTCGTTTTCTTGATCTTTAACAGCACATCCTTTGGCAAACCTGCCACTTCTTTCATGCTGCCCTTTTTCAAGGATAAACTTTAAGAGATAACCTTGAAAAATTAAAGCATCTCTTGGATGAAATCCTGTTTTTTTTAACACTTTATGAAAAAAATCAGCATCATTTTGTGAAGTTTTTGCACAAACTCACACACGAGGCTTTTTCATTCTGAGCTGAAGGGAAATTGTGCCAATTCCACTGAGGTTCTAGCCCACTGTCTTCAGAATTTAATATAGCGTGTGAGAGGTGTTAGTGTCAGAGATTTTCAAGATGTTTTGGTTTATGCTTTTGGCATGTAAAGAGAATGTAAATTACTTTGAGCTTGGAAACAGATATGCTGTGAAACTAAAAAAACATTTAAAGAGAATCATTATCTGTGATTCTTTCTGTTCCTTTAGAGAGAATCTCAAACTCCAAGATCCTTTATTTGTCAAAGGCTGGGTTTGGTTTCAGTACCTTTTTAATATGTTAATGAAATGATGAATTAATATCTATATTATGAGTAATGAATGCAAACAGTGAATTTTTTTATTTGCATACATCTAAAATCCAAAAAGATAGTTAAAAAACCTATACAAACTTGTATTTCTGACTATAAGGAGAGAAGGAGATGATGGCCTAATGGACAGGAGTTCTTGGAAAAGAGTTCCTTCCCAGAAAAAAATCATGAGAAGCCTGTGGAATTCAGGCTGAGTTTCCTCCACACAGCCCATGGTTGGCAAACTCTTTTTCCAAAGTGTTTTCTAGATCGCTCCCTGTGCTTTTGGGAGCTGTAAGTTATGCCAAGGGTGTGTCTTGGAGGTCTCTCTTGCAATTCCCAAGTGTGTTTCCCCTTCTGTTTCCTGAGTAACTGTGTGTCTCTGAGGGAAGAGAAAATCCCCCAAGGAGAAGCCATATGCTTGATAGATCACAAAGTTATTCCTGGTTATTTTCTGTTCATTTGCTACTTGTCACTTTTTATGTGAAAAAAAATCATGGAAGTGATTGATAGCCTTAATTTTTGTTGATTACAACTATGTCCTTTAAAGAAAGAAGTCAGTCTAAGGATTGACATGTATTTTTGGCAAGTGGGTATCTAGCTGGCATCTACTTGATGAGCAGAGCTTCAGAACAATTTTTTCAAAGCAATAGTTACAATACATCATTATTTCTTTATTTTTTATTTCCTAGTTATTGCCCCCAGCCGGAATGATGATTATGAGCCCCAAGGAAGGAACCCAAGTATTCGTCTCAAAACAGAAAAGCTGGAAAGGGTAAATACTTCAAATCTGGTTTTTTGAATTTTCCTTCCTCCTCCTTTGTGATGCAGGTGAAACAGCTGGACAATGTTTCTAGGCTGACAAACTGTGAGGTATAAATGGCGCACGAAGTTTTCTCTTTGGATGGCACTTTCATGTTGCAGGCCAATATTTCGGTTTGTGTATTGGGCAAATTACTGTTTTTGTTAATCTAATTACTGATTAACTCTTCTGGGAATCAGAACATCCCTCAGGATTTTTAAGGCAGTTATTAAGGACAAAGGGTTTTGCTTATTACACTCATCTGTATTCAAGGTTAAATAATATCTGAACATCTCTCAATTAGAAGGAAAAGTCACAGAGTGGCTCTGGAATAAAAGTGTTGTCAGTGAGAGTGTACCAGGATACAAAGGCTCTTTGAAGTGAAGCTCTTTAATTACTCCCCCATGTCCCTGCAGTCATTATCCCTAGTCCTTTCTTTTGTCACTCCAGAATAAGTTTTTTCCTTCCAGGCACTGAATTATCTTGGGATTCAGCTCACAGATGAACAGCAGCAAGCCCTAAGGCAGCAACTTCAGAAAGATTCTAAAGGAACAGTGTCTTTTGGAGGTAATAATTTGTTAATTACCATGGAAAATAATGAAAAGTAGGAATACAGAAATGATAGATAATAACCATTAATATATTTTCTGTCAGTATTGAGCTGCTGCTGCAAATAAAATGATAGTTTGTGGCAAGAACCTTATTTTTCTGTATGAAAATAAGCTTGAAATTCTGAAACTAAGTAATGGGGATGCAACTCACAAATTTATCTGATCAAGAGCAGCCTTGGGAAAGTTTTATTTTGTGCTCACAAAATCCTGAATTTTTTGCTTTGTCAACAGGGAGCTGTAATTTTTCCAAGAATTACTTGGGAGAGTTTTGATGGTTAAAGAGGCTTCTTGAAGCTACTAAATTGATGGATCACTTCACTTTAGAATGTGGGAAGCAGGAACATTTCGACTCTTGCATACAGAAACAGATTTGCAGGAAGACCATCACAGTTCTTCCAGCTAAACCTAATTGTGATGGGAATAAGCAGCTTCTGTTGGTTGTGAGAATTTTGGTTGATGACACTGGCAATTTAAAAATATTTTTCAGAAATTGTGAGACATGATGGTTCTGATGCTAAAACTGATGGAAATTTCACTTTTCCTGAAGTTTATGAAAAACACTAGTGTGTGAAAAACAATATTTTGTACTTAAACATCCAAAAAGACCCTGGATTTTCAATATCTCAGCGAGGAAGATACTGGATCTTCTATCAGATTTTATATAGAGTAAACTGGCCTTTATATTTCCGTCTTTCTGTCATAGTGTAGCAGAATCTTTGAATTCAAAATGGATGGGTGATCCAAGCCATGTTGATTGTGAATGAGGGAGTGTTTGTATTTAAAACTTTCAGTTTGGTCACCAACACTTTTACCAAGCCTGTATCAGGGGTTTAAAAGGACCTTAAAAGGAAACCATGAGTTCTGAGCTACCGCAAAATTTTTCCTTTTTCCTGTCTCCTCTGGTAAGGTCAACTCATTGGGAAGGGCAGGTGTGCGTACCTGGTGTGCCGATTTATTTCATTTTTCACAGACACCAGCCAAATGTAGAACATCTCAGGTACTTTGAAGGTGAACTTCACCTTTGTTTTCTTTTCTCCTTCACAATTTGATTTGAGGACATTTCATCCCGTGTTGTGTTTTGGGCATTTTTGTTCTTACCACAGCAATAAAATCTGAGCTGTTTTTTCCTAGATTTCGTTGAAGTTTCAAGGAATCTGTTGTCTGGGCGATCAAATGCAACAGATGATGGCCACAAATCTGGAACCTTTGGGGTCAGTGAAGTTGCCAGCTTCCAGGACTCACAGGTAAAACGTGTGCCTGTCTTTTAACAGTTGGGAGGAGATTTTTTTGAGAGAGTTAATTGTATGTAAGCATTACATACAATTTATTGGAGAGTTTATTTCATGTAAAATTACTCCAAATCTTGGGCAGATGTTTGAAACAACTCCATATCATGGGGTTCTTTGAGATAACCTAGTTTCTGTGAAGCTTTCTTAAGCAGCCTAATTTGCAGAAAGCAATTGATGTAATTAAATTATGGTTTGTTGTAAGTCTGGACAACATCGATTTACTGAGGTTTTCTTAATGGAATTTATATTGTTAGAATCTGTGGGAGTGAGAAACAATCACTGGGCCCAGTGATTTGAACTGCTGCTACAGTGAAAGTCATTTTATTCTCGAGGTGACTTGAAAAGAGAGCATCTTCAGCAAATGAACACTAAAATAAAATGGCTTATTATTTAAAATACTGAAGAAAACAGGGGCTATTAGTGATGTATTCTTGATATGTTTAAAAACACATTTACTAATGCATTTTAAAGGGAAAAATAATTGTTCCTTTGGAAGATAAATTGGTTAAAATTTTCTTAAATGTTTTTAGCATTTTCAGATCTATAAATCATCTTAATTTTGAGATTTTCTTCTCATTTTATTAACAAGAACTTTTAACGTAAGATGTTAAAGATTATGAAGGACACAATTAGCAATACATTCTAACCTTATGTATTTATGTACACACAGTTTGTAAACTCTGATTCCTTGGAGGATGATGTGGAAAGACTTAAGAAAGAAAGAAATGAAGCTTTAAAAGAAAGAAATGAAGCTTTAAAAGAAATGAGTAAATTAAAGGTAACAATTTTTATCTGCTTTAAATTATTCTAGAGACTAATTTTTTTGAGTGTATATAGTAATTTACTGGGTTTTTGAATGTCATGTGCAGTTTTTCATAGATAAATAAAAAGGCAGAGCAAACAGTCCTAATCATGTCTGAAGATTGCTTACACTTTGTGGAGACAGTGAATTTTAGCTGTTATACTGAATGCTAACACATTTTTAAATCTGATCCACAGAGAAATGAGACTAAGCAGACATTTCACAGAAGTGCATTTGGAGAAATGACTGATTTGCATGGCAATTTTGTTTAAAAATGTGTGATCCTGGTAACTGCAGAGTCTTAGCATGTGCTGATACTTCTGAAAGGAATCAGAACTGGAGGATAAATTAATCTGTGTACAAAATTAATACGTGTTTTCCCAGACATTACAAAATTCCCAAGACCTAAAGCAATAAATATATTTATTGTTTTTTAGTAACCCAGGTTGCAATCACAGCCCCATGGTCCTGAATTTCTTATTGAACAAACCAAAAAATAAAATGTTCTGTATTCAGCATATGTAAGTCCGGTTCTCGGGCAGGAATATTGAGCCTGGGATAAAGACAATTTAAAAAATTGCCTCTTGGTTCAAAAAAATTTTTGCTGTAAATTACAGAAACGTTGGGTAGATGTGGCCAGAGATTTGTTCTCTGTTCCGTGCACAAGGTTTCTTTTTCTGAGAGCTTTGTACTGAAATGAAAGAACCCTATTTGCATTGAACACAATGAATGCTGACCATGAGTCCCCTAAATTGCTGATGTGGAAAATTGATAAGGGTCAAGCTATAATTAATTGCCTGATTTCTTTTATGCGTATCCCAGAAATGTTCCATAAATAATCCCAAAATACTCAAAGAGACTTAAACAGCATCAGTGACCTCACAGAGGAGTTAGCTTTTAGAAATGGTTTTATCACAGGTTTTATAAAGGCTGTTAACAGAAGTTAAGTATTGCTACCTGTAGTTTTGAAAGAGCTAATTGAGTTTTAGGACTAAAAATTCTTTCAAACTTACTTATTAATTATTTCTTCTTTTTCTTTTTTTTAACAGGAAGAATTGTCTGAATCTGTGAACTTACAGAAACAGTTGACAGAGCAGCTACAAGCAGTCAAGCAAGTATGTTGAAGTTTCTAAAAATTATAATTATTTTAACATTTTTTTCTTTTTTTTTTTGTGGAAGGGAGAGGAGAGCACTTATTTCTCTCCTGGTGCTCATATAAACTACACTTTCACACTGATTTCAGCACAAAGCAGTTTTCGTGTTACTGCAGAGCTTTTGATTAAAAGCAGAAAATATTGATCCTTCAGTTTTTAGAGCAGTAATTTATTTCTCTGCTGTTGAATTGAGATAGGAACCCTAAGACAAGCTGGATCAATGAAGAGGGATAATGATGTAGTAGTACGTCTCTGGTCTTAAATGTTGTTGAAGAGATTTTGCTGTTCTTAGCCAACAGTGTGCCTAATTTACAGTCCTAATATTAACCACTTTATATGTCAGCCAGTCTTAACTGTGAAAAAATTGCCAGGAAAAGAAGTTGCAATCATGGTTCTGTGAAGAAAGTCTTGTTTCTGTGTCCAAATCTATCTCTAATTATGAGAGAATAAATCAGAGTATTTGGCCTCCTTGTGTCTTGTAAAGGAAATTCCCAATTCTATCTAAGTCTTGTGTCATTTGTAGCCAGGATGCAAACCCAAGGAACTTTCCTGTTCCCTCTTTCTCCTGAGCACCCTGGCAGCTCTTCCCTTCTCAGGAGCTGCCTGCCTTCCCTCCTGCACTGCTGCACCTGTTCCTTGCAGGTTTCTCATGTCAGATGTCATATGTAAAAATGCAAAATACAGTTTTAAAATCCGCTATGTTAAGATTAATTTTGTATTTTTGCTCGTAAGATTTGTTGAGCACCTTCATTATCACCTTTTATTCCTTGAATGTAAGAGAGCTGCTTGGAAGCTTTTTCCATTAGTATTGTGATGTTTCCTTCTGGGCACTGTGGGAAATAAATTGGGTTATCTTCTGGATCAAAGTTAACTGGAAGATTTGTTCCAGGAATGCACTTTAAGTTCCATTCCCTAATGGGTTGAGTGTGTTGTTCTAGACTAGAGCACTTGTTCAGTTTCTTAATCTAGATCAAAGCTATTACAAAGCACAAATCCCAGTACAGACCTGCTTTTCCTGGGAAGGTAGCCTTGGACAGGGCTGGTTTAAGATGTTTTCAGTGGCAGCAGTGCCTGTCTGCCACCACTCGAGGTCCTCCCACTTTTATTTTTCTCAGGTGCTGTCATGTGGTGGTGAAATTCAGCTTTGCCATCCAAACCTCCCGGGAATAAATACTGATTTTCTTGTAGGCCTTGAAAGGGTTGCATATAGTGAATGAAAGGGAAATAATAAATTATATATAATTAGAGCACTGGGTGATCTGTTTTAGGAGATATAAGTTGCCTTTAAATGGACATTTTCTTCTATTTATACCTGGTGCATTTTCAAGTGTTTTATTTATGTTATTATATATATTTCTGTTGTTTCAAACCAATATTGGCACTGAGATTCATGGTGATACAAAATTTTTAAAAGTAGGCTACTGAAAGTACAAGTTGCCATTTAACTTACGATGTGCATTCCTGCTTGTGCTGGAGTTAGTGAAAAGAGTTAATGAGTGCATTGTTGAGCCCTAATGGCTTGATTAAAGGTAACAAACAACCAAAGTAAACAAAAAAAACAATTTAAGTCTGTGCTTAAGGTCTTCTGACTTCAGTGTGATTTAAACTTTTTTTTGAAATCACTGCTTTCCTGAAAAAATGGGGTTTTAAATGAGGGTGTAGGCTACCAGTCATGTATTGGGGTATATTTGGTGATATTTTCTACTAATTGTGAATTGCAGAGATTACAGATTAATTAAGACAGGTACAAATATTCTGGTTAATAAGCATGCTTTGTTAGTACCAATTCATTAAACAGTGCTTGACTCAGTAACTACCAGAATGAATAAACTCTCAAGATTAGGAATGCTGTTAAACTTGCAGTGAGGTAGCAATTGTGTTCTAATATTGGTATGTGACAATTAAAATTCATCAACTGATCTATTTTCGCTTTGAAGTTGTGATATAGAATTGTATCTCTGGGGCTTCCTTGAAATCCTATGTAAGCTGGAATTGGCACAAAAGACAGAAAGGCACTTTTGAGTACCTGAAGTCTTGCCAAGAGCATGAATGTAAAATCTGTAACGATGTCTTCTGTCTTCCTGGAGGAATTGGACTGGATCCTGTGCTGCCTGAGAGCCCTGGGTTATTTCAGGCTGAATGATCCCTTCTGTACTACAGCTTTTTCTGGGCAGTTGCTGTGAGCTGAAGCACTCAGCTAAACATAGCAAATGGGAGAGGTTGTAAAGATAAGGTGCTGTTTGCGGTGTCCCAAACTGCTGGACTCAGTTCCTAGGGCTGAGGTTTACTATTCTGTGGTTATTTTCTCAAAGGGGAAAAGAGGGACTTTGAATGGCTGCTATTTGGAAGCAGTGTCTAATTTATGTCACCCTACCTGAAAGAAATACTGGGTTTATTTCATCAGGTTTTTAATATTAATATGAAGTAAAGATATTAGAAGTTCTTTTAAAGGATGATTTTGGCATACAATTTTTGTAAAGTTAATGCATGATTGATTGTAAACTAGAATTTTCATGTGGTTTAAAAGAATATCTTAGCTCTGGTGTTTGTGGTGGCTGGAATAAAACTTGGATAAAACCTTCTGACACTCAAATTTATCCAAGGAAGAAACAGAACCTGGCTTAGGAAGAAAACTGTACCTTGAAATTGCTTTTTTAAGGATTCAGTTTCTCTCCTCCAGCTTTCAATTCCTTACTGATTGCAGTGGCTTGATACCAGATCAGGACAATTGGTCCCATGAGGCATTTATAGAAATGAAACATTAGCAGCTGCAGATCCCATTTCTGTTGTGTCTTAGATTGGTTTGGATTGGAAATTGGAGTTCATCTCATTCCACCCCCTGCCATGGACAGGGACACCTTCCATTGCCCCAGGTTGCTCCAAGCCCCATCCAGCCTGGCCCTGGACACATTTTTCCTACATTTGAGTGGGACAAGAGCTCATGTTGGTGCAGTAGGTGTTGCCCATCAGCTCCTCGCAGGTGAGAGAACC
Organism: Origma solitaria; assembly: GCA_013397895.1. Taxonomy (NCBI): domain Eukaryota; kingdom Metazoa; phylum Chordata; class Aves; order Passeriformes; family Acanthizidae; genus Origma; species Origma solitaria. Next base: position 203,371 of record VZRL01001136.1, read on the forward strand.
CACTGTGTCGCTGCAGTGCCAGCTCAAAATGGGGAAAACCTGATGGAATTGTTTCCCTTTGTGCCCCCCTGCTCCAGCAAACAGCTCTGGTGTGTCAGAAGATTTTACTAATTCAGTTGTAGTGTGTGTAATTGTTTCACTGTAATGTAAGAAGCCATTGTTCCTTAATTATTCCTTTAGGTCTTTCACTGTTGAAATCTGGTCATACTTAGTCTGCTATTACAGAAAAATTAATATTCAACAACTGGGGTCTTAAAAAAACAGCGGAGGAGTAAAGGCAATCCTGGATTATAAGAGATTAAACCTTTACTCAAGGAGGTCTTCTTTCAAAATGAAGACCTCCCTTTTCATAATAGCAATTTTCCCTTAACTTTTCTTGTGTCTGTTTATTTAAATAATTCCTAAGTGTGGGTTTTTAAGATGCCACCCTTTTTCAAGGCCTCTGTGTTCATTTCTATTAGTCAAACTTAACGTCAGAGCATCTTTTCACGTTTGTCGCCAAGTCTTTTTCCCACCCCCAGCCTGTTTGCCAAGGATGCCTTTGCTGCTGAAGGCTCTCAGCTCATCCTCTGTCAGCAGGACCCAGCTCCTCTTGCTGTTGACTCATTTGTTTTTTACAGAGGCAAGGAAGTGCCCTCTCTCGAGGCAGTAATTCTGACCCCTACTTCTGCAGATTGATAACTTCTTAGAAGCCCCTGTGTTCCCTGAGTTGTTTCTAGGAAAAAGGAGTGCCATGAGCAGCTTGCAGGAGGGGTGATTGTTCTGCTCTGCTTTCAGGGAGTGTGAGCAGTGATGACCCTCACTCTGCTCTTAGTGCTGCAAACACTGTGACGCCAACGTGAGGAATAAAACACACATGGAGCAATGCTTGGGATGAGTCTGTGTTTCCAGGTGTGGGTGATCCTCGTGTAGTTCACCTCACGCTTCCAAGGGAAAAAAGAAAACCGTTCTGCTTGCTGTCCATTTAAATGGATCTCTTGTTGCTTGTGCCCTGTACCAGAAAACTCCAAATTATACAACACCAGTGTTCACTAATGGTGTTGCTGTTCTACATGTGTGGTTACTTCTTCTGCTGCTCTATTTTCTGAGAGACCTGGATGTCCTGGCCATCATCCAAATTGGTGTTATATTACGAAGATAAAGAAGATGATGTCCTGGTTACATGTCACTGAGATTAGTTGATTTATGGCCTGGACTATATTGTTCATTAAATAGAGGTTAAAAGTCATCTGAAGCTGAGATTGGAAGATCATTCTGCAGAAAAAACATTGTCACAAAGTGCAGGAAAACCTGACTTGATGGTTATTGAAACAGAACAAGTGCTTCTACATTAGGAAAGAATTAAATCTGCATTTGTAAGTTGAGCTGACCTCTCTAGACATTTCTATTACGACGCCTGTTTGTTATATATTATGTGCCATTTCTTCCACAAAACCAGGAAGATTTGGTCATCCTGGTTTTCTAGAAGCAGTAATTTCTAACCTAGTTTCTAGAAGTTTTTTTCCTCCTTGTTAAAGAGTCATGTTGTGTTTCTCCTCTACACCCACCTGTTTTCCCTCTAGTGCCATTCCCAACCAGGATATTATTACAATAAGAAGATGTAATAGGTAGACAAGGAATAGAATATTCACCTAAGTATCCTTAACTGAGCAACTTCTACAAAAAATTTTCAGCTCCGTGAACTTGTATATTTAAAGTTTATAACTTGAATTATTCAGAAAATTAATACAAAGTGACTTTTCTCACAGATTAATTAAAAGCCAAGGGGAAAGATGGTTTACTAGTTTGGGTGCCAGTGAGCCTGTACATTTTGCATGAGCAGTTTGTTTGTTTTATTCCTACTGTGTAAATTCATTTGTTGTCCAGAACTTTAGTTTGGATTTCTAATTTACTAATCAAAGTTAACTTGAATTAACATTCAGTCCTGAAATTAACTGGCAATATCTTTCTTGAAATGAGATTTTGCAGCATTTAGAGATTACATTAGCTGAATTAAAAGCTAACAGTTTCTGATTTTCTGTTTTCTGTACATTATTTATTGGTAAGTTTTGTCTAACCGTCTTTTGTGACAATGCAGGATATTAGGAGCATATATAGGAGCAGGAGCTAGGCAGAAAAATAGATTTTATAAAAAGCATTGATTCTGAGAAGAGTGTGGACTGAATACTTGCATTAAAAGTCCATCTGTACGATGTGTGAGCTGTGAGTAGAGTGTGAATTCAGACAATAATAATAATAAAATAAAGTAACCTTTCATTAAGGTACTTTTTCGGTGTAGAAGCAATGGGGCAGATCAACAGCCTCCAGTGCATTTCAAGGAAACCTTTCATTCAAGTAGTTTTTCAGTAATTATAGAACTCATGATTTAATTTATTAGGAAAATTATGTCTCTGTACATAGATTTTTTCATTTGCACATCATATATTAAAAATCAGCAATCGAGCCCTCTACCCATGAGCACTACCAGGTAGCCCTGATGCCAGCTGCAGTACTTGTGAGCTGTCTCTTTTTTCTAGCTGGAGCTGTAACTTTTCCACTGAACTATAATCTGCAGGAAGCCAAGGCAGCTGTGGAGGAGACGAGAGCCCTGCGGAGCAGAATTCACCTGGCAGAGGCTGCACAGAGGCAGGCCCGGGGAATGGAGCTGGACTATGAAGAAGTGATTCGCCTGTTGGAGGCTGAAATTGGAGAGCTGAAGGCTCAGCTCGCTGAGCATTCTGGCCAAAATAAAGTAAGCAAAGCCTGTCAGAGTTACCATGGTTTCCTTGCTGTTGTCATGTATCTTGTTTTCATTTTCTTTTCATCTGCTTTTCTAAAGTAGGTCACTGTTGGTCTTGTATTATTCAATAACTGGGATGATGTCTAGTGGAGGGGGTAATGTGAAGTGTATGAGGCTTCCTTTATCCAGACATCTTCGGGCTAGAAAAACAGGAGCTCCCGGCATATGTGGGTCATAGGTCCAGCATTAATCCTGGAATAGTTTCTGGGCTGCAGATATATTGTTTTTAAAGACTACACCTCGCACAGATTTGTTAGCTTTTGTACTCATGTAAAAATGGCCTTCAGGTTTATGTTTATCTTAGGCAAATCACAGCAATATAAAGTCCAGTCCTGTTCTGAAGTAAATTTAGATTTAATCAAGATAATCATTTAAATGCTACTAATCCTGCCAAAAAAATTTCTTTTTGAGTCATATATTTTAAACCAGCTTCATCTGCAGTGAGGCATTTCAGAACATGCTAAGAAATAAAATATTTGAGGCACTTAAACATTTTTTTGCTTAACTGTGGACCTGTGTTCTAGACACAATTTGAACAAGTGCAAGCAGGTTGGCATTTGTGAGGTTACCTTGTTTTTCTCATGAATAATGGATGTGCATATGACCTGGTGAAGGAAGCCTACTGAAATGTTGCCTTATTTCATCCTGAGAATTAATTCAATATTTCAAGGCATTAGAAGGTAAAACCAAGCTCTGTGGTGAACAAGCTTGCAGAGTACAGCTTAATGAGTCCCTGTGGCTGCCAGGGAGGAGTTCCTTTCTGGTTATGAGTGATGAGCTGAATCACAGCCTGGAAGTTCTTCTTTCCGAACATCTGGGTGAGATGCCCCATCTTTTATGTCAGGTGTTCTTGCAGCACTGTTTGTTTTCTAGGACTTGCATAAAGAGCCAAATTTTAGGAAATTCAGAGGGTGTGGGTTGCTCTGCTGGAGGTTTGTTCTAGAGATCCTAGCTCGAATTCCTGAAATTCTGACTGAATACTTGAATACCTGTGTGGAGTTTGAATCTCTGCATTTCTTATGCAAAAGAAGCAGTATCCTCCTTGTAAGTAGGTACCAACTCCATATTAACCCTTTTTAGTGTCAAAGAGTGGGGTCCCTCAGCTGCTCCTCCTCCAGAGTGGACAGGGAAATTACCAAAAAAAGGTGTTGAAACAACAGATTCTTTGACATTCAAGGTGATGATGATTCTGTTGCTTCATACAGTAAATGCAAACAGATTATTTCCTTCCAGTAGAGTTAATAAGTAGGTTTTGGGGTTGTTTTTTTTTTTGGTAAGTTTTAGAGTAGATTGTGGGCTTTTAGAATGACTACCTGCAGTGTGATGTACGAGTTTATTTTTAATTATAGTGATATTTTCTGAATTTTGGAGAGATCTTTCTAGATCTTGTGTCCAGCAGACAGCTCAGCCAAACAAACACACACAGGTACATGTGAGGACTTGACTCGTGGTCCTCTCACCGGAGCAGTGGCAGGGACTCCAATGAAACCCAGAGTCCAGGGCTGGATCTGGCAGGGCTCACATCCTCTGTCCTGGAGGAGGGAAGGATGCATAACACTGATCAATAGCTTATCCAAGTGCATGCAGAGGCATCCTTGGGGGGTCATTTCCTCCGAGATGGGCCATTAATTATGTCCCATGTGTTGGCCGAAGGATGTGTGGATGCAAACTCGAGGGCTGAGTTTGTTCTGGCTGTTTATGCCACCCTGCTGACAGGTACTGTCACCACCAGGTTGGTGTTTTTGATCCATTCATAAATCAGTTCAAACTCTTGCAATTTTCAGCCCTATCCCTGTTGTTATCTTCCAGTTTTAATTTACCTTTCTTTCATTTGCCAAAATCTGTTGTAGTTTGGAGCTGATTTGCCAGCTGGTCAGGCATTCCGGTTCTGTATTTTACAGAAATGTAGAAAAGAGTGTGTTAAGCATTCCAAACACAGCGTTCACACCATGTTTCTGTGTGAGCCATGGGAGAAAATTATTACAATAAAAGCCTTAAAATACCTTTCCCAGGAGAACGTTCAAGACTTGAGAAAGAGGGTTACAGTGCTTGACTGCCAGCTGCGAAAATCGGAGTCGGCCAGGAAAACCTTTGAGGTGGCTACTGAAAAACTGCTACAATTTGCAGAGGTAACTTTGCCTTTCATTTCTAGAAATAGTTATTTGGAAAAGATTTGTGGTGATGTTTGTGAGGAATGAGCATAGTGAAATAGCTATAAGCTGGTTTGCAGAGATCCTTTCATTCCTAGAAATGTAGGTGGTGTATAAGTGTACAGGTCCGTCCAGAGATTTACATTATCTTTATGTTTTGCTGTACTGAACAAATGAAAGTGATCAGATAATTTTTCCCACCTAACTTCTCACAAACTATCCATTTATGTGAAACTCCTCAGAAGAAAAAGGCAGAAAAGCTAATATTTGATGATGCTTTGGAATGCTATGAAACAACAACAGAAAAAGCGGTGCTGTTATATTTACTTCATTTAAAGGGGTTATAATATTTTCGTTTTTACTTTTGCACTTCTAGCTGGGAGAGACTAGCTACTTTAATTGTAAATAAAATCCCCCAGCCCCAAACAAAACATCAAACTATAAAGTGTTAACTTTTTGAATGTGTTGATTTATAAACTGTTAACTTCTTGACTGTGACCAACAGGTTGTGCATGAAATACTTTCAGATAACTCTACTTCCTCAACAGTTTTAAGGTAATGAAATGGCAATATTAATAATGAAACACTCTACTATTGTTTCCAGGTCTCCAAAAACTGTCTTGTAGCTATTTTTTTGCTGTACTTTTGCTGTATAGTTCTTAGTGTCATTTTGTTGAAGGAGAGGGAATGGCATGAATTATAAATTAGGCTTTCAGGATACAGCTTCATTAAAAACCTCTGAATTAAATTAAAATAGTTAGTAATTACATGGCTGTGGTTGTCTGGATGTTTCCATAAAGTAATTATAATGTACTGAGGATTAGTTAAAATGCAAGGAACCTTAACAGTGGGTTATAATTTTTTAATTTTTTTTTTAGATTCTCCTAGGTGATTTTGCATCACAATGAATCCAGTAGCATATAAATAAATTGATAAAATGTGTATCCATTTCCATTTTATTACTTTTCTTGTTTAAAAAGGTGCTGGGAATATTCAAGAAGATTCAAGCAGCCTTTGGTCCTTCAGAATATTGCATGATTGTGCCTATATATCCTAGATAGCATTCCATTAATATTGATGTAACAGTAAAATTGTTCAGTCTCTTTCCTGCAGTTTTTCTTCAGTGCACCTCTCAAGGAAATCATATGTATTGGAGTGAAGTGAACTGGAACTTTATTTAAGAAACAAACCTGTGCAGGCTCAGAGCAACTGTGATACTGTAGATAATGAGTGAGATGCAGTTCCCATTGGCACTGCACACAACAGTGATGTTGCTTGTTTTACAAAATTCAGAGAGCTGATTTCAGGAAATGGATTAATTATCAAATACAAAGCCAAGGTGACAGACTGTCTCTCTGACAGCAGAGGAGTTGGGTCCCGTGAAGCAGTGTCCCTTCTTGAATGCTAGTATGAAAATTCCATTCAAGTTCCTTTCCTGACACCCACTGAGTTCTTGACACTGCATTTTAAGTGGTGAATGTTCCTTGAATTGAACTTTGAAAATACTTTTATTATACGGCCAGGACTGCTGCTGGGGCAAACTCACTGCCTTGGTAGCCTGAATCTTTTTTGTTCATACAGTGAGACCAAAACCACTTTAGAAAAACAAGTCTACCTTATTAAAAGTAACACTTTCATTTATCATCTTACAAATATACACTTACTCTTTGTTCTCTTAGCGACAGGAGAACAACATTGTCCACTAAAGCACTTCTGGCACGGCTGGGAAGGGTTGGACCTACTGTGACAGCAGCTCTTGCAGCAGAAGCCAGGGACCTTGTCAAGTCTGTCCGTGCCATTTTGGAAATAGATTGTGAGTGAGTGTGTCCATCTCTGTGTGCTTTGAAATCTGATATTGATCTGGTATCAGCTCATCAGCCAAGAAGATGGACAATTTCATTTAAAATTGAATGTGAACTGGCAGAATAAGTCATTCCTAGCACGGAAGGACAGAGCAGGTTCAGTGTCAGCTCTGGATGCATCTTCAACAAACTATAATTAGAATATAAAGTTATTCTGGAGTACATTTCTTCACAGGAAAACTTAAAGCAGAAAATGAATGCCAAAATGAGGACTATGAAGATTAGCAGAATCATGTAAAACTAGCAGAACGTCGTTACTTTAATGCTCTGCTTTTCATACTGGAATATTTGCAAAACGTTATTCTGCTGGATTTACATGAACATGTATCAAAGTGTTTTAATGAAGATGTCGTTGCTATAGGGAGTGAATGTAGGCAGCAGTTCCATTTGGAGAGATCCGTGTATGTCCTCAGGTCATGAACAGAAATCTGTTCCCACTGGTGAAAATTATGGTAATTCATGAGTTACTGTAATAAACTGCATCACTTGAAAATCTAAGAAATAACTTTAACTTGTCATAGAATTCCTGGTTCAGATTGTGGAAATGATTGTGTATTTTGATGGTATTTGCCTTTAGTTGGGCAGACGTGTCAGTTCTAATCCAGCTTAAATGGATTGATTTACGAAAATGGAACAGAAATGGTTCATTACAGGAGATTTTGGAAAGGTGGTTAATTATGGTTGTCAATAATTATTGTATCAAAGATTTGAATAGCTGAGACTGTTTAGGAATTCATTTAGAGAGAGACTGAAAAAATGTTTGTTGAGAAAATAAGATATGAAAAATAGGTTTTTGATGTTATTTACGAAGCATTTATTTATTAATCACTCGGTGGCAAAGAAAGCAAAATAAGAAGATAAAATTTGTTCAAAAGTGTCCAGAATATTAGAATTAAAGTTACTGGTGGAGTGAAAAGAATAACAGTGACCAGGAGAGGAGATAATTGGTTTTCCACCGATGACAATGATAGTTTTGTCACACTGAATTGGTTTCATTACACTACACAGGAAATTGTGCAAAAAAACCTTTCGGTTCTAAATGTAGCTGAATTCTAACATGTGGTTATGTCGAACATAATAGGTAGATGTTAGAAAGCTCTGGAACCACGGCAGGGATCCATTTTCTGAACCTGAGAACTAAAAATAGGTCTGCAGAGAAGGATTTAAAGATTGAACGTCATCTTTCTGAGTTCATTCTGATTTGGAGAGCATTACAGATAGATTTGGGCTCTGACAAGCTTGGGTATGAGATTAAAGCTTTAAACCTCACTCGCTTTCTCTCTCTCCCTTAAAAAAAAAAAGTAGTTAAGGCAAAGTAACTATTTAATAGCATTCTGTCTGCAGTCCTCTCTGCCTCTCACTAAATGTTTGCCATGTGATGTGAAGTTTTCTTGCAGATGGGCTGTCATAGAAAGGGCGCTCTTGTGTATGAGGCATTTCATAAATATCATACATCAAAGAGAAAAGTGTAACAGACACTACAGTGCAGACTGAAGGGTTTCCTTTTTCCACAGAAATGTCCACAACAGAATAATTTGTTCTTGAATTCATGGGGAGAGAACTGGAGGTAATATTTTTGAGGTTGCTCAGTGGGTCAAAATGTCTGGCTTTTTGACAAAAAGGGCAACCTTTGTGGTACATTTTACTTTCTAAATCGAACTTCTCTTTCATTATTTGATTCCTTCTTGTACAATACGAAGTAAAGGAGCCCCAGCCAAAATACTTCTTTGATTCAGTTGCAATACATGTGAAACAAAGTCTGGGTGCCAAGACAAGGTTGTAGAGTGTTTTTCCAACAGAAAACTGCTTCCTTTGTAAAAAAATCTTCCGTGACAACCAGGTCAAAATGACACATTTTTGAATTATCTGCACAAACTATCCCCTTCCTCTGTAATAGCCTGACATTTTGCCTGAGGGAAGAGGCTTGAAGAAGTTCAGTGTATTCCTGAAAATCTTGAAGTACATATTGCCTTGTGATAGTGCTGCAAATCAGCTTCCAGCTCTGCAGGCTGAGTGACAGCTCTGTGAAGGCACTTTGGCGATTCTTCAAGCGAGGACTCTGAAAAAAAAACCAACAGCTCCTTTTCCAGGCCTTACAACTCCAGGGTCCTCCAGCTCCCGAAATGTAAATAACAAAGTAATAAACAGAATAATCAAGCTCATCCCTTGAAAGAGCCATTCTTCATCTGCTTTAAAGACTGTAAGCTATTTTTAGAAGCTAAGCCTTGAGAGGCCGTTCTGCTTTGCCGAATACGAGCATCTCCTGAACACTTGAAATTACTTTCATCATGCAAAGGATAATAATGCCTCAGTGAAAGAACTTCAGCATTTAAAAGTAGTTGCTGCCTGCACTTAGTAAACCATATGGTGCAAATCATGCTAAAAAGAATAGAGAAAGCATTTTCTTCCTCTCTGTTACAAATTTAGAAAAGGAACGCACTGGGTACTGGTAATGGCCAAAATCTGATTGACTCTGCAACACACTTATCTCCTCATCAAAGAGCAGGCAATCAGCATTTTGAAATGGACACTCATATAACACAGCTTTCAACTATTTTGGCTGCTAATTTCCTCACTCTGCCTCTGAAACTTCTATCCAAAAATCCAGCCTTGCTGTAGTTGATACAATCCCAGCCATCCATATCCAGGTAGTGCTCTTAAGCCAGGTTCTCCACTCAGCAGGAACTCAAGCAGTGAATCTTGAGTTATTTTATCCCATCCCGTTCCTTTAGTCTGCCTTCAGCCTGGGGTCTGACACATGGCAGTCATGTTGAAGTTCACTCAAATGATCTCCAAATTAATACAGATTCCAAAAATCCCATTTATCTTTCTCATATTGATCTTGCCAGTCGCTATGCATTTGGTTTTGAAGATCCTACAGGAAGAAGTTTAGTTGCCTGAATTTTATATTCCTTTTCCTTGGATGCTGACTAGATAAAAGAAGAGAAGGTGGTGCTCAGCATCCATTAGTGCTTGTTCTCTTGATTTTTGGGCAATGCCTTACACCTTGGCCATGAAAAGTGGCGATATTGAATCTATCAATTTCTTCAGTTTAGAGATTTTTCAACTATATTGTGTTCAGTTGCCAAAACCATTCCGCAGGCAGGAAAGTGTCAGTTATCCCTTCACATTCTTCTGATAGTGTGGGTGGAACTAAGCTCTAAAGTAGAGGAGCAAGGCTTCACAAATAACAATTTTGCTATTTTGGAAAGAGAATATTGTTCAGTATTCATATTTCTTTTGATGCAGGCGTGGTGTGGTTTTTTATTACAACAGAGTTAATGCCATACACAGCTTTCCTGTTTTGTTCTTGAATCTGGTATTTTATGGACACAGCAGTGCTGTAACTTTGTGCAGGTAATTGGCTGCAGTTCATCAGGAGAGTTTCTATTAAGCTGACACATAAACATGGGCTGTTCCCCCTCACTTTTTTACTTTATACCTGGACATCAAAATCCAGCTGGAATGTCCTGGTTAACCTCTGGTAGTTGGGCTCCTGATATTAAAGATGTCTTCTTGTCTTTTCAGTATTAGACAGAATTATTTCCTGCAAGGTGCAGTTTGTGGGGATGAGTTTGCATTGAGGGAATACCTCTGACATTCTTTCTGCTGATGAACTAGAACTGTACCTTCCCTTCCTCACTGGGAAGGAGCAGCATAATGATAACTGAAGAGATAACTCTGTGTATTCATTGTTCTGGCAAGGCCATAAATATTTCAGTGAATTACTGAAATCAGAAATAGAAGAGAGCTGATAAATTATACAGAGTATATCCTGAACGCAGCTGTACAGCTCCCTTTTTAATACTTTTTGCAAGCAAAAGAATTAAAATCAGTGCTGTGTGCTTTAAAGGTAAAAAGCTTATGTTTGTCAGCTAAACATTTGCTGAGACAGTACTTCCACTAGAAAATACTAATTTGGTGAAATTAATATGTACTGTTCCTTTGAAACTTTGAACAACAAGAACAAAAGAGGTGAGTTTTCCCAAAAGAGAATTTATCAACTGTTTTATTCAAAAGAAAGTTTCACAATTTTATCAGTCCCTGAAGGTTGAGGTTTTTTTCCCTGCATAACAAAAATATTTAATGGGAAGGTAGTTTCATTTTTGTGAAAAGTAATAATATTAAGGTATTCAATGAACTCTTTGCTGTTGAATCTTATTTGAGTTGGTATAAAAAAAATTTCTAAAAAACGATAAATCTCAGAATTATATTATTAATATTGGAATATGACCAGGTAATCTCTGGCTCCTTCTGCTTGCAGAACTTAACTCACCAAGGAATTTTAATTCTGTTTGTTATCAAATTGCAGAGTGCCCGTGTTTCTTTGCTGATCTGAAAACTTTGCTGGTGCAATGCAGGAATAGAGTTTGGGAATTGAAATAAAACTTTTACATCTTCAGTGATGTAAACAGAGAATAACCCCTGACTTAATTTTAATTTTTCCAATACATAACATCAAATATACACAGGATGAGAAGTGCATCCCTTTTGCATTGTATTTAAGACCTTGTTAACTTTTTACCTTATTCTGAAAATGGGAACATTTAATTAAAAAATTGATAGCTTTTCTGCAACTCTTTGGATACACTGCAAATCAGATCACAGTAAGAAACCCGAAGGTGAACAACTTATGCATTTGCAGAAAAATTAAAATTCAAAGTTGCATAACAGGGAAAACGGTTTCTGTAATTCTCAGGAAAAAAGAATCCAAGTGTATTTAGTACAGTTTTACAAGAACACAGTCAAGAGTTCAAAAGCTTTTTCTACACAACTGTTTACTTGCAGCAAGACTTCTAATTTTCTGGAAATCATTTAAATTTCCAATTTTGCCTGTATGGTAAATACGAATGAAGAGTTGTAACTCTGACAGTGTTCATGGAACTGTAATTTCAAAAAGAAAATCTGTCCAAGATTTGAATAGGTTGCATTGCAATAGAAAAGAAATGTTCCACTTAAGAAATGTAATACTGTACAATACTGAAAATAATTCCAATGTAAATGAAATGAAAATGAGTGTGCATAAAATTTATTTTAAAAGGGAACACTAGACCTGTGAGACGAGTCCATTGGCTCTCCAGTCTGTAAATCTGATAGGAGCTGTTTTATTGACATGATTTCTACACCTTGATTAAAATATTTACCCCAATTTTAAAAAGAAATTTGAGTCATGAAGCACCTGACTTGCTCATTCATAGGTAAGGAAAAATGAAAAAAAAAAAGAAGCAAGGATTTAACCAAGTCTTCTGAATGTAATATTTATATTTTTTTCTGAATAAGTGTCTTATTGATAGGAAACCCTGAAAGCAGCTTTTTTTTCTTCCTGGACAGCAACCTCCAATGACTGGAATCTCTTACACTAGAGATGCTATTCCCCAGCACTCTTAGGTAACTGTCAGGTTTGTTAGTGACTTGTAAAAATATTCATTTCCGGTTTATCATTACTGGATGTGATGTCTGTGCGGTGACTTTTCATTGAGCAGAAATGCCTGGGCTGTCGAGCAGTGTCAGGGAGCAGCACCTTTTCCCTGTCTGACCTTTTCCCTGTCTGACCTCCTGGAAATCTTCACGAGGAGAGGGAATGACTGCTGAGGAGCTGAGGAGCCATGGGCTCCCTGACAGTTTTCTGAGAACGCTTTACTAAGTTGGTTTTCTTGCCTTTTTTTATCATAATTGCTACAGTTCAGTTCTGTATATTTGATGCAAAGTTTCAGTGCTGTGTGCTGGATCCACATGGGTTTTTAATGCATGGTTATGCACATATTTCTAGGTGATTTAGACTTACAGCTGTGGTTTCCAGGCTGTATTCGGTCGTCAGCCGCTGAACCGCAAAACTCTCATGACTGATTTACAGCTTGTCTGCAGAACCTGGACTCTTTTATATCCTTTTCATTTGCAAGATTTATTAGGATAAGCTGGGAGAGGTTTTAAGGTTGGGTGGTGATCCCTGACTCAATAAAAACCAAAAAACCAGAGGCTGCTAAGCTGTAGCATCATCACTGATGAAATAGTAATATTTAAGTGCTTATCTGTACTTAAAAGCAGTGCCTATAATGTGACAGAAATAAGTTATACCAGTGTGGTCAAAGCAAGGCTGAATAGCAAAAAAAAAAAAAAAAAAAGAAAAAAAGACCAAAAAAACCCTTTTGCTGTTTCACCTTTGGCTGTGGTTTTATTTGGTTTTATTGTTACTGTTGGGTGTGAATACAGGTGCTGTCTGACAAGCCTAAAAACATCCTCTAAAACCTCTTTCTCTGGCCATGATTGCCTTGGGTTTATAAGAAATACTTAGAAGGAGACAAGAGAAGAGTTTCTTGGTATGTAATATAATTGAAATAGATCACTTCTATGAACACGAGACATAAAAATGCCTTGCAAATGGGAAGCAGAAGGAATGTCTGCATGTAATGTAAATCACACAAAAGTTCAGAAAAGTAGCACTAAGTACTTTGGGAAAGGGACTCCAGCAATTAGGTAGTGCATCCATGTGCCTCCAGCAGCACAAATTATGTGTATATTAACTCAGAAAAGTATTTGTCTAGCATATCCCACTGCCTCTATGGGCTTGTCCCATCCTTAATTTCTAATTGCCTCTGGAAACCTTTTCCTTTGGCCTAAATCCTCCTCATTGTGGTAAAAGCCCATTACTACTTGTCTTGACCCCTGCAGTTATTGAGAACACCTCACTACTACCTCTCAGTGGCAGCTTTTAGCATATTGGAAAGCCATGGAGCATCTCCACCCTGTTTGCTGTTGCTCAGATAAATGACACCAGTTTGCTGAATTTTTCCCTCCACCCCATCTCTCCTGGCCCTTTCCTCACCTTTGTATTTCTCTGACTTCTCTCCAATTCGTCAAAGTTGTATTGAATTCTGTAGTTGAGAGTTTCTGTGGAAAGCAAAAATGGAATAAGCTTATTTGCTTTAATATGAAATCACCCCAGGTCCCAAATGGAGTTCCCTTTCCCCAGTAGCTCCACGTTTCTGGTTGTTTTGGAGTCTGGGCTTTCCTCTGCCCCCAGAACCAAAGGCAGCTTCCCTCTGGGCAGCTGATTATCCGCCCTTGGGCACAACACTTTGCTCTTGTCTTTATTCAGCTGCACCCTCTTTATTTCAGACACTGATCTAGTTAGTCAAGTTCTTACAGAGTTCTAATCCTGCTTTTCAATGGCAATTCAAAGAAAGTTTCATTTGCAAGTGGGTTTTAAATCCAGAATTATCCCCAAACTCCCCTTGCTTGGACTAAACCCACGTTTTGTCGAGTGTGAGTGAGGAATGACATTGTTTTCACCTAAGGAACGAGATCCTGCTTGTTTAATTTGATGTCTGAGAATCAGAACATTGCAGTAATTATGGACAAGCAGAGAAGCCAGAAAAAAGCTGACACTAATAAGGACAGAATAATTTTAGAGCCTGATCAAATCAGAAAATGTATTTAAATATCAGTTATGAACAAGTTGCATGCTGGTTTATTGGTGATTGAATATGCACGTTAATCCCTGTGTTTCACAGGAAGGAAAAACACAATTCAGTGTCTAAAGCTTGTATTTCAAGACAGTTCTTTAATGTGACCTAGATTTCAGAACTCTATTGTTTCTGCTAGAAAAGCAAATTATTCTCTCTCCATTCACTTACCTTTAATGAGAAAAGATGAGTCAGCTTTTGAATAGGCACTGCCTGTCCTGACTTTCAAATCAAAACATTTTAATAATGAAAAAACAAGAGATATTATTATATCTTAAAATACAGATGACCTAACAAGATTAGTGCAGTCTCATTAGGATAATTTCCAGCATCTCTGAAGAAAAACTTCATTAAAGAGCAGACCTTTAAAAGTCTATGGACTTGTTTAGTTCAGTCTGTGACCCCTCTATAAAAAAAATTAATTGACTTTGTGCCTCTTCCCATACAACTTGTATTTGCTCTTGGTAGCTATGGAGACTGAAGTCAAAACTCTCCAGATTAAACAATTTACTGGATGGTAAATACTTCCTTAATTGTCTCTCTATTAATTCTGTTGACATAATGCTTAAAATTTTGATATATTAATCCTTCATTACAGTATGGTGTTTTGACATAAGGGAGGAAACAAATTTTGAAATCCTGCGGCATGGAGATGCAAATTGCTCCTGAGTTGGGAGGAAATTCCCAGAGAGGCAGGAGCTGCTCTGGGCCCCGGATCAGTGTCTGAAAGGCAGAAAATGCCCTGGTGAGACAGGAGCTGAAGCTGGAGGGGTCAGTCCCAGCTCCAAGACTGACATAGTTGGGTTTCTCCGCTGGGTGTCAGGGAGCACCTGTGTCACATTCCAGGTGACCAAAGGCAGGGAGCCCTGCCCTGGAGCTGAGCGCGTGTGCTCTTGGCAGCCAGGGCTGAGCTCCTTTCCCTGCATGCAGGGGACAGGGGAAGGGGACGAGAGCCCTTGGCTGGGAGTCGCTGAGAGCTGACGCTTTCAGGGCTCATCTCGTCTCCCAGGGCTCGTGGGCTTTGCTGTCAGCTCCTGCACTTGTCTCAGTTTTGCACTTCTCGGTAGGTAGGAGTGAGAAGCTGAGGGCCAGCAGAGTTCCTTAGACATATATGGTGCACAAGTGTGTGAATTTAAATGGGAAGGAGTACAGGGAAAGTTGATTGCCAGGAATGAGAGAGGAAGCTTTTTTAAAAGTGTGTTTTAAGGAGAATTTGCAAGAGGAAAACATAAAGGAGATGTAAAGGAGGTACAAAATGTATGGATCGCTCAGCCTAGATCTGTTACCTGGTGGCATGAGGAGCATTTTATCATTAACTGGAAGTTAAGGAGGGAGATTTTTGTCTTGCATTAGTGATTGCTTTGGGTTTTGTGTTTGGTAACACAAATTTTCCTTACCTGTAAATTTTACCTTTACAGTTCAGGTACAGTTTAGTATGCTAAATTGAGGCACTTTGTGATTTTTTTTTCCCTTTAGATTTATAACAGAAAAGGAAAGGAAATCTATCTAGATTATAGGAACTTCTAAAATATGCTGCCCTTAAAGTCATGTCTTCCGGTAAATAAAACCCTATTTTATTTCTGTTTAGCTACAGGCTTTTTTGTGTCAAGCTAAAAGGATGGCTGGAGCTGATGTATTTTTACAATCCTTGCTTGAAAAGGAAGAAGTATTGCTTCGGTCAGTACTGTGTGAGATGAGCTGAGCACGGAGTGGTTCTGTCTCTCGTTGTGGGTGGTTCGTGCCAGCCCCTTGCGCAGTTTAATTTCATCATCAGTGCAAAAAAAGTGAGATATTACTTAGCAAGAAAGGCATATAATGTAATACTATTGCTTTTTAAGTCTCAGACAATTTCTGCTCAATTCTAATTTTAGGCAGTCATTTTAATTTGTTACCAATGAATGCTTTCTAATTAAACTTGCATTTAACGATCACATGCGTCAGTGAGCAATGTGAGCTGACAGTGATGGAAGTGGGTGGAAGGCACAATAGATGCTGACAAGAGAACTTGATCCGGTAAGGAAAGGAGATGGATGAATTCCGCAACAGAGGAATCAGGAGAGCAGGAAAGGAGGGAAACTGGGGAGAAGAAACGATTTCTTGGGCGATACAATGAGTTATTCCAGGCTATTCCTAATTACCAAGTCCTGGTGGTGAATGCCCTGTGTGCAGAGCCTTGTGTTTCTGGAGTAAGAATGGGTTATTCCAGATTCTTTTTAATCAGCTGAAAGTGGCTTGTACCAATTCAGAACAAGAATGTCCCCCAGAGGGTACTTACTTCCATGAATTTAACTTTTTTTTGCCTATATGGCATTGGTGTAAAATTCCCCAATGATGGAGTGTTTCTTTAATTTGAGAATTAATAATGTGATTCCTGTCTTCTCCTCAGCAGTTTGAGATTCATAGGTACAAACAAAATTAATTTCAATTTAATTTAGGCAAATATTCCTCAAAAATTACTTTGTAACTTGCAGTGTGTTCAGTCAGCAGTGGAAGCAATAATGTGTTCTTGACTCATCCCACGTGGACAGCATCATGTTAACAGTCAATAGTGGGAAACTGCAAAAAAAAGCCTGCAATTAGTTTGTAGAAATGAATATTTTTTAAAAAAACTGGAAAGGGCTGAGAAAAATGTAATGGGGAATATGCTTTTAGCATTTTTCAACCTTAGCAGGGAGCACTGGCAGCTCTGTGATCCTCGGGTGCTGCATTTCTCTCGCTGTGTCACTGATTGAGGCTCAGCTATTGCACCTTTAACACTAAAATAAAACAAAACATCTTTGACTTGGCAAACTAAACAGATGGGAGACACTGGAGGTTAAGGAACACGGGTAGGATTTCTTTTCTTTGCAGCCTTTTCTGTGAAAGAAGTGGATTTCTGCATTCTGTGCTTTTCTGATTTTTCTCCATCACCTCCACCTTATCACCAGATTCTTGTCAACAACAAGCAGGATAATTTGGAGGGGATGGACACTGCATCTTTTTGTGTTTTCACGGGAGCCAGTAGCATTTTAGAAAGAAGCAGTGTAGGTGAAAAGTACAAAGAGCGGTGTCAGATAATCAGTGTGTTGAATGCATTTTTAAAAGCAAATATTAAGAGCTAGTAGATTGCAAAATCCAGTGTTTGGTCAGAATGAGCTTGTCTGAAACCCCTCCTAGCTTTCACTGTCCCTCACCGTGGAGGATTTGTGCTCCCCTGAGCTAATGCCTAACAAAAGGATTGCAGCCATGACTGAAATGTGATAATGCTGAGGGATGAGCAGCTTCTTGGGACCTTGGCCTCCTCAAAATCCCTTGTTGAACATCTGACTGTCAAATGTGTGATGTGGAAAGACTTTGGAAGCCAATTGATTAGAAGCATATTGAAATAAGCTTGGTTTTTTTGATGCAAGTTGCTAAAGCATTACTTTTTTTCTGAAAGGTGATTATTTTATATTATTTTCACTACTACTAACCTCCTGCACAGATTAAAATGAGCATCTATTTGCTTCTCATCTTAATAACAGTCAAATTGCTTGGAACCTAGAGCACCTAAAAGTTTATGTGAAAGGAGAAAATTAGCCTTTATATGAAAAATACATAGTTTGGGGGTTTTTTTTCTGTTTTATTTCCAGTATTCAGCTTCTGTAAAGGTACAGTTTTAAAGGTAATTCTTTGTCCTTTTTTAAGTCACTTAGCAAGAACGTCATTGCTCAGGTGACTGTAGCTCTCACGCATTTCTGAAGAACTTAACACTGGGCAGAGTTTGTTCTAACTTTGGATTTCCTTCCTTGTTAGGTAGGAGAGGAAAATGTCTGTACTCATGTCTGACCACATGTGCTATTTGAGGTCATTCTTATTTCCCTAAATTTTAGTCAGTTGACTGGTCATTGTTCATAAATGCAATTACTGTTGTATTCGAACTGTTTCTAATTAACTGTACCAAGCTTTTCACAGACAAGTATTAGAATAGAAGAAAGACATTTATAACAATTTGTAATTTTGGAATTACCAAAAAGGTCTACAAGTTGTTCATATAATCCTTCAGCGTGGAAAAAAAAAACCTATTTACTAACTCATTCTAAATTGTAAGTTGTAATAGTTTTAATCCAAGATTAATGAGTTTGCCAACATTGATGGGCCAATATGTTTTGATTAATAGGCAGTGGGAAAATACAAACTCATATTTTACCATGCCCTAAATGTCCAAACTAAGACAAATATTGTTCCTGAAGCCTGAAGGTTTCTAGGAACAGGCTGAAGGAAGACCAGCTAATCTGCCAGCCATGCTCCAAATTAGCAGAAATTTCAGTTGCTGCTATTTCTCAGACGTCTCCACTTGAAGACTACTGAGTCCATCTTTGTTCTAGTAAGTGACCACCAACAAAAGAAAATAACAACTTCTTTAAAATGGAATTTGATATGTGGGAAAAAAAAAGGAATGGAAAGTCCCTTCAGAAGAGTATTTGTGAAAGGAAGCAGATTTGGTTTTGGGAAGAGTGCTTAAAATGATCTGAAGTGACACTCACTTTTGGAAGCTGTTTGTCTGAACCTGCGTGTTTATATAATTTAATTCACAAAAAAAGCAGCAAAATACAGTTTATATTATTGATAGCCTCAAAAAAGGAAAGACCATTTTGTGCCTGCTCCCCACCGAACACACTGGACAAACAAGGGTGGATATTTCTCCACAATTTTTTTGCTTTAGCTGTGTCAAATTACGGAAGTCACCGAGGAGTTCCTCTGCTGGGCTCACCCCAGGATCCATCTGGTGTCATCTCTGGAATATTCCCATATTCCAGCAGCACTCAGGGGTTCCAAACCAGGCACCTTAGAACCAGGAAATCAGACCTTGAGCCCTCCATCCTCTGCATTGCCTGAACAGCTTAAGAGAGAAGAGCCAAAGGCTTTGGGGATCTTAACACATTTTCCTTTATTCTTGAGGCCCCATCAGGAAGGTTTAGAGGTTGATAAGAGCTGAAATCCCTGGCTGCTGAAAAGAGATCAGAATTCAAAACCACTTTTATCAAGTGACAGAGGAAAGTGGTTTTAATGTCCTTCAGCAAATCTTCTATATCAGAAACCCTTTTAGCAGGGAATTCCTGTTTTTAAAAAACCTCATCATTTTTGAGACTCTGATATTAAATACAGAGAAATTATCAGGAGATAAATAAGGGGTATGAGCTGGCCCATGCTTTGATATGAAAAAAAGATAGGTACAACTGGACAAGTCATGCTAGGTAAAAGAATATGTAAAAAGGACATCCTTACTTCTGTTGTGGGTCGAAGAGTGGTTCATTGTGAAACAGAATACTTGTACAATGTGGCTTTAGAATTCCAGATAGACACTCCATCCCTTAAGCTTGATACTTGATATGAATTCCAGATCCAGACTGTTTACCCCTGACAGGAAGGGAATTGCAGCCAGAGATCCTTTTAGTGTAGGATAACAGAGGTGTGAACAATGCTGAAAATTAGTTTGTGCTTCACAGAAGAGTTCGTGGGGGGAGATTAGCACCTCTGGTAGGCAGCTGCCCCTGAGCACTCCTTCCAGATTCATCAGAGATGTTTGGGAAGGAGGGTTCTAAACTCTGGCCTCGAGGCCAGAATAAAGCACTTGAGAACATACTCATCGTGAAGCATCTAAATAGGCCAAATCTCGATAGAATCCTAGAGCACAATGCATTTTTTAAACAATTCTTACTATAGTCTCTAAATGTCTCATTTCCTTTGAGTAATTTTGTCAAAGAAAAATAAGCAACATACAATGTTTCTGGACTGCAGTATTTCGATGTTAGAGAAATAACTGCACTTTTGGGTCAGCTGAGTATTCTGTGGTATGTGCTTTACTACGTTCATCTGCTGCTCTCCACATATCTTTTGCTTTAATAATTTTTAACTAACTTACTGAGGGGAAAAAAAATATCACCCAACTACATTAGTGCAGTTTCTGGGCTTGATAAGTGCCAGGGAAAATGAGGCTTTCCCCCTAACACCTGTATTTGCCCATTTTTCCTTTAGGGACAGGAGGGATCCTGCCATGTGCAGTGTCCCTGAGGGAGAGCACACACATTCTCCCTTGGGAGCTGCAGGCAAAGTCTTCCATGTCTGTCACTTCCCACAAGTTTGTAATTCAGGCTGATGCTCTTCTCCTTTTTTCTGGAGCCCGCAGGGTCAGTGCTGGTGCAGTTTCCATCCTGTGCAGCCAGGGAGGTGATACAGATCGATGAGCTCCACACTTGGCAGGGAGTAGGAAGGTTCTGTTGGCCCCAGGGCTTCATTTCCTCCCAGCCTTACAGAATTTGGGAGCTGTGGTTATCTATCCCAGCAGGCACCTCCGGGAAGGAGGAGCATCCCCAGGGTCCTTGCCTGGCTGCAGCAGCGCTGGGGCACAAACAATGTTATTTTCTAGCTGGAAAGCAACTGGTGCCTTCCTTGTGCTTTTCACAGAGAATCACAGACGTTTCTTTGGCAAAAACCCTAATTAAATGCATATACTCAGAACAAAATGCTGGTAGGTTATTGTGTATTTTGACTGAAGTGTTCTCTCTCTGGAGACTGCTCTTCCTTTTGCATGCACAATTGCTTCTGCAGCTTTATCTTTTCTTTACCTTGCAGAAGGTAAATAGTCACAAATATTTGAGTAGCAAGAAGCCCTGGATTTTCTGCTGAAATGAACTAGTTTTTAAATACTGTAAATCTGTCATTTCTTAAGATGATCTGTGCAGACAACTGCAGCCAAATATATTATTTATGAAGATTCATCAAAGACTGTAGCAGTTCACATGAGAAATTATAAATATGCAGGAAACCTGAGATTGCTGGAGTTTATGTAGGCTGAATCCTGGATATTTCAGACTGTTTCTCTGACTTTTTCAGCTCCTTTTCCTCCCATTTACTCCAGGTGAGAGCTTAGCAGCCTTTCAAAGCAAGTCCTGGGACAGACAGCAAATCTGACCCTGGAGGGTGAGAAAAAATAGAGCAGGAGGAAGTGGATCAACTTATGAATGATTCATGGAGACAGCGAGCTTGGAGGAAGTGGAGATGATGTCTGGGGAAATATGATGCAAAACATGAGAGCCTCCTGGCTACCAGGGGAAATACAAGAAACAGAAGTACAAATCTGAAAGAGAAGGAAAGTAATAAAGGGAACAGTGCTGAAAAACTAGTGCAGAGCAAGTAAAAACTGTGGAAAATAAAAGCATTTAAAAACCTACAGAGGTAGGTGGAACGTGGAAGCATATAAAGAATGGATAGGATATACAATCTAATGCACACAAAGTCAAAAAGGCAAATAAAGCTCTGGAGATATCTCCAGAGTTTAATTTCTAGGTGACAAATGTATTCAGTGTTTTTGAAAAGCAAAGTCTTCAGTGGGTAAGGGAAGAATACAGAGTATCAGTTATTGCTACCTACGTAGGGTTCTTCATTTAGAAGAGAAAAAAAGCAATCATTTTAATCGAATCACTTGTGAAAAAAAGTATAATTATCACTGATAAATGAAATAGGTGATGCAGGGGATCCATGTGAGCACAGAGCAGATGCTGGGCTTTTACTCATAATTGAGCAAATCCGTTGTCATTTATTTGCGACAAAATGCAGGAACGAGGAGAGGCCAGGGCAGATGGAAGCAATTGGGGGATGAATCCCATTGCCATCAAAATCACTGGAAAATATCCCTGCTGAATAAAGGTCCCATCTTGCATGGGAGAGGAAGGAAGAACCAGTGAGCATGTCTAGCGTATTTATAACTTAAAATATCCTTTTCTTCCTCCCTTCATGATGGAGTCAGAGCCTGAGAATGCTACACAGCAGCTCCCTTGTGTTTAAAGGGAAGTGGCTGTGGGTTATTCTTTTGAAAGGTAGTGGGTGGCATGTTTTGAGGAACAGATTGTATAGATCTGTTCTAAACTGAAAATGGGAAGAAGCCTGAGATAAGTGACTAATGGGGGTAAAAGTGATGGAAAAAAAATCAATGCAATGGGCTTTTTCTTTGTCACGCTGTACTGACTGATCATGGAGCTGTTCTTGTTCCCAGTTCTTGAGTTCCCTTCCTGAATTCTGGAGTTTTGGTTACTTGTTGCTCTTCACGTGGTGCCTCCAGGTATAATTCCTTCTCAGGAGGTTTGTCCCAGCTCCACTGTGCCCAGTCGTGAGCCAGGAGTTGGAATGAACTGTTTGTATTGCAGAACTGAAGTTATCCCTCTCCAGATTTTAAAGAAGAGCCACACTAGAGACAAAGGTGTGATGACAGAAGAAAATCAGCCTTTCAAGAAAGAAGTTTAAAAAAAAAAAAAGTGTGCACTTAGGTCAGTCCTTGGGAGGAAGGAGCTTTCAAAGCTCAGATGGTGCGTGCAGTCCAGCACTTTTTCCAAATAAAAGTTTTAAATCTAAAGCAGGCTCACAGATGGTTCTAATGAGCTGGTCTTTGAGATACACTGGGACTTGAACAAAAATAGTTTAACTCCTAAGACATTTCGAGATGAGTTTCAGGCAAAACACTTAAAGAACAATTTTTCCTCCATATTTAAATTTAATATGTATTTCTGGTCTCAAGCAGTTTTTCAGGACTTTGCACTTGCCATTCTATACAGTAGAGTATCACAAAAGCAGGGGCATTTTTACACAGTGATGGATGCTTCTTTCTCCAGCACTTTTCAGACCCTACAAAGAGTTAGCTTTGAACAAATAGTAATTAAAATTGTAAAGATTGGCTAGGAAAATTTAATTTTTAAAGGAATATAGATTAATACCCTACTAAAAGTATTACTTATCATTCTAGTAATAGAAGTGTTATCAAATGATACTTAGCAAAAAGTATCATCTGGTAATAAATGTATCATCAAAACACCAAAGCTAGCAGCTTTGTAGCACAGCAAGTATTTGTTAAATTGTATTGTTTATACTATTATCTGTTACAAAAGCAGGAAATAATTGATAATCTTTGGATGACATGGCTTGAAATTACAGCATTCTAACTTACACTATCTCAAAACTGTGTTCTCTGTGTCACTTGAGCTTTGAGAGATTTCTTATTTCTTTATCTCCTCTTAGGTCTGCCTTATGGATGGGAAGAAGCTTATACAGCTGATGGAATCAAATATTTTATCAAGTGAGTAGTTCTGGGAAAAACTCTGGGTCGGAGTTGAAATAGAAGCACATGAAACTAAACACATTTTTAATCCTAGAATTAATGGAAAAATGTATTGCACATTGTACTGTATGCTGTTGTTTTTTCTAGAATATAGTGAAAATCAATTTATATAATAGGGTTTTATTGTATTATTCCTCTAAAAGATTGAAGGAAATTATGAAAACCAGAATTCATCTCCATCCCATGTATATCATGATCTAATTGATAGCAAGTTATTCTAGCTGCTGAAATTTCCACATTGTTTAATTCTTATAGGTGCCAGAAAGACAGGGTTTTGCAGGTGGATTTCTGCAGTCTCCTAAAAGAGAGGGAAGGCAGCAAATACATTACTTTTATCCCAAACTCTTACAAAAGTCACGTAAATAACACTGAAGCTGATGCATTAAGTGGCCAAGAAAAGCAGGGGTTTTTTTCTTCCTTTTTTTCAAGCACACTGCTCAGTTGTCCTTGCCTCACCCCGTGCTGCCTCGAGCGAGATGTATTAAAGCAGACATGTTTTTTTCTGCAGAGGTTTCCAAACACTCTGTGTATATGATCCTGCATTCCAGCTCTAATCAAAGGCTGCCTTTTATTTGCAGACAGATGTAGGTTACTACATGAGGTTTATACCAAAAAAAAAAAAAAAAAAGAAGGAAAATAGCTTAGGAAATGAAAGTGAATTAAAAGTCAATTTCATAGCAATGGAAATAAATAGAAGAGCAAGTATTAAAATAGAGCCTTGTTCCCTTGGGCTCTGACTGTTCATGCAGGGAGCCTTCATAGGACAGCTGGGAAGTTGAGGTGGATGCTAGATTTCTTCTGGATAATGCTCTGGGTTTGTACCTGTGTAACTGGAAACTGAGCTTGAAGTTAACATTATCAATAGTAGCAGATAAAATTTAGAATCAGAATAGAAGAAATGTCACATTCTTGAAGCATCCCCCTGGGGTTTTGTTGAGTTTTCTCCTGTGTTTCTTGTACAGAGACACTTCTCAATGACTCAGCAGAGAGCTGGATTTGCTGGATGTGTGCAGACATTTCTTTCTGAGCTCTTGGATGCTGAACTGTTGCAGATGTGGCAAGCAGATGCTTATTAGCAACAGTAGAATCTCAGCTGCTCTAGGTGGTGCAAGTCTAATTTGCAGAAAGCATCAAATGCTTTGCATCTTATCCCCACTTGCTGAAACTGCAGACTGAAACTTAGGAGTTCGCATGGAAAAGCTTTCTGAGGAATTTTTGCAGATCTCATTGCTAGTGACTCTCTTCATGTGCTCCTGGTGATAGTGCTCAGGTTTTCCATGGCTCTTACCTTCTGTGGTCTGTCCAAAAAGTTCTGCCTGTCAGTCTTTGCATGGCAGGCAAGGAAAATTCATCCCTTTAATTGCAGAGCAGGGTGTGAAATCACCCTTTATGACCACTGGCTAAAAACTTCTGAGTGGAGTCACCACCCTGGAGTGGTGCTAGAGCCCTTAATGCAGCTCATTAGAATGGAATTAACTGAGCACTTCAACACCACGTCACAGTAATTAACATTGTTTTTAACTATTTCCTTGGTTTGCCTTCATCACTGTTTCCAGATGCCTTTGCAGATGTAGAACAGGCTGTGTGTGTGCCTGGCAGTCCACACCTCTTACTGCACAGTGCAGTGTGGATGAAATCAGCTCTCAGCTGTTTGGGGCACAAGTCCCTTGTTTCTAACATTAAAATCAACATTCAACATACAGTCTTGACTTAAAACAACAAAAACCAAGTAACTAAACAGACAGAAAAGAAAAAGTTTCTCACACCAAATCTACAAATAACATTACAACACAGAACAAAAACACAAACTACAGACAATCCACCCCTGGAACCTTCACTACAATTTTAGGAGATTTCAGGGTGAAAACCAACATTGAAAATACCCTTTTTCTTGGAGGAACTTATCTTGAGGGGCATCTTATCAGCTGATCCTTTCCAGTAGGATTTAATCTTAATTGTTTAAATGGGGATTATCAGAATAGTTGATACTTCACAGCCCCGATACTAATGCTGTAACCTTCTTGTTCTCTTTGGCTGTGAATGTCAATCCTTTTATTCTATTTTAGAATCCTTTCATTCATTTTTAGCCCAGCCAAAGCCATGAGGGGCTTAGGAGTGTTTCAACACTAGCCCACTTCCCTGTACACAAATAGGAAGACACGTTAGGATTCCCCAAGTGGGGGCCACAATTGAACTGATCCTACAGCTGAATAGCCATTTTTCTTTCTGTGCAGTGAGGCTGTGAGGATGTATAGAAGCTGCAATTGCTTTGTTTAAACGCACAGCAGTTTCACAATAAAATACTATTTTAATTAGCAGTTGCCTTCAGTTCCAACATGCTTTCTTGGGCCATCAAGTAGTTGAGTCCATATATCTATACATTATAAATCTAATGCAGTAAACACCCCAGAATGGAATCTTAATAGCACAGAAGCTTTACACAGCTTGCTGTGAAATTTCCATAAATATCTCTGAAGGGGTGTAGCAATATGAGGTGCATGAGAAATCAGAGTTTAAAAGAAGCAAACCAGCTGGCTTGTGTTACACACTGAAGTGAAACCCACTTATGTGAATAAGTGACATGCATAAAACATTTACATGGGGCTGAGCAGCTCCCTGTGCCTGCCAGGGAACGCTGCATCTTGTCCATGAATCCTGACCTTAGGACAGTCTTTGAAATCTCCACATTTATTCAGCAAATCATTTCAGCCTCAGTAAATTATTTTCAATTAACCAGGTTGTCAGGATCGGTCACGAAGTGCTCCAAGTGTGAGAAACCACCTTTTAGGCTGCTAAAAATTGATCTGAGTCTGGGCTGGGCATTTATGCAGGTTTACCATGGAATAGCAAACTGGAATGGAAGCCTCTGAGTTACAGCTCAATGTGCACTGGGAAAAAAGCAAGTTCAAGTGTCTTACTAATATGAGATAAATTAACAGTTATCAGAAAACCAAAAATTACTCCAGTAGATAGGGATCAGCTTCATTGCAAATGTGACTTTCCTCCTGCCAGGCAGTAAAAGGTGGAATTTGGGCCCAGATATGTTTTAAGATAAACTGGTATAGTTTAAAATAGCAGAGAATACAAGCACTGCTGTATTTTTTGTAGTAATCAGTCATTCATTCATGGCACCACATCCCTGCCCCATCCAGAGAAGCACAGCACTGGTGTCTGTTTCCTCACCAATTTGCATTTGGAATTTCAATCCTTTTTGTACTGGCTGGCTATCCCATTCCAGTTGTCCCATTTTGTTGTTCTCACAGTGAAGAATATTTTGTTAATTGAGACAAAATTTCCCCTGAAGCAACCTGTGCCCATTGCGTCTTGCCTGTGTGCAGCATCTTTGTGAGAAGAGTGGGCAGAACAAACCCAGTTCCTTCAGCATTTCTTCCTGTGCCAAGTTCTCCACCCCTCTCATCATCTTGGGACCCTCCAGTGGGCCCTCCCCCATTTTCCCATTCTCTGTCTTGAACTTGGAGGAGCAGTGGATTGAAGAGACACCACATAATAAGGTAAAGAAGATCATTAATTAATCGTACTTATTTGATGATTGATGAGGGCATTTTTAATTGCTGATTTTCTAATGGAAATTCCTGTCCCAAACAGGCATTTTACCTGTAAATACCAGAAATTCAAAGGGGCTAATGAGCCCTCAGAAAGTATCACCTACACCCAGATGAGTGTGAGAGCACTTCCCAGTCAGCTGGGAGGCCTTAGGGTGGGAAAAGTTTTGTAAATAAGAGAAAGCCCATCTCGTTCTTCAACTTGTTTTAAAGTTGTCATGTGGCTGGTTTTTCCCAGACTTAGTTTAGGTGTTGAATGAGCTCACCAAGTGCTGTAACCACCGCTAGAACAAAATCTCACTTTTGCTGTATGCTCCAGCACCAAAACCAGCAGTGCAAAGTGTCTGTTCATTCTGTCATTGATCCGATTTTGTGAATTGGCAATTTCTGTGTTTCATTTTCAAACAGGAGAAAGAGCCTGTGAGGAGCTGCCCTCCCAGTGAGGCACCATTTCTGCTAATTAATGCTTCCACCCTCCTAGCGTAGAATCACACGGCAAGCCCCAGAGCTGGGACACATGAATTTTTCCCCAGAAAATCCATTCTAGTTAATCTCTTCCATCCTCCCACTGTGTTCACCTTTAACATATGGCAGCTCTGTATCATGAGCCTGGCACCTAAAATTAGGTAGGGCCTTGCTATTCTCCCTCCCACTGCCACCCACTCCTCGCATATGTATGTGGTTTGGAAGGACCAGCTGTGAATTTTGTCCCTGTAAACACTGTTTTTCTAGCATTTTAATAGGACTAGATTCCAAATATTCCACATTAACAGCTATTTCCCTCAAGAACATTTATCTTAAATTTTCACAGAAGACAAGTAGAAATTCCCAAATATTTTAAAACTTTTGGGATCTTTTCCCTTAGATGTGGTAGGGCCTGTGGTTTTTTGTATCTTATAACAAGGGGGAAACAGTAATGTTTCATTTAGGGTTATCTTTCAGCAATTTATCTAAAAATCAGAAGTTTCCCGTGGAGGCATTGTATGCTTCAGTGTGACAAAGAGGGTGCCTCCATTGGAAGGTAAGAATTTGCTCCAGGTTAAGTAGAAGCCTAAAGTCAATACTTATAAAATACAGATTAACAGAAGCCCCACATGATGTTTCCTAGTGGATTTTGAAATCATACCTAACAAATCAGGTTTCTGCTTGGAAAGCAGATACTTTGTACTTAGATATTCTATAAAATTCTATTTTGTTTGGTCTTGCTGGGAAAGAGCCACCATTCATTTTACTGAGAACTGGGCATTCATAGAAACTCGTTATGATTTTAAAGCTGAGCTAAGAATAGCAGAGCATGTGTGATAGAGGAAGAACTTCTGTAGTATAAACATCAATGTTTTACAGCACTAGAGTTAAAGGTATCGTCATAAAAGGAAAATAAATCACAGTTGGTTTAACTTGCTGCATGGTAACTTGAAAAACCAAATTTATTCATTTTATAAATGTACTCTGCACACTTCTACTGCTTTATAAATGAAGGACCTAAACCCCAACACACTGAGCTGTGCTCAGCTCATTCCTGATGCTGCAATGTCCTGGTTATCTGCAGGTTATCTCAGCATGGGCTGGAGTGGCCCTTCCCAGAAGAAATCAGTAAAGTTCAAATCATAGCGGAGCTGATGTAGAAGTAAACTTCTGTATGTTCCACTGAATTTCCAGTGAGTTCAGAGCAGCAGGCTAAGCAAAGCCATGATCTGCCGTACTGATTGCAGCATGGAATGAAACTCGCCTGGACTGGATCCAGTGTCAGCTCTGCTCCCAGCTCCCTCTAAAGCACTCGGCAAAGTTACTTCACCAAAATTAGCAGTTATCAAATCATCTTTGTAGGTGTCCGTTGCTTAACTCTGATGTTCTGTGGGTAGGGATGGGTAATTTGAGACACACAGTGCTGGCTCCACTGAGTTCAAAGAAAGCTGCAGTTACTTTGCAGCTCTTAAAATTTGGGCCTTTCCTATTTCACATGTCACCAAAAACAAAAAAAGAAAAGAAAAGGGAGGTTATTTTGGAAAATGTTTCCTTTTACCTGTCACCCTCAAATTCTCCTGAATGAAAATAGAGAAAGAATAGTTACATAGTCACAAGAAATGCCAATATTTAAATAGAACTGGCTGAGCACTAATTACTGCTCTTTAATATATAAGGATCCAAAGCTGTTGCTATCCATCAGCTCAGCGTCAGTTCACACACCTTCGGATGTAACTCCGTGAATTTGGGTAGTCCTGACATTTCTCTTGGATTTTTGAAGTTCAGTTTCTCTGATTTTCACTGAAACAATTTTGCATGACTATAAGGAAAATAATCTCAGATGTAGAACTAGGAAACTTGGCATTGGATTTTATGATAACATGAGCTTGTAATACAAGAATGTTAAGACCTTAAGCTGCTTTTGGTTGGGCAATCTTTTTTTTTCCAAAGAGGTTTGTTTGTTTTTTAATATCAAGAACCAAAATGGAGAAACATTTTTTCAGCTTCCACAGATACTGCACACTCTGTCCGGGCTCTGGCCTGTCAAAGAAGGCAGCTGTTAGAATTCCTTCTGTGAGAAAATCCAAGAAAGTGAAATTATTTTGCTCCCTGGGCTTTGGGAGGGCGGTCGGAAGCAGATCAAAGCACACAGCAAGGTTTTTCAGGATGTGCTTCATCCAGAGCAGTCACTGCTCCAGGTTCGTGTCAGTTTAGTGCACAAGGAGTTTAAACAAAAGCCCTGAACATGCTCTGGTGCTTTTGCAAATTCACAGCACCAGAATTTTTCTGCAGCTCACTTAGGGACAGGGCTGTGAGTGACTGCACACGTGAAAGCAGCACCTCCAGAGCAGCAGCGCTTGGCTGGTCCTGGGGAGACAGAGCTCAGGTGGTGCTTCCAAACTGCACAGCGCCTGTGCTGTCACTCAGACCTTAGGCTGATTCAGCCTTGGCTCAGATCCTGCTCTTATTACTGATTTGATTTTAGTTCAGGCTGTTTGTTTATTGTTGACAGTTTTAAATGATGCAGCACACACTATTTGGCTGAATAAATCTTCTTCCTGGTGATTACTGCCCTCTGAAATGGCTCACAGATTTTTCTGAGTAGACAAGGGTTTAATCGGTTTAATCAAGGAATAAATAGCAAGGCTGTCTTCTGGGGTTTCACTTTATATCCCTCAATCTTTAATTAATACTCAAGCAAAATCTGCCATCCCTGAGGGAAATACAAGAAACATTTATGTTGCCTCAGGACACAGCTCCATGAGGTGACAAGTGCTCTTGATCTTATTACAGCCAGTAAAATTAAGGTCACTGACATCTTCCAGGACCTGCCCAGCATCTCCTGGGGTACTATTAAATGTTCTGTGTTCCTTTTGAAATGTCTTGAAAGACGGCACAGGCCAATTTGAACAAAAAAGGAAAAGGAAAAAAGAATGAATGTTTCAGTTCAAATAATCTGATCTTGATAAATGCGGTGCAAAAACCCTTCCCAAACTGCCTTTAGGATTCGTGTCTGGAAACTGTCACACCTAGATGCTCTCAGGATTGATTGATTGATTGATTATACTTGCATCAGTGTCACTCAGTTGTTTCATTTTGCTCTAATTTCTTACCTGCAAAATTAAAATGCTTTAGTTACAGCTCAGAATAAGTTATTCCTTGCAGATCCTCCCAGCATTTGCTCTTCAAAATAGCAAGCGTTTTCCATTGCTTGGAAATTGGTATTCTCTTACAGTTTTTACCACCTGCTTTCCAAGCCCTGGCCTTTCCAAAGGGGATTCCAATCAAGACACACCTTGGCTGCCTCTGCAGGTGTGTGCTGGCTCCAAGAGCTGGAGAAACAGAAAATTAATGCCAGGTTTAAATTCATAAGGGGCAGCAGCAAAATGCTAAAAGCACTGGCTCTGGAAAGCGGAGACACAGTTCTGATGAGGAATGCATTCCCAAAAGGTGTAAGGTGAGCTCCACATTGTATTTAACAGAATTACAGAGTGATTTAGAAGCACTGTCAGGTAGAGATTTGAGGGCAACAGAATTAGCCCAATTCCAGCATTTTGACAATCCTGCGTACCAAATCTTGCTGTGTTTATCTAAATTCCACAGCCAAGTGAGGGAGCCTGGCTGTAACTAAAGGCCAGCTATTGCCACGATCCCATGGGCTGCCTCGGGAGCAGCAGCTCCCTGGAGCTCCTGCAGATGCTCCATTGCCACCTGCTCTAATGTGGAAGGGGCATTCTGCCTCTCCCTTCCAGGATGTGAAGGTTCTTGAGGTGCTGGCACCAGCTGGGACTGCTCCATTTTGTGCAGGATCTATATTTGATGGGATATTTTCTCATTATGCACCATTCCAAAACGTGCCCAAGGAATGTTGATCATGGCTTAAGAGTTGCTTCAGCACGGGAGAGGAGCAGGAGTCAAGTAAGAGCTGAGAACCTTCTCCATGGTGTGAGATTTGGGACAGTGCCTTTGAAAGGGAAAAAGGATTCTTGTCCAAGCACAACGGGAGCAGGAACAGAAAGGCCTGGAAACAAAAGACAAAGGCAGTAATTGAAGCAAATCTTGTGAAGCCATGTGGAGTCCAGCACAGAGCCTGTGCAGGAGCAGGCAGGGAGGATGGCAGAGCCTCTGTGTGAAGGATTAAGTTTCAGGATCTTCATTCAGGGGCATTGTTCTTTATTTTCCTGTTCTTCTGGCCCTCATTAGCCTGCAAGCCAGCAGTGCCCAGGGCCTGCATGCCAGTGGGTAAGGAGGGGATGTGGAGTCTCAGCGTTCCTGATCCTCTGGCAGATGGCACGCACTCCTTTCACAGAACTCCAGACCTTCCCCCGGGAGCTGCATGTGAGTCTAAAACAGCATGGAATGTATTTCTGTGTGGAGCATGTCCCCTTCCAGCCCATTGCATCGACATCCAGCAGTGCTGTTTGCTACTTTTTTTAATGATAATTTCACTGAAAACAGTGAAAGCTCCAAAGGGTGAAGCTCTCGAGTTTTGTGCCCAGAGCAGGAACAGCTCCACCAAGCCTCAATACTCTTCAGCTGAGCACTGTTGTATGTTAGAGGGCTAGTGAAGATCAGGAAGTCAAAAAGTAAGGGCAGATTAAAAGTTTAGCTAAATTACTACTGTGGATTACATGGGTTTAGTTTATGGGGTATGCTCATTAACGAGGAAATCGTGGGGTTTGTGTTGTTTTACACAAGCAGAGTTTCATCTTCCACACTGCTCAGTTTGGTACAGAGGAGCAGGGCTCATCTGAGGCCAGAATTTGGCTTTTTAAGTTCAGATGCAACTAAATCCTTTTTGGCCCTAGTGAGTAATGGTCCCTGTTCAGTAGGAGAGTTTGACTGATGGCTTAAGGCTGCGTCTCCTCTCCTGATCTCAAACAAGTGGGTCTTGCACAAGATTGCTCCTTTTAAAGCTCAGGAGCGCTGGTGCAGTTGGAACACTGATCCAGGTGTTAGGAATGTCATCCCATGTCAGAAGGTGATAAAAACCCAACTTCCCGGAATGCTGCGTGGCAGCTTTGCAGCTCAACCTCCTGCACTGGACCTGCAGCACCCATATTGTCAGCAAGACTCTGCAATTCCCTTTCAGGCTCCAGAGCTTGGGCACCAGAGCTTGGCCCCGGCTGGAGAACACAATTTCAGGTGAAAAACATGTCTTGATAATACTTAAAATCTAAAAAAAGATTGCAGATATTTTTTCCATTATTCTTTCTCAGAATTTTCTTTGAGTTATTCTTTTCTTAAAAGATTGTCTGAGGTTTTCGTTTTAAAGGAAATAATATTCCATGTGAAGAAGGCAGAGCCATAAGGAGAGTAATTATAATGGCATTTGAAATAATCCACTACTATTTCTTTGCCAAAACATCCCTCTGTTCTCATGTTTTGTTTTCCCAAGCTCTGAAATTTGTCCTGCAGTTTGCTAATGTTAAAAAGACAGACTAATCTACTGACATATTTCCAGATCAAATGTTTCTGTTTTCTAACAATAAATTTGGCTGCCCTCCGATAGCAGTGATTTGTTTGAAAACCTAAAAATCTTTAAGTGTTGCTAATTGCTCTGAAAATATTAAATTAGACTTTTGAACAGGAACATTTGCAAATGGAAAACGTTGTACATTTAAACTTTGTAATGCTGGCTTTCCAAACATTCCTTTAATATTCAAACCAGTTGCATCAATGAAGCAAAACCTAGAGGTAGATTTGGACTCCCTCTCACTTATTATTGCTGGCCCTAACACACAAATCAGAGAGGATGTATTTCTAATACAAGAATGTTCTGCAAACCAGTAAATCTGGGATTATCTCTTCAGACTGATTATGTCAAAGCTCTTTAGTCACAGCACTTTTGGAGAGCTAAAAATAAATAGCAGCGGGGTTTATACATTTATTCTCTACCTAAATAATCTGCGCGTATTGTGTGTGCCTGTCTACAATGTGAGACATGGTATCTGGACTTAATGTTTATTTATAAGAGCTCTTTTCCTAGGAAGGATTTTGGCAAAGGGTTTAAACCAAACTGTCTTAGGAGAATTGCCTGTGGGATAAAGTCTAGAGCGAGTTGAAAGGAGCTGGGTTCAAATCAGAAGCATTTGCAGCAGCAGATTGACATCAGAACCAAGTTTGGCCCCCATGTGTTCTGAAAATGGATGAAAACTGATTCTTTTCTTTCTGACCAGTGATGAAACAATCTTGTGCCATTGAATACAGAGATCTGTAACCCAGATTTCAGCAGCACAATTCTGCACTGTTCGAGATCTGGAGAAATTTTCTGCATTTAATTTGTGTGAGAGCAAACTGAAGTTCTTGCAGCAGTAGCAGGAAGTTGGGCGTGCTGTCATTTGCCTCCTGGTCCCGGAGTATGTAGGAGGAAAGTCTTCTGTAGAAAAACCACTTTACAAAGAATTTTTTAGTTGGATACATCAAAGACCTGTGGATGCCTTTCCGTGTAACTCTTCTGCTCCTGTGCAGTTTCTCCCATTTCACAAGGCTGATACTGCATGTTGAGGAGAAAGTGGAACCAAGGATTCAGGGAGACAGCAGGTCAGGGCACGCTGCATGAGGAAGTCAAATGGGAAAAGAAACAAATTTAAAAATAATTTTGTTCTTATTTAAATTCAGCAATGGATTGCTCCAAAATGGTTTAATAAAAGTAGGCAATATAAACACTTAAAATAGTGCTGGAGGCAATAAATCCTGCACTGGCAGAGGTGGAATGGATGGAATCCAATTCATTCAGCTCCTGTAATTCTGCAGGTATTGGACCGAGTTCTGTGGTGTTATACACACATCTCCAGTACTGAGCCTTACTGACTGAATATTTTAATTGGGAAAGAAGGCATTTCCCAACATTATAGAAAACATTGCAGAAATATGCAGTAAAAATACTCTTCTTAGTGTATTTACAAATGTAAATATATTCATAATATAAATATAAATGCATACATTTCCCTGTGTTCTGGAATAATGGGAACAATGTTCTTGGTTAGACAGATTTTATTCACAAGTCTCTCATAAAACATTGTAAAACAACACTTTTCATGTTCTTCATGTTGGCTGTCACCTGACTTTCTTACGGTAAACATTGGAAACATATTGCAAGTTGCTCTTATTCTTGGTAAAAATGGTACATTTGCTTTCTTAGAATGAAACAATTACTGTCCTTGAGAGTGGTCAGTGTCTGCTGCAGTGTATTTTCTGTAGGAACATGTTTTTCATTTATCCTTTTGTTTTAACTCCTGTGAAACTCCTCCTCCAACCCCAGTAATGCACATTTTTGTAACAAAAGAAGGAATGGAGTCCATCCAGTGCTGCTCTCACCAAAAGAGCACTTTGAATTGGTTTTATGCATAACTGGAGCTTTGGGGTTTGATTTTTATTTTTTTAATGGATGAGAACTGAGGGTGTGGCCTTTGTATTCCACACTTCATTTTCCTTGTGTGGTCCTTGCTCAGGCATTGTTCCAATGGAAGGAGTGCCTGAATTCACAGGTCACCTGTTCAGAACTGTTCCGTTCCTGCAGCTCCAGCTGGGATTTACATCAGAATCACATTTACCCCTTGGTGAGCACGGTCATCCCCATCACACCCAGCTGGTTCTGAGCTCAGTGCACTCAGCTGGAGGTGTGAACAGGATGATCTTCTTGATGGGAATAGTGACCCCAAACCCATCACTCAGTGTAGAGGAACAGTGACTCGAATTTCTACTTCAATAATCCATTTCCATGATCAGTTATTCAGGAGAGCATTCTTGCAGACAGAAGGACAAAACCTGTTCTCGCTTTAAAAGGTAAATCCAGAGTAGTTCCTTGATGGCACATTGAATTTAATTAAACCAATGCACCTGGAAAGTGCGAACAGACCTGGGCTTTAGGGACACGGTGTTGGAACATGTAAGAAGAGCTGGTTGTCCTTCATGCTGTTTATTATACAGAATATTTTGCAGCTTGTTCTTGTAGTGAACTTACATTATAAAATTAATCTTTGCACTGACTTGACTATATAAGCTGTGAATTTATTAGCGAGATTTTTTTCTTCTTTTCAAGAGAAAAGAAGCTATTTCGTTCCCCAAGAACACATTATTCCAGAAGGGAGAAGAGGCAGTGTGTTGCCCACACACAGTATGGCTCACATGCACACACTACTCCCAAGGAGTGCAGTGTTCTCACCACAGACCAAACCCTGTCCTTACTGAGCCCTGCCTGGGCTCTTCCCATTCATGCAGAAGCTTTCCAGAAGCTATAGAGCAGCTTAGCCTGCATGTCAGATGTGGCGTTTAAACCTTAAAAATCAGCACTGATGCCCTTTTATGGTGTGTGTAAAGGCTGTGGGAGCACATCCAGAATTTGGTCTAGAAGATGGGTAAAAAACATAATTTTTTTATTTATTCTTTCTGCAAGAAGAGGAATTACTTAATGATGCTAGAATAGTAATCATAGAAGGGTTTGGGTGGAAACAATCTTAAATACCCCCTCATTCCAACCCCCTGAATGCCCCATGGGCAGGGAGGGACCCCTTCCACTAGACCAGGTTGCTCCAGCCCCATCCAGCCTGGCCTTGGACTCTCCCAGGTTCATGTTCTAAAGAGCTGAGTGTGTTTCTGTGATGTAATTCCACATTTCCTCAACTTCCTCTTGGCCACACTGCCTCCCTCAGGCTGTAACTGGTGTGATGGCCATGTTAATACCCTGCGTTGTTAATTGTCTACAGCTCCAGTAATTAACAAGAAATGTCAGCAGTCTGTATCAGGAGTCTCATACAAAAGCATTCTCTTTATTGCATTGGGAAATGGAACCTCGAGCCCAGGTTCTGCCTCCACATTTAGTTTCTAAAAATCTCATCATTAGCAAGAAAAAGACAATTCTGTGTTTGAAAGCGTCATAATGATCATTACAACTCCAAACTTGGCTGGAATTCCTTGTTTTGGGATGGGGGAGCCTCTTTTGGGTTGCTGATAGCATTTCTTGTTTGTTTTCAGCCACGTGACGCAGACAACGTCCTGGATGCACCCCGTGACGAGCGCGCTGAGCCTGCTGTGCCCCGAGGAGGAGGAGGATGGGATCAGAGACCTTCCTGGGCCCAAGAGCTGAGGACAGCTGTGGACAGAGAGTAGTTTGTGTGGTTTTGGTTCCTTAGTGAGAAGATGCACAGGTTTTATGCGCCCTACTTTCTAGTGTGATGTAGTAGTGCCTGGTGACGTTCGTCCCCATGGAGCTGGAGGAGGTTCTGCCGGCTCTGAGGTGGGTTTGTTGATGGGTGCCACAAAGGATGCAGGTGCCACACGAGTCCTCCGTCTGCCCCATTTTGGTGTGCAGGATCTGCCTCACCTTCGGGCTCAGGCTGGTCTTTTCATGATTTCCCCACTGACCCATAACTTCCCTGACCTGAAGTGAAATTTTCACAGCTTTGACCAACGTGAGATTTAGGATGGGACCACTGATGGTTGACTGAGAGATGCAAAGCCAGGTGGGGGTTTTGAACCAATGCTGGTGAGTATAATGGAGATGATTTAACTGAAAATTCTTATTTTTATCGGAGAAAACTGCAAATAAGTTTTGCTAGTAGAAATTTAGTGATCTGTTACAAATATTGGAGCCCTAATGACTTTTAAAACAAACACTAACACTGGTTGTTGAGCTTTAGAAAAATGTGTCTTTGATAAGCTGTAAATTAAAAAGAAAGTTTTGGTAGAGGATACCATACTCTGACAACAATACAAGCCAAGAATGAAAATTTTTCTACTTTTGTGCTCTGCTAAACCGATACAGACACACATCAAATACTTCAGTGGAAGCTGTGAAGTTTCAAGTACAATGAAACCTGTGAAACCACCTCCAGGATCAGCAGAAATCAGTCACCTCCTCAGAACCAGTCTTTTAAGTAGAACAAAACCATTTTGTACACACTGGTGATGTTTTAAAGAGGATAAAGAAAATGATGGGGAATGCTAGTGTGAGTTAATGAACAGGTTTCTGTGTACCTCAATAGCGCAGGATATTTTAAATCTCAGTATTCACAGCACAATGTCTGATGTCGGCTTTGTCAAATGTCTGATTCTGTGCTGCATTTTTCTGGAGGCTCTTGGTGCGTGTGTTGTGTATATAATGGTGGGTGTTGCTAATGGATGAGACAGACCTGAACCTGCAGGAGCGCTGATGGATATGCCAAAGGAAACCTCTATCTCTGTGCTTCAGGCCAGGAGGGAGAAGGGGAAATCACATTTTTTGAGATCTCTCTTCAGCAGGTGTGGCTTTGGAGTTAAGGGTCCTTGTCCTTTGAGGAATGAATATCAAAACCAGACTCACTCACAGTTCTGGTGCCT
This sequence comes from Origma solitaria, assembly GCA_013397895.1. Taxonomy (NCBI): domain Eukaryota; kingdom Metazoa; phylum Chordata; class Aves; order Passeriformes; family Acanthizidae; genus Origma; species Origma solitaria. Next base: position 241,103 of record VZRL01001136.1, read on the forward strand.
CGACCACACTCTGCCCTCAGCACTGCAGAGCTGTGCCAGGTCAGGCTCACTGGAACTGTTGATCCTTTTGAACCAAAATAATTCAGCTTTTTTTGAAATCCAAGTCAGGTCTCTGAACAGCAGCCCAGCAACCTCCTGCGCTTGGCCTGAGAGCTGGAGAAAGCACATCACCAAATGTTCTTCCTGCAGCTCACAAAAGAGGCCTTTGCAGGAAGAAGATGTCAGGATGTATTGAATAAGCAAAAAGGAAAAAATTTGTTTTGTACCTTTAACTAGGTCAGACCCAAATTATCTGTGAATCTACACAGGTGGTGTGGATTAGGGAGAAAAACTTGCTCAGCAGACCCACAGTAGCTTCCATTCCTAAGAAACCTTCTCCTAGCAATAACACATGAATGTTTTAGCCAGATTGGCTCCAGTGGCTCCTGCATGCTCCACAGCCTCCTTTGTGCTCCCAGAGAGCCCAGGCCGAAGGGACAGAGCCGATGCTTCAGTTTCAGGCTTGGATGCTCCAGAAGCATTTTTATTTCAATCCCTTTTGTCAGAATGGCACAGACTCATGACCCACAGAGGATATGTGATGTTCTGAATTCCTTGTGGTATTTGCTGTAGCTGTGGTAGTCATTTGGCTGCTTTGTGATGGCACTTTCTGTTCATAGCTCAGCGATGCCCAGCCTGCACACTGATCCCAGCACAAACCTGCAGCCTCTTCCTCCCTCTCTCTTACGAACTTGCCTAGAAATTAAAGATGTCACAAATAGATCTCTGCATCTCTTCAGCTTCTCCAGTGAGCGTTTCCCTCCTCAGATAATCCACCAGTTCACTTTCTCCTGTGTTGAGAATACATTTTCATACCTACAATCTCCAAATGTTCCAGTCTATTTTTGTACACTGGCATACTTGTTTCCTAGGTTATTTCTCTTGATCTCCCCTTGTCTCTTCCTATCTGTGAAATAGTTTTGTGAAAATTATTTTGATTAAGCTGAACTGTGCATATTGAGAAAATGGTTTTAGGGTAAGTTGGAACAGACTTTGTAAAGAGCAGTTGTCAACATATGCAACACTGTAAACAGCAACTTTTCATTTTTATTCCTGAATAAAAAAAAAACAAGTGTAAAAGATATTAAAGTGCATGTTATAGCCTTTAAATTAATAAAATGACACCTTTATGTAGGAATGAATCTGACCCATATAACATTCTCCGTCTATTGAAATGCCTCTCATAACAGGCTGCTTTGGGAATGGGTTGGTTCATTTATTTAAGCCTGTTTCTGACAGTCAGGAGGTGCCTGGTGCCACTGAGGTAAGGACAGGAAAATCCTTTAAGAAAAACGCTTGTGGCCGTGGAACAGGCTGGGCTGTGCAGGGCTGACTGTGGGAGAGGCTCTCCAGGAGCTTGAGAAATGCTGTTCTGGCTTGGCCTGTGAAACGTTTCATTTCCTGGGAACTGATGGAATTCTTAACCCTCAGCTCAAGATACCCATGCAGGAGCATTAATGCTCACTCCAAACGAAGCACTAAAACTCGGAGGCCTTTTTGCAGCACTGCTCAGAGTGATTTTTGTGTGGCTTTACTTTTAAGTTGGTAGCAAAAGTCAGAGTCAGCTCAGGAGCTTTGTTGAGCTCTTGGCTCGAGGTCCTCGTGTGCTCCCACTCCCACCCCGAGGAGCAGCAGGCGGCAAGGAGTGAGCCCTGTCACACCAGCTCAAAGTGGCACCTGGCAGCCCAGGCACTGGGGCAGCTTTGCAAAGATGGTTAGCAGCTTAAACATGTTCGTGGAGTTAATGGGAATTAGGCACCTAACCTACTTAGATGCTGCTATAAATGCTTCTAGGCATGTTTAGGTACCTAAATACCTTAGTAAATCTTTCCCCTGGCTGCTTGCAGTGATAGTGGACCAAAAATCAAATAGCAGTGACTAAAGCCTCACCTTTGTCCTCTGTAACCAGCTTTGCTTTCCCTGGGGATTGTTTTCATGTAACACTATAAATACCAGCCAGCTCACAGGTTGTACCAGCCACACTCTGCTCACTTCTTTTGGTGGCTTGGTTATTTATTGCTCATTCTAGATTTTTGCCATGAACAGTGGCATGGATTTAATAGGTTGTTATTTTCACAACACTCTTTTAAAATAAGTTATTTTATTACATGATAATAGTATTGAATTACTTCCCACAAAGGTGCAATGAGTCTTTTATCATTCCTCATTAATCATACAGTTTTAAAAAATGGCATGGGCCAAAAGCTGTTCCAAATAGAGCCTCGTGTTTCCCAATATGAGGCTGGGAAGTTGAAATCTGATAACCAATGCTGATTCTGTCCCCATGGTACAGTATCAGTCAAACCCAAACTAATTAAAACTATCATTTAAAGAGAGTAGATAAGAAAATCCCCCAGGTATGTTTTGGGAGGTTGGTTTGTCCCCTGCAAATTCTGCCCCTGAAGCCACAAGGCCATGTGTGATCTGATGAACAGGATCAGGATCTCCATTTACAACTTCAGGATTAGCTGAGGTTAAATACGTGTGGGGTTTACTGCTGTCTAAGGATATTTCCTTGCCTGTCTCTTGCAGCTCAGGAATTGTCAGCACACCAGCCAGAACAGTGATGTGTTTGGTGTTCACAACAGTGCTCGAGACTCCAGAGAATTCAGTCCAGCATTTTTCCAAGCACACATGAGCTGTGTTCTGCCTTCACCTTAAGAAGGATATTGATAAATGGAGACATTAAACTGCAGCTACATGATCATTATAATTCACTGGGGGCTCCAGGGAGGGAGGTTGCTGAAATGATCGCTCACCCTGATAAGGAAGAATCCAGTTTCTTCAGACAGTCACTATGGGGAATTTTGGTTTCATTGTCAGGCTTCTTGGCTAAGAGCAAACGGTGAAAAATCAGTAGTTTTGCTGCTGTTTCAGGTAAGTCCCTATTTCACCCTGACCCCCAAAAGCTACACACTGATCAGAAATGTCTTAATCTCCTCTTCAGTATCCTGCCCGCCAGCTACTCACAGGCAGTATTTCCCTGTGGTCCAATTATTATTATCATCAAGAGCTATCCTTGCTCTCGTACGTGATGAGAACTCATTAAAACGTGATTGAAATGGAAAAAGGAATTAAATTATGTTTGTGGCCTAAAACAGAAATATAACAATAACAGCACTTATATGGGAAAGAAAGGATCTTAGGAAAGCAAAGCATTGGGGTTCCTGCCGATGTTTTCATTTTCACTCTGCAGGCTGGTGATGCATCCCTGTTCCTTTCCTGAGAACAGCGGGAGCACAGGGCTCTCCAGGGACAGGGGAGATCGCAGGCCCTGGCTGAGCTGCACATTTTAATCTCCAGACTGAGCCATTGGGACCCCTCGTTAGGGGCTGCAATTAGTCACTGGGGGGGTTACATGTTTCAGGCCAAAGACAACTGCTCATTGCTGGTGGCAGGGCAGGAGCAGAGAGGCTCTACAAGAACCTGCCTGGCGCCCTCAGACCGTATTACTCCTTCAAATTACATGCAGAAATGTTGAAAATAATAAAGATACAGAGGGTCAGGAAATAGGACCTGCCTGTTGAAGTATGGCTGTCTTGTTACTTGGCTAACTGAAAGAGGCAACCAAAAGGAATCACTTTGGTATTAACTGAAAGTGTGTAAATGCAGTGAATCTCCTCTCACTCCTTCCTCTGCTCACCTTTGGGAATGCAGTCCAGCCCCTTGAGCCCAAACTCCCATGGATGTGCTTAACCCACTCTGGCTGCAGATGCTGAAGCAGCACAGTCCTGCAGGTGCTGCTGTTTCCAATAACCACTTAGAGTCCCACGGTGAATGACACAAAAGCCAAAAACCAAATCAATAGTAAATGCTCAGTAACAGGAAAGTCCTGTGGCTGGCTGAGGATAACAGAAAAGTGTTTTACTGCTGTGCTCAGAGGTTGTTTGGTACAAACCCCTGAAGTCTGTTTCAGACCAGGTTTGTTATTGTTGCTTGTGCTGATGTTTTGGGTACACAATTTAACCCACTTACAGGAAACCGGAGGAAAAGGCCTTGGTAACTGCTACATTCATAAAAATGCAGGTTCCCATTTACATGAAAACTCAGTAGCCATTGTGACTGAAGTTTTGTACCGCACCAGTGGGTGCTCCAGGGGGGCTATTCTGGGCCAGGGACACTCGCCTGGAGCACAGGGGAATTAACAAATCAGTTTCTGCTGTGGCTGAGGGCAATTACAGCTCTCCAGGTAAGGAGAAGGATTGAGTTCCTTTTTTTGCTACAGCCAGAAGAGAAAGGCACGCCCAGAGCCCTGGGGCTGGAGTGAGGACAGGGGAACCCTGCCAGGAGCATCCTCACCTCCCTGAGCTCCGGAGCTAGATCCTAGGGAGTGTTACCAGGATCTTTTAGCTCAGTGTAGTGCAGAGCCCTCAATCCAAAACCCAGTGTGCCCTGCAAAGGCTCCAGCTGCAGGCAGGGAGGTGACTGAGCAGAGGCCTGCGGAGCAGACTGTAATTCCAGGCTAAAGCCTCCTCCCTCTGTGCCCACTGCACCCAGAAATTGCTCCTGGATCCATGCAGCTGCAGCTCTCCTGCCCTACCCAGCTCTGCTCAGGATCCCTCCCCTGCAGAGCAGGGCTCAGCTGCTTTCCCCTGTCACTGCCACGTTTCCAAGGGAAGCACTGCAGCTCTGACAGCTCCCAAGTGGGTAAATTGAGTTTGCAGTAATCCCAAATACCTGAGATAAGAAGCACAGCTCTGCCATGGAGGCTGAGGGCTTTAAAAGCAGCGCGGCACAGGGACTCGGATGGATGTACGTGCCTCATGTCATGTGTCTCTGCCAGGGCTGCAGCCTAATTGGATTTCACAAATGTGACTTCTGTGCCTCTTGATCACAAAACCAAATTAAACCTCAAGAAATTTTGAATAAATCTGTACCTGAAAGTTTGCCTCAAAAAAAAAAAAAAACCCAACCAAAAAACAAACCAAAAAAACCACCAAAAACCCCTGATAATCTCATTCCGGCTCCTCCTCTGCCTCAGGAGGGGAGCAAAAGGAAAACTTCAGAACTATTGCTTTAAAACAAACAAGAAGAGAAGCAAAGTACAGCCAGCAGATCTGAATTCCTGGGTACGCTGAATAAAATCAGTCATGTGATAATGATGGGATTTTCTAGAACACCTTTTAGGCATGCAGTTTCTGCATTAAATCTCTTCAGACGTCCCTAGAACATCTGTTTCTTCTATGAAATGGGAGTAACAGCCACTTTTTACAGTGCACTGAGTTACAGATAAAAGCCTGGTAATTGCTAGCAGGGACTACTGCCTAACCAGAGGTTTTCTTCAGAGTTAACCTGCCAAGATTTTTAAGACTATTGCACATGATAGCCCTGCGCCGGTTCACACAATTTTGGGAGGTGGAGTACTTGTTAGAATTGCAGATAACAGTGGATTCAAACAGATTCCAGCCTCCCTTGAAGGCAGATCAGGCGCGGCTGATGCCGGGAGCCGCGGGAGCAGAGGGAGCAGAGCAAATCCCCGGATTTGCTGTTAATGTGACCTGAAATCGGTGGGAGCTGCTGGAGCACATGGGTGCCATGGGCTGCTCTGTCTCCCTTCAGAGAGACAGCGAAACAGCTCTGCTCCAAGGCAGGGCAGCCCCGAAAGAGAGGAGCCGTCTGTAGGCACTGCCCAGGAAGATGCGCAGCTCCTGGCCCTGGCTGCTTTTCATCTCCTCTCCTCTCCTCTCCTCTCCTCTCCTCTCCTCTCGAAAGAGCGGAGCCGTTCACAGGCACAGCCCGGGAAGATGCGCAGCTCCTGGCCCTCGCTGCTTTTCATCTCCTCCCGCTCTGCCCATGTTTATTCATGAGCCAGGGTGCAGGCAAGATGAAAAGGCTGCTGGCAGACTTCTCCCCGGAGTCTCCCCTTGCAATGGCACCACATTTCCAGGGAAGCCTCTCCTGTGCTCAGCACAAGGCTGATCCCCACGGGAGCGCCGTCATTCCCCTGCAGCTCTCCAGGAGGGCAAACATGATCTGAACTGGCCAAACACTGAGGCACAAGGAGGCACTAAACCTCATCTGCTTTGGTGAGATCCAGGGCTGGAGTGAGACTTCACTACTCTGGAAAAACTCGGTATTTTGATGTATTTGCCCGGTGCCAGGCTGTCCCTCTGGTGCTTTCAGCAGCCACTGAGCAGCTGTAGAACAGCACCTAAAACCTGCGGGCACGCAGGGCTCGAGCAGAACGAGCTCTGCCACAGAAAACCCCGCTGAGATCTCTCTTTGTAAAAGGGAATAGCAGCTACTGGAACAGATAAAAGAAATCCACGCCTGAATGAAAGGAAAGTGACATTAGGGAGGACATCGGGGAGGACTCCTGAGCTCAGAATAGCTCCTGCCATGCTCTGTCACAGCTCCGTGAGCAGGGACAGCCAGGGACAGGCTGCCAGGGTGCTCAGTTCCTCTGTGCAGTGTCCTCTGCCTGGAGCACCTAACCCTGGAATAAAAATCAGTCTGATTTTTGCAATTTTGAGGGGAAGTGTTAAAAATATTAAAAATAATCACATCTCCTGTTGCCTGCTATAAAACTGGGAAACTAAAATGTTATTTTTAGTTGATTTCAAGCTCCTGTCAGTACTGTCAGAGCTGCTGCCATATCACAAGGGGGTCTCTGTTGAAAAGTTTGTTCTCCAGATGAACCAAACCCACAGCATTTTGTGTCTGCAACTGCAGTGTGTGTTAAAGTTACAGGATCCTCTCCCAAGAACTCACGCATGTTTTGCTTTTTATTGAAATTTACAGGCACACTCAGATAACAACAAATCCTGTGTTTATAGTAAAGCCATGGCCACCATGGACCCTTTTCTGACCCTTTTGCCAGAAACATGACATTTCCACAGATTTTTTTGAATTTCACACCCAGTCTCCGTGGCAGGGATCTGTAACACCTGCAAAGTTTCAACAGCCTAGTGAGAGTGAATTGTTCTAGTAGAGATTACACAAGTGCTACTAATCTGAGCATAATAAAGCCTTTGATTGACTTCCAAAGGACCTCAGTGCAACTCCTAAGTAAACTAGTCTCACCTCTCACAACACAGAGCAGTCAAGGTGTGTTCTCGACAGCATCTCTCAGGCTCCCTGTCCCAGGCTGGACCCAACCACACTCAGCATCGAACTGCACTCAACTGTCTCAGTAAGTGAAGGTTCCAGATCAAGTGTAAAGATTTATGTTGTAAGAAAATATTACTTTTCAAACACATTATTTAAAGAAATGTTTTCTAACTTTTTCCTCTCCTGCTCAAGAAAATAAAAATAATAAGACAATATGAGCTTCTTGCAGAAGGGACAGGTTTTCCAGGGAAGAATTTACATAACAGAATAGTTGACAAGCCAGTTAGATAATGACCAAGATAAAATAATGATGCTGGATGTCCAAGCAAAGCATCAGAGAAATGTTCCAAAAATCTTCTCTAAAAGTCTGCAGCAGCTGACATTTTGTTTCTGTTGCATGGAAGCTTCTTGGCCATGCCCTGCTCGATGGCTCCAGGACAAAGAGAAAGGAGTTCCCCAAGGAGAAAAACAATGCCCGAGCTGTACAAGTCCGAGTGCAGAGCATTGTGAGAGGCTGATTGTGCTGAATGGAGCCAGGGATGGGACTCGGTACTCATGGCACCTGAGGAGGTGACTCATGGCACCACCATAAATACAACTCGCCTGCAAAGAGCACACTGGAGTAAAATCTGCATTTTTACTGCATTTGCACAACGAGCTTGAAGCTCCACTTCTCCCAGCGTTAACAGTGCATCTCTCGGGATGAGACACTGGTGTGGAACAGGTGAGACCCCAAGAGATCCCGCAGTCCCCCTGCTCTGCCTCCCCTTGTCCCAGCTGGTGGCACTCGGGGCATGGCACGCTGGCAGTGGCAGCACATCCCATCCTGAGGGAGGGACCATGCCATGCCATGAGGGCACCAGAGCAGGGACAGAACATGGCTGGGCACATCTGCGAGAGCTCAGTTGATGGTAATTCCAAATGTTTGCTTCACTCAGGAACGAGACCCTGGCATGGGCAGTGCCATCAGCCACGAAGAACAGAGTGATGGCACGGAAGGACAAGGTGGCTGCAAATGGGATAATCATTAACCAGCTGCGTGCCAGCTCATTCGGATCTCTCCCGGGAAGGAAGAACACTGCACCAGACTGGCTGAAGGTTCCTAGAAGAAATCGCAGCCCTCATAAGGTAAAGACATCAGGCAGAGCTCTGCTGGCAGCCTGGAATTCGCATCAGCAAATAGTTTTGGATGTTTGCGCTTGGAAAGGAGAGAGCAACTTGCCTCCCTAGGAAAAAAGGGAAAAGGAAAAAAGGGCAGCCTCTCCAAAGGGAGAGAGTGCCGTTTGCTCCGGAGCTCAGTGCCCCGGGCAAACGCAAAGCGTCCGTGGGTTTCAGACCAAGGGAGCGCGGCTGGAGCGCCTCTGCTCCTCCTCGGCCCAGGGGTGATGGACATGAGCGCATCATGGGGAGAGAGAGACTGCTCTGCAGCCTGAGGTCCTTAAGAGACAGAAACAGGGCTTTAACAAAATAATATACTGAATTCTTAATGATTTTTAGGAGGCACAAATAACTCTCTCATTACAAGAACCTTCTCTCCCCGTGGTTAAATATTCCCTGGCTTGGTGAAGGTGGGAAAAAAGTCAGAAAGAGGAGTTGGTTCAACACTTTGAAAATCGCTTTGAAAAAAAATAGTGATAGACAAGCAGTTCCTCTCCATTCAGGGTCACAAAACAGATGAAATCTCACTGCCCTGGTAATTTTTTGCAGGTGTTATTGTATTGTAAAACGGAAAGGTAATCAAATTGGAATCCCATTAGTATGTACCTTTTGTATGATTAGCAATTTTACAGTATATTAGTTTTTCCTAGATTAGTTTAAATGTGTAACAGCACTTGATTTAACAGAGCTGCATGGGCAGACAGTACTCCAACATTGCTGTGAACATCTGTTCTGAGTTACCAAAATTCCATCTCAAAAACAAATATTTCCCCTATAAATCAACCCAAACATTTTCCCGAGTGTTGTAACAGATGCAAAATGATTCTGGCTCCCTCTGCCCTGTGGTTTGGCTCTTTCCTTAAACTTGATGTGAATATATTTGTTTAAACACTTCAAGAAATACACATCTGAAATAGCTATTTAAGCTCACTTGGAGTGTGTCTGATGTTGGTTCAAAGCTGATGGTCAGTTGACAGACTGCCTCATTAACCACATATTCTATTAATTGGTGTAAGCTCTATTTACAGCTTTGCAGATAAACCTGTTCTGGAGCAACACTCAGAGCCCCACTCGACTGCTCTGAACACTTCAGCCCAACAGCACAGAACTGATGACCCCAAATCTGTGAGAGGGGCAGAGTTTATTTTGGGGTTTATATTCCTTCTGCTCTGGCCTGTTTCATTGGCTCTTTGCCCCCATGAGCCAAATTAATCAGAAGAGGAATTGATTTAGCTGGCATAAAGAAATGAGATTTGTTTACTAAACATAAAATTTGGAAAGAGGCTTTGCAAGAGGGTTCCCAGTTAATGGTCTGAGTATGTGAATAAAAATGTTTACTCAGGCAGGAGCAGCAATTCTGTATTTTGAGGTGTTTAATTGCATTAAGCTGCATCTGAGCAACTGGGATTCAAGATTTTTTTTTTAACAGTTTGTATGTAACAGCTCAGCCAGAGAAAGAAAGAACTGAATGGTAGTACCATAAATAACAACAAACTCCTGCATAGAGGAAAGGGAAAAGTTCTTTTGGTTCATCCCTCCTTGTACAAAATACCCTTTGGGGGCAGAAACAAGGCTGTGCTTTGAGGATGACATTTTGGAGTTCTAAATAATTTTCTGTCTTAAATGCTTGGAGAAAAACAGTGTGTGTGGACTAAATATAACCCAGGCCTCAGTGCTGGTTGGGAAATGGGAGCCCCAGGCCAGTTCTCTCCCACAGACAATGGGAACACGTGGGACACAGGGAGACACAGCCATGGCAAAGGGAGCACTGCAGGACCCAGGAGTCTGTGCCAGTCAGTGGAAACCACACAGGGCTCATCCAGAAGAACCTGCACTATTCCCCTGCAGGGATGCCAAAGTTGTTAGGAAGTCAAGGGCCACGTTTCCAAAGGCAATTTGTTAATTAAGGCATAACACTAAAAATACCAGGAAGCTGCAGACATGTAAACCTGCATAAAAATGTGCATTTTGTTCAACATTTCTATTTGTAAAGAGATCGGAACCCATTCTATATGCAATAGGCTACATCCTTCTATGGCATTTTACATTAGCTTTATATATTGTTAATTAGACCTAATTTAGGCCTCGAAAAATCTCATTAAAATTCTGATTAGTGCCTTTGGCAAGCAGCCATCTAAAAAGCCTCTATTTCTTTCTTTGATAAGTTTGAAGCTGCTATAACAAACAGCAAAAATAAGATCACAGCCTTCTTTCTCGTGCCAATCAACATAATGTATTCTCCAGGTCAAAGCCATTTAAGGGAAAATACAGGAGGAGGACATCTTTATTTCCCTGCACAAATGCTGTCAGGTACTATAGAAAACTTTCAGTATGTTTATGTCCTTTAGCAGTTAATAAAAAAAAAACAACCAAACACCAAAAAACCCCAAACCCAAGAAACTTGTTATGAAAGTGCCACTTATAAGCCTTCATAACCAACCTACTCTGCAAGCCAATTAAATAAAGCTTTTAAAAAAGGCTTTAAATATTAATGGGAATAAAAATAATACAAAATTGGCTTAATATTAAACCAGTTCTGTCTGATGTTTTCTGCATAACTTTCTGCCTGATGCTTTCCATACAGCTTGTAGTCTAAATGCCTGGCCAGGCAAACATACAGTCAAGAATATCTTTAGTCCAAATACAGTCAATTATGCACCCACATTGCTGCAGATCAGAGCAGATAACTTTAAAAGAAATCATGGCATAAAAAAAAAGAAAGTCAAAGGCAGAATAAAACAACAAACAATAGCAGGGCTGCTCTGCTTCCTCGTGCCTGTGTGTGTTGAGGGGTTGTTATGATACAGCTGCCAGCCATCATTGTATTCATCGCAATTAACTTCAACATTTCACTTTAATGCAGAAAAACAACTTTACAAAGCTGAGCGCTGCTTGAAATGGCAAACATGAGGTGTCTCTTTCAGTGTACTTTGTCCCTGTGCACATCTGTCCTCGCAGGAGACACGAGCAATGAGTCTGGCCTTGAGCGGGGCCACCAGGACTCCGGCACAGAGGGCTCAGGTCTGTCCCTGTCCCTCGGAGCACAGTCCCCAGTGTGCAGCTGCTCTGTCCTGCGTCACCCTGGACACTGGTAAGACAAAGCCGACACATGATTATGGGAAACTACCTCCTTTTCCTTCTTATAAACACCCAGCCATGCCACTGAAATCCAGCTTTGGGATGCTGCCTATCAGTAAAACTGATTCTGGGCTGGAATATACATTAAAAAAAAAATTCAGCTTACTAATACTCTATTTTTTCAAGCCCTTTTAAACTGTAATCTTTAGAGGTCTAATCAGACTTTCTGTATCAAATAAAGTAGGGAGATACAAACACACACAGAATCCAGGGTGCATTTGCCTCTTAAGACACTGTTCAGTCTCTATGTTGCATTGATTTTTGCATAAGTAGGTTTCCAAAAACCTGGGAAGCCTGGTATGCTGTTATTTAACATATTCTGATATGAGATGGCAACTAGCTTCCAACTGAAATTCCTGATGAGAGATTTAAATAGAATAAAATGGGCCATAAGAGAGGCAGTGATTTAGCAGAATGCCCTGGCCGGGGGTACTTGGGGTGCCCGGGAAGGGCTGGCAGCAGTGCCAGGAACCTGCTCAGGTACCGCAAGGAACTCAGAGGGGGAGTGCATTAAAAAAGAGGGGGAAAAGAACCCCCCAGTCTCATCAGCTAGATTTAATCAATCTAAACCTGGAGGACAAACTGCATATGGTTCATAATGTGCATTTCTGCACTACTTGCTGCTGTTACAATAATTCTTTCATAAAGAGACATAGCATGACTTTAATGCCTTTATGTTTAGAAGCCTGATTTTTGTCTGTAGGAATTTTCTCAGGCTTCTGCAGAAGGTCAGGCTTTCTTGCCAAAGATAAGAAAAGTTTATCACATTTCTGGATTCTTAATAATCGAAACCCATGGAATTAAAAACTAGTCTGTGCTCTCTGCATTTTGTTTTTTTAAGAGGTAAACCTGGGGGCAAGGTGGATGCCACAGAACTGATCACAGAAAGAAATCCCAAGCTTAGGGCAGCCCTGCAAGGCTGAAGCCCAGGGCAGCAGTCACTTCAGTGACTTTGAGAGAGCTCGTTGGAGAACACGGGTTTGCAGTATCAAGCTGTACAGATCCCGAGCTGATAAGCCTATGCATGTGGAATTCTTCAGGCTAAATTCTGCCTGACCTTCCCCAGCACCGTGCCTCCGGCAAGCTCTCTGAAAGCAGCCATTTGAAGTCAGAGAAATCTGGGTCATTGACTTCAATAGAAATTCTGATTAAGGAGGGGATGCTCAGCTCCTGCACCTTTCACTCCTCCCTTCTCTGCAGCTCTGCCCGGGGATGGGCTGTTTTATTCTGTGCTCGTGGGTGCTCTTCTGTCTCCAGTAAAACCAATGCCAAATTCCAAAATCAAACAGCCTGAGCATGTAAGAACAGCTATTTCTAAACTGTCTTTTTGCAGCACGCAAGCCAAGAGTGAGAAAGGAAGAGGAATGGAGTGCAGAGGAATAAATGGAAGGATCAAGTTGTTTTTCCCATTGGCACCAGCTGGGAGTTGTCCTTATTCAGGGGAAGGTCTGACTGCAAAACAGGCCAGCTACTCTCTTATCTCTCGTCTCAATCGAGTTCTGTCATCTGGCTGCTTACACCTACCGGCTCTAAACAATTCGCCAAGGCACCAAAGGCACGAGGTGCCTGGAACAGCCTTGAGAGGCTGGTTAATGCTTTACAAGGGGAATGTTGCTTTAAAAAGCAGAGCAGAGTATTTGTTCCAAAACTGTAGTCATCACTGAGAGCCACACTTGCTGAGTTCAAATCAGGTCAGCTGCCCAGGCAAGAACATGTATTTGATCTACCCTGTCACGGTAAAGGCTGACTGTAAACTTTGGCAAGAGAGAAAATTATTAATCTTTCAACTCACAGCATATAAGCAATGACTAGTAATGCCTATTTTTCTGAGAATTGGAATGCCTTTTGGAACCACCCCAGATTACTTAAGAGAAGTTCCTCTGCCATCACCCAAAAGCAGTTCCAAACCTGTCTCTCCCACATTCAATTAAACTTAAAAAAAAATCAAACAAACTAAAAACTAATGAAAAAGAAAAGGTGGGGGCAGCTTATGGTTCATTCAACAGGCATTTTGCCTCTTGTGAGGAGCCACAGCAGTTCGCTCAGCTGCACCCCACGGGGACAATAAACATCCATTTTTCAGTAATTCAGCGCCGTGAGTAGCAGCTTTCACTTGGAAAGCCAAGCGAGGGCTCCGGCCAGCACCTCTGAGGAGGGGAGGGAAGTGGGGGGCAGACATTGCTCCTCGGTGCCTCTCAACCTCCTCTTCAAAAGCTGCTGCTTTCCAGCTCACTTGGGTGTGGGCATCTGAGCACTCTCATGTGGCTTTTTCTGGACCTCGGTGTTCTGCCTCACATAGCTGCAATTGCACTGCCCTGCGAGGAGGCCAGCCTGGGAACCGTGCACTGCTTTGGGACAAATCAGAACTAAAACAAAGGCTGAATCACGAGCCTCTGCAAATTCTCTCCTCTCTTTGGGCGTTTTTTTTGGTTTTTTTTTTGCATCTCACTCAATCCTTTTATCCATTGTTTTGGCTCCCAAAGGGCTGAGGTGGAGATCCACTCAGTGGATGAACCAGTGGGTATTTAAGGTACTGTAAACCATTTGCTTTTTCAGTCTGTCCTGTGCCTTGACCCGAACATTTGCTCTGCATTATTTATCCTCTCCATCTTGTAGCTCGTTCTCTGTTCACCTACTTTTGCAGCTCTTTACTCCCGACAGAACACATTTAACAGAGGAATGAAGTGACAACAGCAGTCCAGCTGTGACCAAACGAATACCTGACTAGAAGCCTTACTCAGGTTTGAGAGATTTCTCACACTGCACATACAGTACTGGCTCCTGTTTAACGCTGAGACAGGAAGAGAAAAGCCTGAATCCTTCAGGCTAGCCTATATTTAAATATACCCAGAGTTCTGGATCACAAGCTCACTGTACAATACCTGTCTCCCAGTACGGGAGCGGATGTCTCTCCATCCATCAGTAGCATTTCTGCTGAGCCATAATTACTGCATTGTCTTCCTGCCCCACTTTTATCCATGTTTATGGAGAAAATACAAGTAGGTCCCTTGGAACATACTGGTCAGCTGGATCCCTAAAAAAGCAACTTTCACTCCAGCTTTCTGTACAAGGAAAAAGCTCTGCAGTCATGTTTCCAAGAGATATTTCAGAATAGGATTCCCAATTTCCATTACAGGTTATGCCAAGGCAATGGGTAGGAGAACGGGAACTGCTGCAGAACAGTGAAGAAAATGTTTCTCATAAACCGTGCAGGAAATTTTAACCTAAAACCTGCAGTTCCTCCTTTGTAAAACACGTTTAAACTCACTTGGAGTGGGGGGAGCTTTTCTGAGTTTTCAGGAAGGGGCACGAGCAGATTCCGAGCCAAGGGCAGGATGGGTGCAGGCCAGGCCAGGGGTGACCCAAAGGCTGTCCCTGGTGGGAGGTGACGACCCGAGCCGGGTGTGTGACACCAGCGCTCCGTGCGCGGCTCCGGCGGCAGCGGCAGAGGGACCCCGAGGGGCCGGGGGCTCCTGCCCCATGGGGGCACCTGCCCCATGGGGGCCACGTCCCGCACGGCTCCACGGGGCCGGACACGGGACACAGGACACGGCACACGGGGCGAGGGTGGGATCGGTGGCGGAGCCGCCGCTCGCCTCGGCGGCAGGACCACAGCCCCAGCCCGGACACCCCTGACACCCCTCCCGGCCGGACCCCCGTCCCTCCCGGCAAGACAACATCCCTCGGCAGGACCCTGCCGGCAGGACACCTCCCATTTCGGCAGGAAATCCCTGCTCGAGGCAGGACAG
>VZRL01001136.1:256912-293873 GCA_013397895.1 Origma solitaria
GCTCATCCGCGCCGCGACAGCGGCCACAGCAGGGGGAAGGAACCGCTCGCCGCGCAGCTGCCCCCCGGCCCCCTCCCCGCCGCCGCGGGCAGCCCCCATCCACCATGTCGCGGCCGCTCCCGCTGAACCCCCCGTTCCTGCCGCCCACCTACGGCGTGCTGAAGTCCCTGCTGGAAAACCCGCTCAAGCTGCCGCTCGCTCACGAAGACGGTGAGGCTTCCCCGGGACCCCTGGCAGCGCGCCCCGGTGCCGCCGTCACTCGGGGGCCGCGGCATCGCTGTCCCTTTCCCCTTCCCTCCGCCCCCCGGCGCTGCTCGCTCGGGGCGCTCCGCGGGGCGCGGCCCCCGCCCCGGCCCGAGCTAACGGGAGCGCTCGGTGCTGCTGCCGCCGCTCCCGGGGGAGGGACGCCACGGGCGCTCGGTGCTCGGGTGAAGGGCTCGGTAAGAGGGGCGGCATCCCCGGCCCAGGCCCCACAGCAAACCCTCGCGGCCCCGGTTCAACGGGAGAAAGTTGCGGCTTCCCCGGGAATACCGCGCCGCCCACCAAGAGCAGAAACCGGGGCAAGGGCTGGCAGCTCTGTCTCCTCGGCTCTCCGAGTCCCACTGCTAAGCGGCTCGCAGGATTTCACCGGGGCTGCTGTATGAGCTTAGGAATAAAATGCTGCCAAGGCTCGGTAGCTGACAGGAAGCTTTATGAGTTCAGATTCTTGCAGATCTTGCAGAGAAATCAGGCGTTTCCCTTCAGAACTGTGTACTGAAATCACCGGAGGCTGTAGAAATGTGGAAGCCTCAGTTTAACTTTTTCTTTGCTTCTACCTTTGAATTTTTGTTGTCTCTTGTGCGCATCAAAACTGTATTCTGTCAGCTTTTGCCACGGTATGTTAGAAAGGTTTAGAAGTGCAGAATTTGAGGGCTACTTTGCTTGTGTAAGGACTAGCAAGATCATGACTTTCGTTTAGAAGAATGACAGGATATCAGATTCCAGGGATTTTAGGCTAAGACTGTTCCTTTTCAACAGAATACATCAACAACTTCCAGCTTGCTGGAATACTTAAATGTTCGCTTTTGAGTCTGTTGAGTACTTATTGAAACTGACATTCAAAGCCATGCATGGAGTGGAATTGGTAATTAAAAACAGAGGGAAATCTCAAAAATGTGGTTGGATCAAGCAAAGGTGCTCAGCTGGCATGGCCCCTCAATTCCCTTCCAAGCTGAGAGTCAAAGGAGTTATTTTTCTGAAGGGAATATTCCTTTCTTAAACCTGAGAGTACAGCAGAAATAATGGAAATAGCAGTAGCTAATGTTTTAATTACTGAGCTCTCACATCTTTATTATGTGTTTTTCTTTTAAGCATTCGGTAAAGAAAAAGACAAAGAGAAGAAGTTAGATGATGACAGCACCGGTACCACAGTCCCTCAGTCAGCTTTCTTGGGTCCAACATTATGGGACAAGACACTGCCATACGATGGAGACACTTTCCAGTTGGAATACATGGACCTGGAAGAATTCCTCTCAGAAAATGGCATTCCACCCAGCCCAAACCAGCACGAGCCTAGCCCACACCAGTCAGGTCTCCAGCAAGCTACCTCAGCATCACCTTCTGTCATGGACCTCAGCAGCAGGGCTTCTACTTCAGTCCATCCAGGCATGGTGTCTCAGAACTGCATGCAGAGCCCGGTCAGACCAGGTAAATCAGCCCTTAGAACTTCCCTATGGAATTTGGCATGAGCCCTTCCTCCCCTCTGTAAATCACTGCTTCTCCCTGTGCAGCTGGCAGGCAGCTTTAGGGAGAGCCCAGAGGATTCCTATCACTCACACTCCAGAAAATAAAAACAATAGCTCGGGTTATCGCTAAGCTGCTCCACTAGGATTTTTGTTCAAATTATCTAAGGAAAGCTCTGGGAATTCCAAGAGAACTTGGCTGTCTTAGTTGGTATCTCAGCTGTTAGCAAGTAAAAAGACCACAGACAGAATGGCAAGGATGCCATGGTAAATGAGCAGGGAAAAGGACTGTGAAAGAAAATATTCCTTCAGCCAATATTTGATGTGAGAACACAGGAGTGGGCAGCTATTCTGGAGTTAAAGGTTAATGCTTCTTACTTGAAATCTTGGCTGTAATCGTACTCTCTACTGAGGAAAGTAAAATTTGCCACAGGAACTGAGTTTTGGAACGACATTATAATCTTGCTTAAATTGGCATAAACTGAGTGTAACTCTGACCTGAGTTCATAACTTGCATCTGTAGTTACCTTAAGCTTAAGAAAACACCGTGGAGTCCAAGGTCTGGCTGTAATGCACAATTCCAGCCTGTTTGATGTCGGTGGAAGTCTTCTATTAGTTTATTAGCACTTGAGATCATCCCTTTAGAGACACGAGTCTGAACCCAGAGTAACTGCTCTGGCTTGACACCAGCATGGCTGAGATCATGGGCAGTGGAAGAGTGTCAACACTGAAGTTTGGGAAACATGAGGCTTTGCCCTTTTTCTTAAAAAAAAAGAAAATTCGGAGAGTGGCTTATTTATTGTGCTGTCCTGCTCACACGAGGTGTCCTAGAGCAAAGTGTGCTCTTGGCAGCAGGAAACCACTCCTCTCCCTTCTGCTTGATCGTTTGCCATGCTCAGTGTGCGAAGTCATTGTCAGAATCATCTGATATGGAGGCTAAATAAATAAATAGAGGGACAAAAGTTGTGGAGCAGCATGAAATAGAAATGTCTTACAAGTCTGCAACATTCCTGTCTCATTAAAAAGAAATAAAACACCTCCCAAAGCTCCCCAAACCTGTCAGCTGACTCCTTGGCCCCCCATGAGAGGCGTGTGTTTAGTCATGGATTTCATTTACTTACTTTTACTTTGTGTGGATTTGACTTTGCTTTGTGTTTCAGTTTCAAGGCTTTTCATGGTTAACTAATAACTTGTAAGGGTGTCCAAAGTTAAAATATATTTGGAGTCGGCAAGAGCAGAACATGAAACCCCTTGCTTTTGCTGAGCCAGCTTTAAAAATAGCGCATATGTGCTACACCGTTTTTTGTTGCTTGTGCACACACAAAATTAAAAGCAGATAATCTGTCCTCATTCTCTGCTTTTTTTCAGAGGAGCCTGGTAGTGAGCCAGGCATTTAATGATCACCTGTCAGAATTTATTTGTAATCAGCTGTCTGTGTGACTTTTCAACTCATTGATTTTTTTCAGTTTTTCCTGAGCCATTTGCAGCTCAGGGTTACAAAATTACCCCACTGTGCACTTTTTTACTGTTGTAAAGGACGTTATGTCTCTTGGGGTAGGATAAATTTGCAAGTATTTTTCCCACCACCGTCTTGCCTTAACAAGAATAGAATTTTTTAAAAAAATATGTTTTGTTTTTTTTAAAGGGAGCTCATTTCACTTGAGTAGTATTTTCTTGCCCCCCATTACAGATAGGAACTGTGACTTAATGACCAGTAGTCTGGTTTATCATCAGGTCGTTGAAATTTTTCTGTGCTGTCATATGAAAGTCTTTGACAATCAGTGCTGAAAAGATCACCTCACAGTTTAGCATTTGAGCAAGTTTGAAAATATAGCAGTATATATATATTTTTTAAAAAATTAGTGAAAGTAAAAATGAATGCTTAAGATGTTTCATGAAAGTGCCAAAGTAAATGTGCTACTTTGAAATAGGGAGGTAAATGTTAAAATCATTGTAATGGAGCCTGTTGGTTAATATATCTTAAAACGTTTAAAATACGTTTTTTTAAATTGTCACATAAAGAAAAGTTTTTAATTGGTGTGAGCTGTCATTCCAGTATGCATAGTGTTGTGATTTGTGTTACTGTGATAAAGCAAAGAACAAGTAGTAGGAAGTATACAATTTCAGTACAAATGAATTCCATGTGATCTTACTACTTTCAGGAAAACTGAGTGTTTTAGGTGATAGCGAATTGAAAAACACTTAATTGGTGTGATTTTTGAATTTCCCCTTGCAATGGGAGCCTGTTGGAGCGTGTGAGGCTGTAGGAAGGGTCAAGCCCTGTGCTGCTGCTGTCCCTCTGGAATGGCTCTGCAGGTTTGGCACCAGGGGTCACGTGCAGGTGGTCACAGGTGCCACCCTGGCTGTGCCCTGGCCGGGGGGACATTCCCTCTGCACGTGGAGCCCCAGCTGTGACTCTGTGACTCAGGGACGCGCCCGGGCTGGGGCTGGGCCGTGGGAGAGCAGCATAAGGAGATTTAATTTAGTGCATGTGTTCCAGCACAAGCCTTATCTGTCTGTGGGAGCGAGTGGTGTTGCCCAAACGTGTTTTGTGCCGTGTCTGGAAGAGGTCCGGAGATCTGCATTGGCATTCCCTGAGTGTCATCAGGCTCAGCAAAGCTGTGCTGACCCTGACATTCCCAAAATCCTCACTGATTTTCTTTCCCCCCCATTAAAGAAAGGGTCTGTATGAATATAACTTAATTCTGTATTTCCAGCTCAGAGGGTCTGGTCAGCAGAAAAATGTTCAGCCTCACCAGTTTATCTTCTGCAAAGAACAAAGCAAGCACCTACTTCCCAGACTTTTCTGTTCAGGGAATGTAGTTACAGCAATTTCTGGTTTTGTTTTGACAAGGGACACAGGGTAATGGCTTGCAAGAGTGGAATCATGTATTTATCTTTCACAGTGCTGATTTTGCTGATAAAAAATAGTATTTTGATTTATTTTAGCATTGCAAACCACCATTCATTGTCATGTGTAGATGCATTTAAAACTTCTGTTTTGTCTTGGTATTGGATGCTGGTAGGTTGGTTGAAATCTGTGGTCTCCTCAGAAAAAGGTTTTCAGATTTTTATGAAGCTTTTAAAGTAACCCATTAGCGCAAACACAGTTTGGTGGTTCTTCATCTGTTCCACACCTTGTGTAGTCCTTTGGCGGAATCTAAATCTCAGTTTAAATGCAGAGTCCTTAAGGAAGTTTGGAGTAATTTTTGGCTGTTTGTATGTAAAGGGAGGGTTCATATTTTGCAGGTAATTAGTTGGTTGTTGCTTTTTGCCCGTCTCTTTCAGTGTGTAGCCCTGATGGAGATGATTGGGGCAAGTACTGTAAAGGGTTTGAAAGGTGTGAATTAGGGAAGTATCTGCTAGGGCTGGTGGAGGACCCTAATTAGAAGGTTTTGGGGATTTTGTGGCTTAGATCTGAATTTTCTGTTTGCTACCAAAGCCTTGGATGTGAGGCTGTGTCACAGGGATGCTGCTGGCACCGTGATCACCTGGGGTTCTTTCTGCGCTGCTCCAAGGGAGGATGGGGCTGGTGGGGGCTCTGAGACATTTCCCTTCTTGTTTGTGTTCTCTGATGCTGGTTTTCTGTCTGTCTTGCCTGCATGGCTGGGTGCCTTGGACTACTTGCCAAAGATCATTTAAGGAAAGAAAAAAAAAGAAAAACAAGCTTTGTAATCAGCTGCAGAAATACACCTATGTGCAATATCTGCAAGTCTTCACTAAAAAAAATAAATTAGGGGCGCATTATTTGAAAAGCTGAGAATTGTTTCCATGTGAAGTGCACTTACCCCTCCTGCCCCCCTAGGAACAGAAAGATTTTTATGAAATGCTGTGGTTTATTTGATCAGCCCAGATATTCTGTCTAGAGTGCAGTATCCATTACCTCTGGCTTTTCACGCAGATGCTGGGCTGCAGTGACTGACAGCAGGCACCATCGGGTGGTTTCGGTGTTTTTTGGAGCTCTGGTTTGTGACAGGCACAGCAGCCAGCAGGGAGAGGCTCGTTCTCACTGCACCAGGCTGATCCGGGTGGCTTGGTGCGGGGCAGCCCCCAAAGGCTTTGTGTGTGAGCAGCACTGCCTGGATTGCAGCCTTCCTTCGCTAGCCCCCAAAGTGTGTGAGCAGCCCTCCCTGGACTGCAGCCTTCCTTCCCTGCCTTTCTTGCGTGACCTGCTCCTCCTCAGCGCAGCCTGGCAGAGCCAGGGCAGCATTCCCAGCTGCCAGCTTGTGCATGGAATCCTCTCCTCGGCTTTAATCACTGTTTACAAGCAGTCCCTGCGTGTCTCAGAGGCCAAGGGCTCTCTACCTGCAGCCCCAGGAGGGAGCTGGGAATTTCCCGACCTTTGCTCTCGCATTCGTGTGACCATGGGAATGAGCAGCTCCACCATCCCCAGGCTGGTACCGGAGCTGCTCTGCACATTGAGCCTCACGTGAGGCTCCTGCTGCCCGCAGGACCATGTGCTCCCCGCACGTGTCCCTGCCCTGTGCAGCCAGGCTCAGCCAGCTCTGCTCCTGCACCGCCAGCACGGCCCAACGCACTGAGATGGAAGAGCTGCGCCCGCGCTGCCAGCGCCGCTGCCACCGCCACCGCCACCGCCACCGCCACCGCCACTGCCACCGCCACTGCCACCGCCACCGCCACTGCCACCGCCACCGCCAAGGAGGTGCAGGCGGCACGCAGGCCTCGTGAAACTGCTTTCTGGATCAAAGGAAGATGCAAAATATATTCAGGCAAATATTAAAAATAGCCTGTCACATGATAACAGGGGAAAAAAGTGCTGAATGCACAGGCTTGTTAATGCTGGAAGCAAGAACACTGTGTCTCCTTCAAGAGAGCTAATTTTAATATTCACAGTTAAATGTTGATTATTGGTTAAATAATTGCTTCACTGCGTGAAAGAACTTGAAGTTAGTTCAGAGTTCAAACAGTAAACAGCATGAAATATTCTTGGGTGTTAGGCTGTGCTTTTAAATATCCCTGGTCTGACTCTCCAGGTCTCATAGTATTCCCTGTATTCCACACAGGGAGAGCTCCATGTGCAAGGAAAGGCTCTTCAGACTTAGGAAGAGGCAACACCTAGGATTTTGGGGGTTTTTTTTGTCCCCTGAACGATATTTCAGGGATGTCTTGAGTGTCAAGCTTGTTAAAATTACTTAGAAAAGTCCAATGTCTTTTCCAAAGCTTTGCTTCCCATCTCAAAAGTGCATTGCAGAGTGATTGAATGGTTCTCAGTGCAGTGATCTGATTTTTTAAGGAGCGAGTACACCCTGAAGTCTTTCATAAAACAATACGTTACAGTGAAGAGAGAAGACCTCATCAGGAGATGTATACAAAGACACTGATATTATCTGATTAGATGGAGCTACTAGGAAACACATTAAATTGTTCAATCTCTACATATTTTTATGACAGCAAATTGGCAGTTGCGGGAGCTGCAGTGGCCAGATTCTGCCAATTAATCTCAGCAATAAGTACTTTGCTCCTCATGTGGTCTCCCTGATTTCTGTATTGCTCAGCAGGCAGGCAGCTTGTTGACTGCTCTCCGTCACCTCCCAGGTGGAGCCGCAAAATGTCACCATTCACGCTCTTGTCATTCATCTTTCTGATTTTTTTTTTTTTTTTAAGGGGGGTAACAGCTCTCAGTGGCCAGTGGAGTTTTTATAGGATGAAAGGACTTAGTCACCATCAGTAAAAAGGACTGTAGAGAGCATTATGAAATCAGAAGTTTGGTTGCCTGGCAGTACACTATGGAGCTGTTTAGTATTTATATCACACAAATGTAAGCATACGTTTCCTTTTTTTTTTTTTAAGTCTTCCTTTCATAACAAATGAAATATATTTCCAATATTTTATCTGAATTTCACAGAAGATTGGTGATCAGAAAAAAAAGTTATATTTGGGAAAAACTGTGGGTTGATCTCTTCTATCTTAAGAAGATAATGAAAGCTCTGAAAAACATTTACTTAGGCCATGAAGTGTAACAGATTTGAGGTTTAAGTTATACATAATCATTTGATACAGAAAATGAGTATAAAATGCACAAGTGTGTCAAAATGAATGTATGACAAACAGGTATTTTTTAGCTTATATCATCTTTTTTTTAATGAACAAATAGTGATAAAGAAGCTTTCTGTTTATCACAAAGCTGAATTTGGTCTTGAGAGCTGCAGTGGGGAGAGCTAACACTGGTAGGTAAGGCAGCATGTGTTGCAACATTTCTTTTTAAAAAAATTTTCTTTTATTCTGGTGCTCTCTTTGCAGCTCTTCAGCTTTGTTAATTGAGGTACTATCCATCAAGTTATTGTTCAACCTCTCACATTTCTGACATGCTTGAAGCTGTTGTACAGTTCTGCTTCCCCTGTCCCAGCTCTCAAATAAGTTTTGCCAGCGCTAAATTTGGCTCAGATTTTCATTGTGTGCCATCCAACACCATTGCTTAGCTCCTCTGATGTGGCAAGCTCTTGCTTTGGGGTTCTCTGCTCAGCTTTGAGAGAAACAGCTCTAGCTCTTCATCCTGCTGGCATTATTCTCTTGTTCGTATGACTTGGGATTTAATGAAAACAGGCACTGAGCATCTTTGTTTTGGTGTGTGGCTGTTATAGGAGGAAATGAAAAAAGCCAAACTGCATTAGAGTTAACTGGAACGCAAATATAGATTACTCCTCAAAACAGGAGCCCACAGATGGATGCATTGGTGTTTCCTACAAGTAGAAGCTATAGTGATCTAGAGCAATAACGCACCTGTAACCAGAGGTCATCCTTAGAAATGTAGCTGTATAAGCAGAGAGGCAAAAATGCAGAGTTTGGCAAAGACTTGTTGAAGAGGGAGAATGGTTAAAAAAAAAAGCGTTCTTTTCCAATTAGCCTTAGGGAGCTCAGCTTGCTGTAAATTCTTTGTTCTGGAACATGGCTATGGACAATAGGTCAAAGATTAAGTAATTCATTAAAGAACTGGTTGGTTCTCCTGAATTTAATAAACAAATGAATGAACAGGGTTCTCTGTCCACAGCAAGATCAATTAATTTGTGTGGCAGTGATTGGATCTTAAGTTTTATTTGAAACATTTGCAAGACCTCCCCTGTCCACATACTTAATGTGTATTTGGACATTGATGTCTTTGAGGTGACCTGGTCACTCAGCAATCATGGGACAGGTGAAAGCTCTCCAACAGAAATTAATTGTGGAGAGGAAGGAAACTGTAAATTGCATTTGGAAAAAAAATGAAGGAACAATAATGTGAAACTTCAAAGCACAAAATTCTGCAGAAATGCATTTAATGGAGGAGTCAGTATTTTTTGGACAGCAAGATTATTTCAATATCTTGTAGAAGAGCACATTGCACAAGGCTGCAGGCCATAAAGCAGAGGCTCCAGGCCTGTGCTAAAGCAGAGGAGATGACTTAAAACAGCTCAGTCATTTTTACAAACTCACCATTGCAACATTTGGAAATGAGTCTTATTCCAGCAAGAAGTCTGCTTGAAAAACCAGCTGTGTTCTTGGCTTGGTAATGCTTAGTAATTAGGAACCAAGCACTCAGCCCCAAATGCTGTTCCTCCTCGAAACAGAGAGGGTTAACTGGATTTGAAGGCCCTGCAGCACTCAGCCCATCAGTGCTGCCTCTCCTCTGCTGCAAGTGGAGCTCTGCATGGTGGGGATGTCTGCGTCCCTGCAGCTCTGCCCCTCGCTGGGGCTTTGGCCCTTCTGGGCACAGAACTCCCGCAGCTCTTGCTTACTGGGAGAGATGAGCAGTGGGCTAGTTCTTCTTTTTCCTGGTTTTCTATGAAAACAACCCAAATATGGTCATGCTAGGTGTGTATGGCCTCTTGCCTGTTCCTGCTTGCTGATTTTTGAGTATATCGGGTGATTTTAACCAGATGTAGCAAAAATGTTGTGATTCTGAAGAATAGTTAGAGTCCTAAAATTTCATGGAAATAAACGAGTGGATGTATGAGTGGATATAGGATGGGAATATGTTGCTGAGCCGGAAGAGTAATGCATATGTGCATTTTCTACATCAGAAAATTTACTTAAGACCTTTAAAATGTCTGATCTGTGTGAAATGCTTCTAGAAAAGCTGACACTCTTTTAGACACCATGAGATGCCAATTCACTTTGAGAAAAAATCTGTGAGAAACCAAATTTAATTGGTTTAGTGTGTGTTGGAGGGAGGGGGGGTCACAAACTTTTCCCCATCATTCTTCTCCTTGGAAATCGTCAGCTTCTCGGGTTCTGTGATTAGATGAGACTCAGAGGTTTCATTTAAAAACAGAATTTAGAAAATGAGCTGTAAGGTTTGTGAGCAAGATCTTGGAAGTTCTGATCCTGGGTAATAGAATGGTCTTGATCCTCTCCAAAGCCAAGCACAGTTATTTTCAGGACTTTTACACAACCTTGCTCTTTCCTTTTCCTCTTGTGCAGCACAGTCACCCCAGCTCTGCTGCCTCGTTTGGAGCTGCCTCGCAGTGATCTGGCTCCACATTTGATGGCTCTCACCCCAATTGCTGCGGTGGCACACGCGGGCAGGTGTCCAGGTGACCTTGTGCGCATCCCGCACCGAGCTGGCTGCTCTGCCCTGGGAGACTTTCCACCCTGCCTGGTCTGGGCTGCAGGGAGGTCAGCAGTGACAGAGGAGCGGGGACAGTGAGAGTGGGCTGAGAACGCTGGGGGATCAAAGAGGAAAGTAGGTCGTGGCAGGGTACGTGTGCTGGGAGGAGGGCCGGGGGAGCACAGGCGAGGGGGAAGATTTGTTTTCCTATTGGCTTTTCAAAGTTGTGCAAGTTAAGAATTGGATTAACCTGATATGACTTTGTTTTTCTGCCAGATTAGATATGTTGAGTTTCTTGGCATTGTGAGTTGTACAGTACATTGTGTGCTGTAAAATATGGGTGTGTCAGGATGGAGCTGGAGTGACACAATCCGCTCTCGGGGCAGTGCAGCGCTGCTGGGTGGAGCCCCCTGCTCCCTCGCCCCCAGCACATGCTTGGGAGGGCATTGACAGACCTGAGAGAGCCTCTCTGTGTCCCCACATTGTGTTTCCAGCACATCATGAAGACATTTCAGTACCATTTCTGATAAGGTGATGCTTACCTGAGGTCCGAGAGCCTGTTTGCTCTGGCCCTGGCATATGCAATATGAAAATACCTTTCAAAAAGAAAAAAAAACTATTTGAAAAGACACTTAAGGGTCTCTTCCTGCTTCCTCAGGATTAAGTTGGGGAAAGTTTACTGGGAAATGTTGCAAGTTTTTTTGTCTGCCTTTTTTTTTTTCCTAATGTGTCTAAAACATTGCCTTCAGCTTAGCTTTCGAAGAGTGAAAAAGCAGATACAGATCTGAAATAACTGCAAGTGCTGAGCTCACTGTTGTTTGAAGTACACCACAGCAGCATATCAATGTCAAAGTAAAATTTTCACAGTGGTATATGTTTGCTCAATGGTTTTGGTTCTTTGTTTTGTTTTTGGTGCTGCATTCATCCTGAGATAATTTGGTTTGGTGTAAACTTTTTATACGCTGGGCTTGTCCCATGAAACAGCCCAATTCTTTCTGCTTATTGCTGGGTGAGGGTGGAGTACGAGAGAAGGGCGGCCAGAATCCCAGCCCTGTCCAGCTGGGTGATCACTGCTCTGATTAATAAACAGTGTCCAGATTTTGGGGGGTGAAACTGCAAATGCCTTGGGGCACTGTTGTTTAATTCCCACTCTGGTTTTCCAGACTTTTCCAGGGACCTGAGCAGATTAGTCACAGGGACTGACCATAGCATGGCCCTTGTCACCATCTGTCCCAGGCCTGCCCTCTGTTTCAAGAGATGTACACTGAAAACTGAGGAGTTTTGTCCCTGCCTGTAGAGCGGATTGTTTCTCTTGGAAGAGTGTAAATAGCAGATCGGGTTAATAAATCACATATCTAGATTGTGTCATGCTGCTCAGCCATGTGTTGTTACCATGCCTTACTCTAGTAATTCACAAAGGCAAAAAGCCACAGGGCTTGTTCACCAGCTGAAGGTGTTTCTGCAGTGGTAGAGCATTTTTAAAATTCTTTCTGGGGTGATAGAACTTTTTTTGAGAGCAACACCAATGGAGTAAAACAGAGCGGGAAGTTGACCTTGTGAACACCTGCATGGCTCAACTCTATCCTTACATGAGAGAATTAGGGAAGAGTGCAGCATATTTAAAGTTCACCTGCATATCTGCCTTCTGAGGAGGTTAACGCACAAGCCTTCAGTAACACACGTTGGACAGCTGTGGTTTGGGTGTCTGCTGGAAACACCTTGACTCTTGGTGCCTCGGCGCTTGAAAAAGAGGGCAGGGATTGTCCAGGACGCAAGGGCTGGCGCTGATGCACCCAAAATCACGAGGCTGCCCTCGGAAAGGCTGATCCTTCAGCTGGACCAGGCTCATCACCAGGGTTAAGAAGCACTTTTCCAGCATCTCCTATCTGCTCAGTTTTCTCAGTGTGACACGGTTGATGTCATTGTTGGAAATAGTGGTAGTCTCTGTCTGGAAGGTGCTCTGAACACGTGAAAAGGAGTCATTAGTGAAGGAGAAGGAGAGAGCTGGAGGTGTAATTGTCAACCCGTGTGCGTTTCTGATTTCACCAGGTGCTGCACGTGTCTGCTTTATCCATTTATTTCTGTTAGAAAGTAAACAAATCTCACTTTTCTTACGTACTCTGGTGACTGCTTCAGCCGAGTCACTCTTATCTGCAGCAGGGATGTACTTCTGAGTTCCTGTGTTTGGGGGCTTTTCTGTCTTCATCCACATGTAACCTGCTCGCAGGGATCGTGTGCAGCTCTGGCGCTGGCCAGGGGTGCTGTTTGTCTCTTCATTATTATCACTGCTATCAAAATACAGTCCCTGGTCGTGGGGGCAGCTGTTGTCCCGTGTTTTTCAGGTTGAATCCTTTGGCCAGGCTCTGTCTCACTTCATGGATGTTTCTCTGTGTTCAGCAGGGGCTGTTCAAGGGCTGTCTGCACAGTCTGAGCCCTGAAGGATGTGCGCTGGGCCACATCCTGGCAGGCTGAGCACCTCTGTGTCTCCTCAGTGTGGACTTCAAAATCACCCAGCATTTTGCATTTTTGAAACACTGATGGGTAGCTCTCAATCCTCTCCAGTGAAGAATTTCCAGCGCTTTTTCCAAAGGAGGTTCTCTCAGGTCCTTGCAGGAGCTTGTGGTGCGTAACTCCAGTGGAGATCTGGTGCTCAGCCCTGGGAGCCCAATTAACACTTCATTAAAATCCACCACTGGCAGTTCCAACCTCTAAGCAGACTCCTCAGGTAATTTCTTTGCTGCCCTTCAGCTAGCAGCCCATGGCCGGCTGTTTCCCACTTTCTCACGTTTTCCCAAGCCGCTGGTGTGCACAGCCTGAAGATCACATTTAGCCAGCACAAGGAAATCAGCTTGGCCTGGCGGGCTTCTCCATCACGTGGCTGCAAATGTGTTCACTCTGTTCTGCCAGATTATGGCTGGCTGAGCAAAATACAGTGAAGCTCTGGGCTGCTGGCCAAGCTTTTATTTCAGTTTGGAGCTTACAGCCACATATTTGCTATTTGGCAGGACATCCACTGGGGTATATTTGGATAGTAATCTAGCATTGTTTTCCTGCTTTTTTCTTCTCCTTTTCTTTTTTTTTTTCCTTTTTTTTTTTTTAATGCACACAGATAATATAATCCCAACACTTTGTCTGGTCTGCATGAGATTTTTGTGTGTGTGCCGTTGTGTGTGTGCACTCAGAACTTGTAGCTGTGACCTTTGATAAATATAAGTCAAAGCAATTAACTTTCTTTATTGAAAAATGCTGGATGTCCTACTCTTTGCCCCCTCTGTGCCGATAACAGAGCTGTGTTGTTACTCTTTCCAAGATCAAAAGCTTCACTAGGGTTTGATTGAAGTCCAATTATGGAAGGAAGTAACTGTGCTGGAGCCCTGAAAATAGCAGTAATTGTTAAAATAATAAAGTGTGTCCTTGTGTGTCTTTATAATATTTAAAACTTCTTTTGGGGTGGAAGGGGGTGGCTTTCCTCTAGCTTTAAAATGAAAATATTCACAAATGTCTTGGGAAAACAGGAGTGTGCTGTTAGAAGAACAAGTATCCCTCTCTGGATTTTTTCCTTCAGTTCTGTTCTCCACCCCAAGTTGCCTTCCTCAGAAGCTGTTTGCATGCAGCCTGACTCATGCAATAAAATAAAGCTGGATTTGATTTTTAACTGTATGGGAAGCTTTGGGTTTGGGGGGGATAAAGGCTCTATGATGTAAACTCCTTTATTTCGCTGTGAAACAAAGATGCGCTTTTCAAAATGCAGTGTGTTTTGAAAAGTTGTTCTGGGTTTGAAACCCCAACATCTCCAAGGGCACCCTTGGTGACAAAGCAGTACAGAAAGACATAATTCTTGGGGAGGAGGTACAGAGCACAAGAGCAAGGGGCAGTGTTTGAGGGGCAGTGGCTATCATCTTCCAAAGAGATGTCACTTCTTCTGCGTGGAGGGGTTTGGTTGGTTTGGTTTAGATGGATGGCATTGAGCCTCGAATTGTGGTGTTTTGATGACTTTATCAAAAACTCTGAGCTGTGTCTGAGCAGATCAACACTGGCAAAGCTGAAATACTTTTTCCCAAACCTGTATGTTGTTGTTTAGGATCTAAATATGTTTTTCTTCCTCTTAGTCTTTGCTGCATCCTCAGAGAGGAGGGAGCCTGGGAGAAAGGCCAGTGGTGAGACTCTCATCTGGAGTCTACTGGCAGAGCTTCAGTAAGGCAGAGCTTTGGGTCTTGATCTTAAACTCAGCGTGTCTAAATGTCTATTTTCCACTCGTAGTGTTAATTGAGACATCGTTGTGAATAAATAGAAATGAAGGTGATAATACGGACAGTGATTGCCATAAGTTTGGTTTGGTGATTGTACAGCTGGGAGTGGTTTGAAACTACAGCAGGGTTTTACCAGGGTTTGGTTCTGTTTGTTTTTGTTTGCTTAACTCACGTGCTTGCACGCACATCTGATACAGGTAGGACAAGATAATCCTCATGTGAAAATCAATACTTGTGTACTTTTATTTCAGCCAGCTGGACTCTAAATCACTAAGTACTTGAATAAAATCTTTTCATTATAGATAAATGGTATCAAGTAATAAACCCAGAGGATTGTACAGAGCACGACTAGAATTTTCTTGGCCCCTTAAATTATTAGGACAGAACCTGTTAATTTATTCATTTGAATTTTACTGTTACACTTTCTCCACTGCAGTAAAAATTATTTAGTCTTTGTTTTTTCCTTTAAACTCACCTATTTATTCTGACCACAAGACAGCTTTATGTATATAGCATCTATGAAATACTCTGCATTTTAATCTCCCTGCTCTTACTGGGTTTGGACGGATCTTTGGGATACAAACTGCTTCATTGCTTCTGGAAATTTTTAGCTATCAGAAGCCTTTGCAAGGGGTGCCCCGTTGGTGTTTATCCACTCGGCGGCTCCAGCCGCTCTCAGAAACAGCCCCGGCCGATCTCGAGGAGCTGCTGAAGCTCAGCGAGCAGGTTCCTGCTCACCAATGGCGCAGTTCGGCAGGAAGAGGAAAGGTGTTTCTCGTGTGTTTCTCTTTGCTGAGTTCAGCCCGTTCTGCCTCAAGCCTGAGTAGCTGTGGGTGTTTCACATGGCAGTAGCGCAGGCAGAGCCAGGGGAGAGGGAACTCTGACCTTGCGCCGTAAAACACACTAGGATTGCATCGCTCAGGTGGGACAGATGGGCAGCTTCCAGCAGAGACCTGCTGCAATCTCATTCTTAGCTGAGTCCTACCCAGCATCCCTCAAACAGCTTTTTGTCTTGCATTTTAAAAAAATCTTAAGAAAATAAAAACAACTCCCTCCTCCAACCAAACCCCTCCCTACTACAAACCCAATAATGAATGTTTCATCACTGCCTGAGCAAATTTGTTGATTCCCAAACACTCCTACTGTGTCTTGGTTGGAAGACTTAAATTGCTTGCATAATAAGTGCTGGGGATAATATAAAAAAAGCTCTTTCTAGTAGAGTTCTGGTTTTCACCACATATAAGAATAAATAAATGCTCAGATGATAGCAGACAGCTGGACTGTCCACATCTGACTGTCTTCTACATTGATTTTTAACAGGCCATGTGCATGGCTGCTTGCTGGCCATCAATACCAGATGTGGCTGCTTGGAATTCAGAGGGATTGTCAAGTGACAGTGCAGTTGTGAAACAAATAATTTTGCTCATGATTACTGAAAATAGTAAATGAGTGGGTAGGATAAAGTGAAGAGATAGCCTCAATTCCAGTAGAGTTCAAGAGGATTAAATGGCTTTCCTGACTGCCATTAACAAACATGACTTGGTGAATATTTCTCTTTTTTCCTTCCTACCTGTTGCCCAAGGAATTGACTCCATGAGCAGCACAACCTCCATGGCTTCTCTGATGTGTAACAAGGCTCCTGCAGCCAGGGAGGGAAGAGCTTCTTTTATTTACATTGTTTGCACAGAGCTTGTTGGTAGCACCTGTGGATGCCTTGCTGCCAAATTTGTTGGGAATTGGCCAACGATTTCCGAAGCTTTTGGGTGGGGGCTGGACAGACGTGCCCAGCATGACTGCACAAACTCATTTCTCTGGGAAATTGAGCTAAAGAACAACTGTCAAGTACTGGGGGCACCGAAATGAAGTTTGCAAAGCAGTTGAAGGAGCTGAAGGGCCATTTGCTGTCTTAGTTCTGTGCGTGGCCATTAACCAAGTGCACAAGACGCAGTCCTTGCCCACAGGTTGGATCCACACTGGCAGATTTCCATCTGCCCAGGACCTGTCTGGAGCGCTGAAGTGTAATTTGGTGACTGCACTGATTGCTCTGGAAGTGCTCAGGAAGAAGCAGATCAAAATACTCATCAGCTTAGGCTGTGGCAGAGCTTGATCTGGCTGTCTGAGCTGTGCTGGCTGAGTGGTCTGTGAAATAACCTTTGACTATAGGTAGGGCTTTTCTTCCATTCCCAGA
The DNA here is from genome assembly GCA_013397895.1 of Origma solitaria. Lineage (NCBI taxonomy): Eukaryota > Metazoa > Chordata > Aves > Passeriformes > Acanthizidae > Origma > Origma solitaria. The sequence continues at coordinate 273,617 of VZRL01001136.1, forward strand.
GTAGCCTGAGGGTTTAACTGAATATTTACTGCTGTTCCACATTGCTTTTTATGTTTTTTAAAGGAAGGTCCATGAGTGCATGATTTGGAATGCATGTTAATAACAAAAATTGAACAGAGCCTTTCCATCCCCAGGACTTTATTGAGTTTTGCTGGTGCATTGAACTCTCAAAGACCTTTTCCAGGCAGCAAAATGGAGGCAAGAGAGGTAGAGCCAAATTCTGGGATTACTGAGCAAGGCAGCTGCAGAGCTGGGTGAGCACCTTGTCCCTGGCAGAGGGGCAGGCCCTCTGACCCAGGTAAGGGTGGGTTGGGACTTGTGCTCCAGTAGGTGCTTCTTGCAGGCTGCAGGTGAGGGCTGGGGCTGTGCCCTGGGTGGGCAGCAGCACCTGAGCTGGGTGTGAGTCGTGTGGAATGCAGATGCACAAACAGCCTGGGCATGAGGAAGCAGAGTGTTTTCACCTGTGAATAGCTGAGTTACTTCTGCTGAAGTTCACAGGATCATAGGGTTGGCTTCTGTAGAGAGGACACATTAAAGGTGGCATGAAACATCTTTATTGTGAGACTAGTTCTTAATTTATTTCTGAAAATCTGGAGTGCCACAAATCTTTCAGTGCCATTTTCTTTATTCCTTCTGCATTTGTAAAAGGAGACCAAATAAAAATGTTCTGTAAGCTTTGCTGCATTTTAAGGAAATACCATTTATATGACACAGCTCTATTTGGTGTAATTTTTTCATATCCAAAATACAGAGGTCTTTAGAATAGATGAAGAAAAGCAGCATATCTGAGTTTAAGATAAAATAAGATGATCCCTGTGACAGAGACAGCAGAAATGATGTGATACGACAGTTGCTGTAGCAACACCACCTACTTCATGAAAATCAGAGTTAACAGGAGTGTAAAAGGTAAAGCCCACATAATTTTCCAAGCCTATGAATTGCTGCTGCCCTCAGCCTGCAGTGCTTTCCAGCTCTCCAGTGCTTTTCCTTCCATGTGGGCACAGAATAATCACCTTTTTCCACATGGCCAACTCCTGCAGACCCCATCCTGCTCTGAGCAGGGGCGCACAGTGGGAATTCTGCAGGTGACCTGGGAATAACAGGGAAAGAACATGAAGGATTTTGTTCTGTCTTGTCCTGTCCTCCCCCCAAATCCTCTCAAAAGCCCTGGACAACAAAATACTGTAAGGCCTGTCCTGTCTCTGCAGAGAATGGGACCACCACCAGTGCAAAAAGGAAGCCAAGTAGACAATTTACCTTTGTGGGACTCAGCTTGTAAAGCACTGTTTATATGAACATGAATTACTAAGTTTAATATGAATTGTTAAGTGTTTTAGACACAGAAGGTCTCAGGGATAAGGGCACTTCCCTGCTCCCAAATAAACCCAAAACAGTGGTGCTCCATACCTCCGTGTTTCTGTACCTTTCTAAAATGCAGACACCCAGGTTTAAAAGCTCCCATGTGCAGTGAACTGATCAGTGATTTGCCAGTGCACGTTAGCCTCAAGGTTACATCAGAATATATTCTGATTTTTAATATATTGATACTTAAAAAATATCTTGACTTAATATATTAATTTTTTTATCATGAGTTGGCAGTGGAGAGCCACACTGTGTGTGATAGCAAAAGTAAAATCTTTATTCTTTGTGGATTGGAGGAAGGTGTTTATAAGAAAGGGTAGTCTCATGTGGAGTCAAGGCTTTCTGATCCTTTTTGTTGAGCTGCCTCCTGAAGGCATCACAGGAAAGCACTGCTTAGTCAATGAAAGGAGGTTTGATTTCTGTGTCTTGGGGCATTTTAATTTCATTTTTGACATAGTTCACAATCTTCACAGGTTCAGCATGCCTGTTGCATTGAGAACATGTGTAGCAGTGTGTTCAGAGGCTTAGTTCAGGACTGGGGGCAGTTTGCAGAGGAGGCCATAAGAAGGAAAATAGGTGTTAGAATTCCAGGATTTCTTCAAAAGATATTCCGTCAGCAGCCCTTTTCACTGCCTCTGTTTTTTAAAAGATAAACCCAAAGATTTTGGTGCGTGTTGCTCTGTCTGGTCCGTGTGAGTGCTGTTGTGAGGCACAGAAATCTCTGCAGGCATTAGTTTGGGTTTGGAGACTCCTCACCAGTGCAGTTTGTTGCCATTTTCTGGTGCTCAGTGACTCCCTCATGCTTAGAAGTGAATTTATCAGTGTCTTGCCCAGTGTTCAGTGCTGTAATTTCTTTTAATTAGGCTTGCCTTTCGAAGTTACCTGATTTTGCCTGTCTGATGTGCCTCCAAAACCTGTTTTATGCAGCAGCCGTGAAGAAGTAGTTACAGACACAGGGGTAACGTCCATGTTCAACAGCCTGTTCCCCTGGAATTTTCCCTGAGTGCTGACGTGTTCCTTTCCTTCCTCTGACCCCCTTTTCCAGGCTACCCAGGCCTGATGCATCTCTACAGTTTACAAATGGAGATTAATGTATCAACAGAGAAAAAGCTACAGCCACTCTGTGTGCTCCTTGGGAATAAAGCGAGCTATAAAAGCAAGTTAGACCTCTGCAGTTATTGGGTTGTAACAACCCAAGTATAATTTTTCAGCTTTTGTTGTTTGTTTGGGTATTTTTTCCCCAAACATATTAGAGGATCCTAATTTAAGGCAGAGAGAAAATAAAATGTACTCAGCCTTCCTTAGAAGGTTATAGGAACAGTGTATTCCCATTCTGGCAGCTCTGATTCTTAAAACGTGATTATTTTGTACAAATCACCCTCTGTAAATTGTCACATAAGGAGTATGCTTTGTTTCAGTGAATGTAAAATGAAAAAAAGTGTAAAAAAAAAAAGGTAACAATAAAAGCAGATAGTTCTGATTTGTGTACAGAGAGCAGATCAAAAGAAAAGAGGAGATTTGCAAGTTGCTGTAACTCTGCCCAGTGACCTCTTTTCCTTCAGGGCTGTATTCCAGAGCTGCTGATAGCATCTGTTGTCTGTCTCAGGCTCCCTATCGCTGCCGGTGGAGGCAGAGGAAATGTACCTGCTGCACGTGGCTCTCCATGCCAGCTGAAATCTGCCTGGCTGCGTTTCGATAACACACCCAGGCGGAGCAGGGCTTGGGTACCACAGCTGGGTAAGGGACCCGTGACTCACGGGTGGCATATGCTCCAGGATTACCGAGGGCTCTCTGCAGGACCTGTTTGCTGAGAGCCTGCTGTCCCACATAGACAAAGGAACACAGCAATGGCACAGGGACTTGGTCTGGAGCCTCGCAAAGCACAGTGGCGGTGGCACAGACCCGTCTTGAGGACGACCGTTGGCTGTTTGGAGCAGAGTTCCATGTGAGGGCACGTTTGTGGATGGCGAGGTTGTGGCGAGGTGAGGGAGCAGGGACAGGACAGGAGATGGCCCCGAGCTGCCCCAGGGGAGCTCCAGGTTGGCAGCCAGAAGAATTTCTTCACTGGAAGGGCGGTTCAGCATTGGCAGGTTGGGAGTGCCATCCCTGCACGTGTCCCAGCAAGGCCTGGCCGTGGCACTCAGCGCTCTGCGCTGGGGACAAGGTGGGCATTGGGCACAGCTTGGGCTCCATGGGCTGGGAGGGCTTTTCCAGCCTAAATAATTCTGTAATTGTGCCGTATGAGGCTGTTACCCAGAGCCAGAGGCCTATCTACAGCCTTCTGGTGATTGGTTTATTAAAGCTGGGTACATAATTGTCCAAGGAAAGGAAAACGGATGTTTTTGTCTCCTCCAGATCAGGCTGAAAATTCTGATGCTTCTCTGGAACCTTCCCTTTGAGTAAAGAAAGAATTATTAATACTTTTTGAGGAACCTCACTATATATGAATTGCCAGGTAATGAAAATATGCTGAAGGATGTCAAGAAGCTCCAATGCACCAGAGAATATGAGCATCTTGAACTGAGACATGTTTCTAAGCCAAGCGTAAATTTAAATTAAATACCAGTGTGAATGTTCTTCCCTGCAGCTCCTCTTCAGGCCCTGTCCCCACTGAATTCCATCTTGGCTGATCTTTGTAAGGAAAGCAGCATCCTACAAAAAAAAACAAAACTGAAAGACATTTAGGAGTGCTGTGGATTTCATGCTTTTCAAGAGTTTTAAAGTCCCTGTGCAGTGTTCTGGGAGCAGGACCAAACCCTCAGTTTCTCCGTGTAGCACTTCTGCAAGGGAATTGTTCCGAACAGGAACAACTACTGTTAGGCATCTTGCAGGGTAGTTTGGGAGGGATAAACGTTGGATTTCGTGGTTGTGTCCAGAGATGGAGCCTTTTGAGCTCATTGAGTGCTGCCTTCACACAGGCTAAGGTCGTGGAAGGGCTTTCAGAGTATGGATCTTCCAGAAGAGTCTTAGTGTCCAGGAGATGTGGTGGAAAAATTTTAGCTGCTGGTGCCTCCTCTGTTCATTGCTTTTGAAGGGCAGAATGTTGCTGGCCCAGCAAGCAGAGTGTGTGTGCCCCTGCTACAACAGGCACATTGGGAATGAGTGGGGATGGACCTGGCAGCAGCCCACGGTGCCCTGCTGCTGGGACTGAGCAGAGGATGGCACCTTACCGTTGCTGCAAGCAGCTGGGGAGGACAGGGAGCTTTGCAGGTGTTCTGTTGTTGGAGGGGATCTGTGGGACTGCAGAATCCGGAGCTGTTTGTGCCACCGGCACAGGCGCTCTCGTGCCCTGTGCCCTTTGGCAGCGCGCTTCTCCCGAGTGCATCCATCCCAGCCTTTGCTGGAGCAGCCTTCCAGGCCCTCTGCCTCTCGTCTTTGCCTGCAGTCTCTGTCATCCTCACCTCCTTGCCACCTTCTTAGCTCTGAGTCCTAATCACTTGTTGAAATTGTCCCTTCTCCCCCAGCCTGAGCATGCCTGCAGGTGGAACACACTGCTCAGGGAGGTGGCTGCAGCACGGCTCTGGAGGTTTTTAAAAACATGCAGATGTGGCACTGAAGACGTGGTTTCGTGGTGGAGTTGGCAGTGCTTGGGTTAATGCTTGGACTCGATGATCTTCGAGGGCTTTTCTAATCTAAACTATCCTGTGGTTCTCTGAAGCAATACTGACCCAGGAGCTGCCCTCTCTTCCAGTGCCTAGGCCACTAGCACGCTCCAGTGAAAAGTCTGCCAGAAATTTTTAACAGGTTCAAAACAAAGTATTTTTTGTGGAACCTTTGTCGGGAAACTGTGGAACTATTTTGGCAGAAAGGCAGTTGGCGCACGAGAAATCCAAACAGAATGGTTGAAATCTGGCAGAGGCCGAAGGAAGTGAAGACAGCATCCTCTAATGGGAAGTGTCAGACAATCCTAATAAGACTACCAGTCCTGCCTGGAATAACACTGTAGAGGCCCGGAGCGGGAGGCACACAATGCTGAGAGGGGAAATGACAATTCTTTCATAATTAAATGCACAAGGTTTGTAAACAATGCTGATATCTTTTAAAAGTACACATTTTAAAAACACTTTAGTGTGCCAGTCTTTTAGGGTGTGTTAAAAGCAGTGAGTTCTGTTGTGGTGGCGTTGGATCGAGATCCTTCTTTCTGCAGGAAGTGTTTGCAGTCTCCCCATGTTCAGCAGAATCGAGTTTGTGTAAGATAAGAAATAGAGGAATGTCCGTGCTGGGTTGGAGCCCTGGTCAAAATACACAGATCTCCTGTTGCTTGGGAAGAAAATAAAGTTGCTCTAATAACTGCTTGCATAAACATACCCAGAGGTGAAGTGTCTTCTTCACCCTGAAGGCAGAGAATGGTTGGGTTTGTCCTTCCAGGTGAGGCCAGGGGTGTCCCAGTGCGTGGCTTTAGTCCTGCGCACCTGAATGGTTTGATTTCTGGAAGACACTACAATCCTAATAGCAGGGAAATCAGATAGGATAAGATAGGATTGATAAAAGGTTGCTTATAATACTGTGAGTGAGGAATGATAACCTGACAAGATGCTGTCCTTAGATAAATCTTGACCTCCAGAACATCCCTTTCACTTTGCTGCCTGTGGGGATTTGTCCATTCTCCATCCCTGTGCTCGTGCCGTGTGCTCTGCGGTGAGACAACTTTTCCTGGAGGCTGAAGGAGTTAATGCAGAGCTGGATGACAGATCAGTCTGGGACGGGCTGTGATTTGGAGTAAGGGAACTGTCCCAAATAGTTGGCCATCTGCCAAGGGGATAGACAGCTTGGAAAACACACCGGGGAGCTCTGGAGCAGCTCTGGGTGAGGATTATCTGTCAGTTTAACCACTGTGCTGCAGAGCCTGACTGACACACAAAGTGCCTTCAGTTTATAGGAAGAAAAATGATTAGCAAACACATGTTTTATCTCTGCGCTGCTAATAAATTGAGTAAGAAACTCCTCTTTTATTTCCTTCCAATGTGTGTAAAAAAATAGGGAAAAATATTTTGATTAGAACATTTTCACTCCCTTTTCTTCCTCTCGGCGCTGTTCTCCAGGCAGCTGTTGAGCTGATGAGTGTAGAAGGGCTGTGAGAAGGGAGATTTTCTGAAAATCAGACACATTTCTCAGGGAGTTGAATGATTCAGAATTGTGTTCCACATAATTTACCAGGGATCTCTCAGCTCTTATCTTCAGATAAGAAGTCTGCCAAGCAGTGGTGCAGCTGAAGAGGTTATTTCTGTCTTCACTCTCCTGGGCACAGCTGGTAGGTGGGATGTTTCAAAAAGGGGAAATTAAGAGTCAGGATATGGTGATTGAACTCCCCATGATACCAGATGAACATTTGGGTTTTTTGTAGGTATATAAAAATGCTACTATACTTTTGAATTGTGAATTTTAATTATTGCAAGCAATTAAAAGCTGCTGGTTTTTTTTTTTTTTACTAGCCATTTGGTGACCTGGATGGCACGAGTGAATGGCCTCAGTCCATTTCTCTCTGAAAAAGGAACCACGCTGAAAATATTGCCATTACATTGGACTTCCTCACTGGCAGCGTCTGCCGGGAGGAGGAGGACTGAAGGGATTAGAGCAGCCAACTTTCTTTCAAATCCTTCTTTCTGGAAAATTTTCCACTATGTTAATACCTGCCAGAGCAACACCGAGAGCGTTAGCAAAGGCAAGATCCTGGGGCAGCAGAACTGCTGGGGTTGTCAAAAGCTGCTGGTCCCTTTGCCAGGGGACACCTGGAGCTGTGTCTGTCCTGGCACACTCCTTGCTTGAGTGGAGCTCCAAAGTGGGAAAGGCTCCAGACAAAAGGCCAGTGTTGACATAGTTGTGGTCTCTCCAGGCCGTGGCTGAGACACATCACTAGGGTGGTATGAGGGGAAGTTTCCATTAACAATTGTTCCCGGCTTGCTTCCACCACCACCACCGCAGTGGAGCTCTGCAGCTGGATTTCCAAAAGAGCTGAACGCTCAAGAGCTCTCATTTCAGCAACTTAAATAGAGGGGCTAAGTTCTTTCCAAAACACTTGGCAGTCGTCAGCCCCCATTGAGAACAAAGCTTAAGCACATTAAACAGTCCAGCCACTTCACTGTTGTGAAAATTGTGTTTAAATAATGCAGGGCCTGGCAAAGGCATCTGGCTCCCGATGCTGGGCACTGAGAGGCCTTACCTTGCAGCGTGGGCTTCCTCCTTGGCCGATCCTTGTGCATCAGAGCCTCCGAGCAGCCCTTGCCGTGGCTGTTGTGACAGCTGGGAGGCTTGCTGATGCGAGGATTAGTTGGCTGCTGGGCACATGACGTTAGGCTTGCTGTGCTTATTTGACCTACCTCTGATTGCGAGGAATTCGGTGCATAAAAATAACACCCCGAACAAATTTGGCAGGAGGATGCAGAGCGAAAGTGCCGTGCACAGCTGGGGAGAGCAGCCCGGGGAGCGATGTGACGCGAGGCCACGCTCGGTGCTCCCGCGGTGACAGCGGTGCCAAGGCCAGCGCAGCCCACGCTGTTGGCTTGGATTACCCCAAGTTCCAGCAGCACAGAGATGTCCTGGCCACTGGCCAGCAAACTAACGAAGACAGGTTCCTGGCTTGCGCTATTGGCAAAACCTGATAGAATAAATAAGAAGATCCCGGGTGCCAGGAGTTGCCCAACGTAGAATGCTGGACAAAGCAATACTGGTTTTTCTGTTTGGGGCTTGAGAAGCTCTGTTAACTCCGCGGTTCTTGGTGGAGTTGCTGATCATTGGCAGGAGCATGACAGAGCAGAGGCTGGCAGAGGTGTGTGTGCCGTGTGGGTGTTGGATATCACAGGGCAGCGCTGCTGGGGCTCCTGGTGATGGTTTGTTCAGGCTTTAGTGAGCACCTTCTCACTGGCACTGGGACACCTTGTGTTGGCTGAAGGGCCAGGTCTGGAGTTGTGAGAGCTTCCTAGAGCAGGAAGAGGAAATGTGTGTGTGGAGGGAACAAGGCAGGAGCTTGACTGCTGTGGGTTCTTGTCCCAGATTACCATGAAGGTGCGTTGCTCTTTATTTTGCTGTTGCATTGCTAAGATGCAATGCCTTGATTTCCCGTTTAAAAGGAGCGTTTTTGCCCTTTTTCTGGAGTGATATTGTAGCATTTCTTGAGACCAGTGACTACAGGGCTCATGTAATTGTGTAATATCGCATGTTACAGATAAATGATAATATGCAAACTGATACTGTGTGTCAAGAACTTCAGCAATATTTAAATACAGGCTGTCTCGCGTGGGGCAATTAGAAAGCTGGGCCAGATTTCACAATCCATTTGACTTTTAGAAACACCCTGCAGGCTCACCAGAAATATTATAAAAGTACTCAGATCTCATCTCTTTCTTCATTTTTACTTGCATTACAGAATGTACACCATTTGTAGGTGCATGCATCTGTGTATTTGTCTGCAGTGAGGAACACCTGGTTGCTCAGGAGCAGGTGCTCGCCTGAGGAGCTTTTCCTGTGTTTCATCCTTTAAATGAGGCTGGTTGTGGCAGCCCATCCATTCCTCCATCCATCATCCATCCATCCATCATCCATCCTTCCCTCCATCCATCCATCCATCCATCATCCGTCCATCCATCCATCATCCATCCATCCATCCATCCATCCATCCATCCATCCCTGTCCATCCATCCATCATCCATCCATCCATCCATCCATCCATCATCCATCCATCCATCCATCATCCATCCATCCATCATCCATCCATCCATCCCTGTCCATCCATCCATCCATCATCCATCCATCCATCCATCCATCCATCCATCCATCCATCCATCCGTCCATCCATCCATCATCCATCCATCCATCCATCCATCATCCATCATCCATCCATCCCTGTCCATCCATCCCTCCATCCACAGTGGCCCCCACGGAAAGCAGGGCTGCAGGGCCACGCAGGGTGCGCGTCCCTTCCTGGGAGGTGACACTGGGGCAGGGAGGGGACTCGGACCCACACACCGCCGTCTCCAGGAGGGATGAAGGTGTGAGAAGTGTCCCCGCAGCCATGGCCGAGCTGTCCCCGCGTGTCCCGGAGCTCCCGGAGCGCTGCACCGGGAACGCGCGCCCATCGCCCGCGACAGGCGCGGCTCCGCGGGCGGGCGGAGCGGAGGTGCGGCGCTGCTTCCCCCGGTTCTATTAACGGGGCACAAGTGGAAACGCTGCGTTCCCAGCCCCGAGAGCAGGGAGAAGGCGCCGGCACCGCCAGCTCCCGGAGGATTAACGGGGCAGCGGGAAGCACCGCGGTCAGGCAGCGCATCCCGAGCCGGGCCGGCAGCGCTCCGCAGTGGCACAGTGCGTGCAGCAGCATCCTTCCCTCTCGCTCTCTCTGTTGCAGTCTCATCTATATTTTAATAGCTTTGATCCTCCTTTCCTCCTCTCCCCGGCCCTCACCAGCCTTTCCTGGAAGCTGATTTTATCAGGCTTAAAATAGGAGTTACAAAAGCTCTCCCTGGTTTGTGCAGTGCAATTCCCCGGTGCATTTTCCGTGAGGTTCCCATATTATTAAAATAAAATCTACATTGTTAATGCTGGCCTTGGAATTAGAAATGACATATAATGTTTACTGTTTTACAGCCTAAATATTGCAGATGTGGGCACGAATAAGGAAATGTTATGCAGCCACAGGATGTTTTTGTAGTTACCATGAAAGCTGTCGGACCACTGAAGTCAAAGTGAATTAGCAAATAGCCAAAATTATAAAAGAATATCTGCTTCAATCAGAAGTCCTCCCTCTGAAGTCTGTGAGGCTTCTACTTCTGAGGCATGTGAAAACTTCTGAAAATTCTGCCCCCAGGGATAGTCCATGTTTAGGCAGCTGACTTCAGGATCCTATTTTTGGAGCCTTTGGTTGAGATTTTAAATTGGATTTTAAGTGGGAATGGTGCTCAAATTGATGCTGTAGGATCTTGAAGGCTGTATCTAAGATCAAAAAAAGAAAAATGGGAGTGATAGCACTCATTTTCTGGAGATAGGTTCCTTTTTATTATATTTCATATACCATAAAACAGAAATGCAACATCAGTAAGTGTTTTCTTCATCTTTGCAGAACATCTTTAAGGAATCATTGTAGCCTTTCATGTTACTAGTTTCCTTCACTGTCTTTCAGAATATCCCTGGTAGGATTTCATGGAGAATAAATAGCAGTCTCCTTGGAGTGCTTCAGCACAGCTGAAGGCACATTTTCACGGGATGCTATTCATGGCAAGTTCTGTACATTGTTTGATTGTAAGATAAGCACACCCTCAAAGGTATATTTGAAAAATCTGTGCACGAGATAACTGTGAGGGGTTACAGTGTGCTGATAAATCTGAACTAAATGACAGTACTTATGATTTGTTCCTGAGGATGAAGTGGCACAGGTTGGAGCAATGTATCTTCTGCCTGCAGCCAAGTGCAACTTGGTGTTGGATTCACTGATCTTACATGGGCATCCAGGATTAGCAGCCACAATTAGGAACAGATTCTGAATATGAAGACCATGAGCATGTCTGGATCCGAATGCGCACCCTGCAGGATGGACAGTCTAATATTTAGCAAGAGTAGATACCAAATCTGAAGGGAAAGCTGAAAGAATTATGTAGAATTATGGAAGAAGTATGTAGAGATCTTCTAAAATCTGTGTCCTTTGATACAATTAATATATTTTTTCTAACCCAGCTGCATTTATCCTGTATTTCTGTAGGTCAGATCTTGCCAGCAAACCGGAACACACCGAGCCCCATTGATCCTGAGACTATCCAAGTTCCTGTCGGCTACGAACCTGACCCTGCAGATCTTGCTCTGTCCAGCATTCCTGGCCAGGAGATGTTTGATCCTCGCAAGCGCAAGTTCTCCGAAGAAGAGCTGAAACCCCAGCCCATGATTAAGAAAGCTCGCAAAGTCTTCATCCCAGATGACCTGAAGGTAATTTGGAGCTGGTGATGAGGTGGTTCCTGCAGGGTCTCTGACTGTTGCTCTCTGAGGTACAGGTTTGGAGCATGAATCTGTTTTCTCATGTAAGGTAAATCTTTCAGTCTAAATCTGACTTTGCTGTAGAATAAAACTGTTCAGGGTTCTGAATGAGACTGATGGGAGGATGTCCCTTATTAGTTATGCAACAGTTGAAATTCATGAGCTCAATATTAATTTCCTTTGTATGCCAGAAACTTCCTGTGTGACCTTGGACAAGCTTGCTTTGTCCCATATTTCCCACTTATGAAACAGCCTGGTCATGTTTCCTTTTTCTTCATCTGTCTATTCATGTTTCCTTTTTCTTTATCCTCTGTCTGTCCAGCATAGGCTGTGAATTCTTCAAGGAGGAATCCATCTCTTAGAGAGTCCATGGAGAACCCGTACGATGACAGACTGAAGTATATTGTGTCTTTTTTGGAAGTTGCTGTAGCTCTGTGTTCAATTATGAGTGAGGACATTATAGTAAAAACTGTATTTCACTAATATATATTCACTAATTCGGGTGAAAGGACCTAGACAAGTGGTAGGAAAACAGAATTTTTCTGTTGGGAGGTGTGTTTTAATACAATATGTAAAATACAATACTACAACAATATTTAAAAACAAAAAGCCTGCCACTCACTGCTTCTGAGATGTGAAGAGCAAAGTGCATGAAGATAGCAGGAAAATTGATCAACTCATCCAGGTTATCAAACACTGTGAACGCTATTTGCCAAGTTGTTTTCCTCGTATGTGCTTTCCAAGAGGATCTCTTTTATCAGAGGCAGCCAGTGCAGGATTTTCATTCTGCTGTTGCTGCTGCCCCCGAGACGCAGCCTGAGAGCCTGCTGGAGTCAGTGGGAATCCCTGGCTGCACGTGCAGGGAGCCTGTGATGCCATGTGTTTGCACCAGATTGATAGCATTAGGGAGAGAAGCTATTTTTATCCCTGAGCATGCGGTGGTGCAAGTGGAAAGCACAGAAATCACAATTCTAGTCGTGTTCAGGTTGCTGTCACTCAGCTTTCCTTTGTAGAGGTTTGCCTGCACCTTGTTGCTTACCTGGGCAAGTTCTGCTGCCTGTGGTGGGCTGAGGGGAGGGGTGCTCCCACAGCAATGGCTGGAACTTGCTCCCTGGTGCCGTTTCTGGCTTTGTCACTGCTCCCAGCCACCCTTTGTCACTGAGCTGTTGGCCGAGGTCCTGCTGGCCAGGGGTGGAGCAGCAGTGCAGCGCAGCAGTGCAGCAGCAGTGCAGTCCCTCGTTCCCTGCGGATAATCCCATCGCTTGCCCTTGACCCCAGCGCTGCTTCTGCCCTGGCATGTGGAGCAGCCTCTGGGTTCTGGGGGAGGGTAAGCAGATTAGATCAGTCAATCGTCTCTGGGCTGCATGTGATTTGGAAATGCCAGCCTTACCTCTTTCAGGCCTGGATTAAGGGATTTGCCATAGCAATTTGTTAAAATAAAGAGGGATGAAGCCTAGGTGGCACACTAATAAATTGCTTAAAGCTGATTTTTATGGAGTGGAATGAGATGGGAAATTATAAACAAGATTTGGGTCATAGCTTTTTGCTGCGTGCTGGTTTTTTGGGGGGATTTTGGGGCGTCCCATCTAAGTACAGGTGAAGAGCCATTTAGAGATAACGCTGGCTCCAGATCAGCATTCCTGCCCACTTTGTTGAGCTAAAGTGATAGAAAGCAGTTCAAGAGCCCTCCTGGCAGCAGTTGTTTTGCTCCTGCTTTGCTCTGGGCAGCAGCAGAGGTGCAGAGCAGCAGGATGAGGGTGAAGGGCCCAGGAGTGGTGGTGTCTGCTGAGTGCAGCGTGGGAGCAGCTGAGTCCTGTGCCCTGGGCTGGTCCTTGGGAGCCACACGGGGAAATAAAAGCATGTAAAGATGAAGAGAGAGGAAGTTTGAGCTCTGTGCCTTGGCCAGGCAGGTTTTGTGGCTGCGTCACTCTTACTCCGCAGGAGACTGAGTTTCGCTTTTCACCAGGGATTCTGTCCACTTGGTATTTACTGAGCTGTTCCAAAGTTCTAGAACTGAATTCAGTTACATCAAAGCTGCCATTTTGCTGAAGGCCCTACTTGGAAGAGTGGAAAAATCAAGTGAAATTCAGTAGTTACTTCAAGCCTTTAACGCACCAATGCAATAAGGTGATCTAGAGGCAAGTCTTCAGGGATAACACTTTGGAAATGTGTTAGCTTATGAAACCTCAGGGGGCAGAGGACCTATTTCTGTCCAATACTTTTTTTTTCCCCCAGTCAAAGCCTCTTGAACTAATCTCTGTGGCTGGCGCCAGAGCAGCCATCGTCGCTGTGCCAAGGAGTCCTCTTCCAGTGACTTAGTGCTGTAGCCAGGGACGTTCTGGGGCTCTGTAGAGCGCTTTGAACAGAAAAAAAGAGCTGAGCAGCAGATGAAATGGGTGATAGCAACACAGAGAGAGAGCCAGGTGTTGGCTGGCAGCGCTGAACAGGGCCAGAGGTAATTAGTGCTGCTCCAGCCTCTCTGCAGGGTGAGTCACGGCACGCGAAGGTGGATGTGCTAACTAGGTCAGCCTGGATGGGAGATGGCTTGTACCTCCGGAATATTGCTTCATTTTTCCTTGGAGGAATTCCCTGTCAGGAGGATGAGGGGGTTAGTGTAAACATTTTGACAGAAACATGCGAGGGCATCTGCGCTGCCAGGGCAGATTGTGCCGAGCAGAGCCGTCACTCCGGCCCGCCGTGCCCGGGGCGGCACCGCAGCCGGGAGCAGCTCCCAGCGGGCAGCGCTGCTTTCCCCAAAATCTAACACCTTCCTTCGCCTGTGTGTGTGTCTCCCGAGCAGGATGACAAATACTGGGCCAGACGCAGAAAGAACAACATGGCAGCGAAGCGCTCGCGGGACGCGCGGCGGCTGAAGGAGAACCAGATCGCCATCCGCGCCTCCTTCCTGGAGAAGGAGAACTCGGCGCTGCGCCAGGAGGTGGCTGACCTGCGCAAGGAGCTGGGCAAGTGCAAGAACGTCCTGGCCAAGTACGAAGCTCGGCACGGCCCCCTGTAAATCCCAGCTGGGGGGAAGTGGGGTTGGTTTTTTTTTCTTCTTTTTTCTTTTTTTTTTTTCTTTTTTTTCTCTTTGTCGTGGGTTGGCATTTGACTAGATGGACAATGTGTTTCCTGTTTGATAGCACCACACCCAAACCAACCTTTCTGTCTTCAGCACTTTACCAGAAGCAGAAACAAAACTGACTTAATGTTGGTTTTTTTGTTTTGTTTTTTGTTTTCTTTTTGTTTGCGTGTGCGTGTCCCTGCGTGTGTGTGTGCACACGTGTGTGCCCAGGTCTGTGTCTGTGGGTGTGCATGTGGGTGTGGATGTGCGTGTGCATCTCAGCACTTCCCATTTTTATCAGCCCTCTTCAAAGGGTGCCACATTTTTACCTGGACTGTTGAGAACTGCCATAGTAAGCTTTTTATTATCTTTTTTTTTTTTTTCAGTGCTGCTTCAGAGTAGGGTTTTTATGTTCTCGTAATCAGTTCCATCCTCCTAATTTACTTGGAAAGATCCCAGCATAAATTACAAAAAAAAAAAAGGAAAAAAAAAAAGAAAAAAGAAAAAAAAAGTAGATCTCAGTTTTTTTTTCGAGAGTAACAAGCTATCGTTTTAAGTCTGTCTAATCAGAAGAGTTAACATGCTAATAAAGTGCACAAATAATAATTTAGTACTACACTGCAGAACTATTAATTTATAGATCGCTTTCATTGTATTTTTAAGTTTTGGTGATTATTGTCTTCAGATTTATAAAAGTGCTGTTAGCCTGAGTTTAGCTATACTCATGATAGATGCCATTATGGCTTCTCTGTAGCTCCTAAGGTTCCTTTTGTCCCACGGAGCCCAGGTAGGTCGGTAGGAGTTGTCGGTAGAGCACAGCGCGTCCCTCGCACCGCCTGCACCCGAAGCAATAATCCTGCGTGCATGCTGCCCGGTGTCCGCGGGGCCTGGGCTGCCTCCCTCCCCGCAGGACTCTCGATGTCTTTAGCCTGGAGTTCCCCAAGTCCAGCCACGCTGCCGTGAGCATGCTGAGCGTGTCCCCCCGCGGGGAGCGCGGCAAGGAGCAGGCTCAGTAGTTTGAGAACGAGGACAAAATTCAGTAGCGTCAAATGAGATCCGATGTCGAAATTAGAGGGGCTTTTCTCTTTTCAGTTAGTTACTCCATTTTGTGATTAAAAGTTGAATAAACACCTAAATTCAGTTGGTTTTCTCCCCCATGTTTTGTAATATATTTTTCTGTGGATTATATCTTGCTGTTTAAAAAAAAAATCACTTTTATTCAGTTAGAAGTCACTGGTTTGCAAAGCCCATTTTTTCCTAGTGATTGTTGTTTTGAGTGTGACATGAACTGATGGTTCTGAACTTTGTTGTTTTAAACTCTCTGCTTTTGAACATGTATGTTCTAATATAAAGTGGACTTCTGAAAAATGAATGTAAGAGACACTGGTGTATTTCAGAAGGGGATGGTGTTGTCATATACTGTGGTTAATCCAATCAATCTAAGTGTTTACTCTAGACCAAAAGGATAGATATTATAAAATGTATAAAGTTTATACAGAATAATTATAGTATGTTTGTTTTGTACAGTATTTTTCAAGTACAAATACTGACAATGTATTTTGAAAGACATATATATAGCAAAAAGAAAAAGCTATTCCATGTTTAAAATATATAGCAAAGATATATATTCTCCATTATTGTACAGAAAGGAAATGCTTAGGGGTTTGTTGTTTTTTTCTTTTAGTTTTTCAAATCCTTAATATTTTAAGCCTGGCACTCTGGCATGTTCTGTGCTTTAAATTAAATTCTTATGGGAGTAATATGGCTTTCCAGGATGTTCCATATTACTGAAAAAGAGAGACTTTATTATTTTCCATCAGAAACACATAAAGAAACTGTTTAACAGGGACAAAGCACAACATGGATTTTCATCAACTATTGATTGGACAACACAATATTTTGCAATGGCAGAAAAATAATATGTAACACAAAACCACTCATAGTCATTTCCAATCTGCTGCTGCTGCTGCTAGAATCTGTTTCCAGCTCATTTTTTTAATAAACAGCTCAGATGCTGTACACAGCTGTGTGTACTGCATACAGTTAGCAACATGCGAGGAAAATACGGTGCTACACATCTTGCTTGCAGTTTTTTAAGTGTTCTGACATTATTTTCAAATAAAAAGATTGTTCATTCCATTAAATCATTATTCATGCTTCAGGAGATGGCTGCAAAGAGCTCAGCATTTTGGTCAGCACTATAAACACCCTGGCATGGATGGCATTTCTGCAGTATTTTTCCACAAAGACGCTGGGCTTGTCCATGCCCCGTAACATGCAGTGCTTGCCCGTGGAGCATCGGTTCAGCAGGTTGAGTTTCCCTGTGCTCAGGAAGGTCTGAGGTGCAGGGAGTGATTCCCTAAGGTCAGCAGCAGGCACAGGAGCAGACAGGAGCGTGGCACGGGCATAGGCAGGGGCATGCCGCAGCCACAGGAGCACCCCAGATTGTCCCCGTGGGAGCAGCATGGCCATGGCAGGGGCTGTGCTGCACCCCAGATTGTCCCCGTGGGAGCAGCGTGGCCATGGCAGGGGCTGTGCTGCACCCCAGATTGTCCCCGTGGGAACAGCATGGCCATGGCAGGGGCTCTGCTGCACCCCAGATTGTCCCCGTGGGAACAGCATGGCCATGGCAGGGGCTGTGCTGCACCCCAGATTGTCCCCGTGGGAGCAGCGTGGCCACGGCAGGGCTGGGGCTGCCCTGGGCACACCTTCAGCACAGCACAGCAGATTGCAGCCCCTCTGCTCAGCCCCACCAGGGAGGTGTTCCCTGCCGGGGGATTTTTGGGGTGACCCAAGAGCAGGGTGAGGTTCGGGGTGCCACTGCCAGGGTGGGTTGTGCCGACACAACTTCGTGTAGCCTGCAAAAGGCAGCTTGGGGAAAAAACCAAAAAAACCCAACAGAATTCTTTTGTTTCTTCAGGCAGGGAAGGGGTGGGAGCTCAGTGGTTTGTAGAATGGGTATCAGAGTTTATTGAGGCACAGAGTTTCCAGGCTCTGCCTTGCCCAGCAGTCCCCGAGCCATCCCAGGCTGGGAATGTCACCACTGCAGCTTCTCCTTTGGGGTGAGCGCTCTCCGAGGAGCCTGTGGGACTTGGGGGCTTCCCCACTTACTGTGGGACTTAGGGACCCTGGCTGTCCTGGAAAGCTCATCTGAAAAAAGAAAAAAGACAGGGGAAAAAAAAAAAGGCAAAATACATGGGCTTAAAACTTGGAAAATCCCCAGGTTCCCTATCCAGGTTGTCTCCCCAGAATAACAGTAAAAATAAATAAATGGAAGTTAAACTCATTTTCTGTTCCCAAGGACAGCTCAGCTGGGCTCAGCACACCTCTGATGGCTTTGTTGCTCATGAAGGAGCTTGTAGGTATAAGAAATTGTAATTTTATAAAAATAGAAACATATATATTTGCAGAATAATTAATAGCTTATCTAAATAATTCACTGACCTCTATTACACTATAAGCATTGGTAAAATGCTTGTCTTCTCTTTCGTTTTTTGCTGAAACTTAGGAGTGGAATTTTTCTTTTTACAGAAGAATGCCCTCTAGAAATCAGGGGAACTGGAGATGGATTTGTGCATCCAAGCACCTTGGGGCTCTCTGTGGAAAGCCCATGGCAGGGGAGGCGGGGGGTATTTCTTTTTCTCTTCTGAGCGGTGCTGAAGTCACTAAACCAGGCACCATGGAAATAAATTCTGACTTGAATCCACACAAGCAAGAAAATTCTGAATGCAGGGAAGGAGCTGGAGCGAATAGCAGGGATGGGATGGGCTCAGACCCCTCTCATGTGAATATCTTGCCTCTGTGGGTTTGTAATACCCCTAATTATTGCTTTAAAATTATTTTTGCATGTAATTTTACAATAGAGATGTGCAGTTTATTTTTATTTTGTTGACTTTTTTTTTAATGTGAAGAAAAAAAAGATTATATTAAAACTTACAAGTGATCAACCATTGTATTTCTGGCAACACCACAAGACTGCATTAAATACAAGTTTAACAAATAGATCAAATTATCTGTATGACAAGAAATGGTTTGCATCCTGTATGCTGTTCAGCCCAAATTTTTTTTTTTTTGTCTGTTATTCTTAATGTTTAATAAACTTTTAAATTTTTCTTCTCTCAGCAGTGTGCTTGTTTTGGTCTGTTGGGGATTGGGAGCTTTTGGGAGGGAATTTTTCTCCGCCATCCTCTGGTCTGTGTCACTGCGGGAGGGAGGCAAATGTCCCCAACCTTCCCAGCGGCCTCCAGGGTTGGGTATAACCACAGCAAATGGGTATTTACATGAGAGGAAATAATTTTAATGATACTATTATTTAGTGCTATTTACTATTTTAACAAAAGTATTTTACGTATATATATGTATGTGTGTTTGTAAGAAATAAAGTGTACAGTGTAAGCATCATTCACATACATAAATTATACACTTTCTATGTCACGAGATGTGAACATGTATTAATTCACTGTAAATTCATACAGCAAATCCATAAAATGTCGCATATTAAGGAGTACTTTTAATTGTAATATATGACGTAGTAATTCTACTCTCCATTATATCTAATATTTTATGTAGCTCATGTGGCAGATAACACATACTAGAGACTGTTAGATATCTAGTTTATATAAATAGATACAGCCAGGGAGAGACAAACTGGAACTCAGCACTAACCCTTCCTTTATACAAGTTATTGTGTACATATTTATCTATGTATAGAGCTGGGTACAGAGCACGATATGTCAGCACAGCTATCTATAAAAGTCTGCATTTAAATATATAGTGTATATATATAATGCAAAAAATGTTTTAATAACACATTGACTCAATCTCCCCTCTGTGTGTGTGAGTGCTTTCATTAGTTTTAAATAAATAGCTATAATAGAAATTGATATATTTTAATGCACATATTAAAGATATGTGCATATAGAAAGTGTTAAAATATTATTTTCATGTACCATGTTTATCATAATTGCTTTTAGCTTCATATTTTTATACACTTTTATAAACACATGAACAGCTTTATTAATACAAAGGTTTTTAACAAGACAGAAAGTGTATTTGGCCTAATGCACACACAGGTGTGCATCAGGACAAGCACAAAGCTCTGTGCATCCATAGAGCTATACATTGGCTAATTAGACTTTAATAAAACATATTTAACAGCATTTATCGTATTAATGCACCTTTATACCTTGTTTTTTTAAATACACACATATTGCTATACAGGTCTGGTTTTGCTATATGTTATGCACAAACTATAATTGCTACAAAAGCCACAAATACGCAAATCAATGTGGGCACACCCCTCCTTGTAGCTCTCGGATTTCTCTCTCTTCTCTCGGATTTATATAGTTACGAGTTTAATAATTTTATTTCATACAGGCTATCAGAATTTACTACTTGAATAAAGCTTTTAAATATACATTAAAAATACTTCTGTGTGTCTGTAAACTGTGTGTGTATACGTATGTTTTTCTATACATATATAGATGTATATATATACTATACATATGTGTGTATATATATGTAGTGTATCCATATACTGTTATATACAGTGATACAAATTTAATTATATTTTTATACAGCATATTTAGCAGAATTTAATAATCTAGGTTAAGATTGATATATCTCTGATTATGTATTTTATTGCTACAAAGGTCTGGTTTTGCTGCACATTCTGCATCATGCACGAAGTTGTTTGCACACGCACACATGCACTCCCCTTCTTCTCACTGTCTACTCAGACAGAAATTTAATAATTTTATTTCCATATAACACATGGAACAGAATTAATAAGGTTTCTAATATTTTTATATGAAGATCCATCTAAAAATTATCATCACTGACATAAAAATCTGAGCATAATATATATATTATATATATATA
>VZRL01001136.1:293980-317347 GCA_013397895.1 Origma solitaria
GCATTTTACTGCTATAGAGACGTGGCTATATTTGCTATTTATTATGTACAAAATGTGTTTGTTACAATGCAGAAATATACAAACCCTCCTTGACTGCCTCTGTGTGTGCATATAGCAGCTTTTATTACTATATCTTTAAAATAATAAAATACATTTATTATATTATATTAATATATTAAATATAACTATAGTAATAAAATGTCATAAAATACATAATACATAAAACATTCGAGATGTTTTATTTTCTATATACACTATATAACAAAATTTTTCACGTATGATGAGGTATTTATTAGCACACGTTTACATATACAGAGAAAATTTAAGAAGTATTATTGATATAGCATAGTTTGTAGCCTAGCTATACTTTAAGTATATAACATAAACCAGCTGCTCCTCACCTCAAACACATCTTCATGAAGGGCCAAGACCAACCCCAATTTTGGGTTGATTTTCCAGAGCTTTTGCCACTTGGGGGTCCTAGCGCTTCCCTAATAACCCACCCCCCTTAACTTTAGGATAAATGTGGTGGATTTAACATTTCTGGTGTCATTCGTGGATGAAACGATCCCAGAAAATCCATGATTTAAAAATAAAAGACTGGAAAAGTCCAGTCCCGAGGTGTTCCCTTGGCTCCGGAGCATCCGAGGTCACCTTAGGGCTGTGTTTGCTCTTTCTCTTTTTAACTTGTTTTACTCAAGTCCCAAATTTCATGAAACCTCTGAGAAATTAAGAATCTTTGAGATGCTTTAAATCTCCTATCACCCTTGCCCATCTTAAAAAAAAATTATTCTGGAGCAAATTAAAGACGCAGCCATGCCCACGGGGAGTCCGGACAGTGAGAAACAAATTACTGCATTTAACGAAGTATTACATGTAACAAAGAGAAACAAAGTATTGCGTGTGAGAGGAATTAACAGCAATAAACATGTAAGAGGAATAAACAGGATTTGTCACTGCGTCCGCAGCATACTGGCGTTTCATCTTTAGGAGTAATCGTTCCCTAAATGCAGGTGTGGGTGGGGAATGGGAGAGCCCAGCCGGGAATGCCGAGCTGGGAATGCCAAACTGGGAATGCCAAACTGGGAATGCCGAGCCGGGAATGCCAAACTGGGAGTGCCAAACTGGGAATGCCAAACTGGGAATGCCGAGCTGGGAATGCCGAGCTGGGAATGCCGAGAGCCGAGCTGGGAATGCCGAGCTGGGAATGCCGAGCTGGGAATGCCGAGAGCCGAGCTGGGAATGCCAAACTGGGAATGCCGAGCTGGGAATGCCGAGAGCCGAGCTGGGAATGGAGAGCTGGGAATGCCAAACTGGGAATGCCGAGTTGGGAATGCCGAGAGCCGAGAGCGCTTCGCTCCGACACGAGAGGTCACACGAGAGCCGTGAGCGCTCCGCGCTGGGGACGCGCTCCGAGCACAGCTCCGGCAGCTTTTCCTCTTCAATATCCCCTCTGCCCTCCTCCCGCGGGCCTTCCTCCCTCCGTGCAGCCGCTGCAGGGGAAGCTCAAGTGGCCAAGGGTCGGGGGACAAATTCAGTGTCACCCGGCGGTGCCAGGCGCTGCCCCGAGCCCCCCGAGATGCTCCGGCGGCTGTGAAACACTGCGGGAAACAGTGCGGCTCCGGGGAGTGTGAAACGCTCGCGATTAAAACGATGGTGCTCACTCGTTCCGCACGTTCGCAGCCCCGATTTTAATTGAAATGTGAGAATTAGCCCCGATTTTAATTGAAATGTGAGAATTAGCCCCACCTGCGGACAGCACCCAACAGCCTGGAGTCACCCGGGCCAGGTGGAACCAGCCAGAGGTGATTTATTGCAGCCACGACTTTGGCCCTCATTCCTCTCACCTGGACTTCATTCCCAGTTTTCCCCTGCACCTCTGCAGCCTTCAGACAGAACCATTGTTGGCTTTGGTTGGTAGAAATATGACGCAGACACAGTTAAAAAGCAGTAAAAGGGTTTTACATCAGTATTTTAATAGGATCCTGGGTGCACAGCTCTTCAAAGGTGGAACACGCCCAGCTGTACCCACACCGTACATCACATATACAATTATATGGACCTTGCAAATTAGCATATCTGTCTAAAATCCCCCAATAAGAAGCTTAATAAATGAAGTAATTGTCCCCTTATTCTAATTACCACACACCCCCNGAGCCCAGTTTACAGAATATGTTCCAGAGAGGAGGTTTGAACCAAGGTTGAAGCCTCGAGTTTTGAGATAGTACAGAACTCTCTGGCCTCCTACTGTGAATGTTTGGTCTTTCTGCCTCGCAGAACCCCAAAAATAAGCTAGAATATCAGACTACAAAAATTACAAACATGTAGGCCAAGGGTACAAAGAGTGTGCAAAAGGTACAGAAAACATAAAGGGTATAAAATCATATAAAAGAGTATAATAAAAAGCAAAGGCAAAAATCCTCAGGCATCACCATCACCCCTGGGAAATGACACAGCCCCTGCCCAGCCGTGTCCCAGCCCGGTGCCCACCTTGCAGACGAACTGGGTGCCCAGTGCCACCTCCTAGAGGCTCTAGAGGAGGAGGGATGGGGCATTCCGTGATGGATATCCCGTGATGGACATCCCGTGATGGATATCCCAGCATGTCATGAGCAGGAGAACCCATGCAGGGAAGGGACCAATTCCCCTGCCCCAGTTTCACAGTCCCTCTGTCCTGCCCCATTGGAGGAATCGGCAGCAAAATGGGACACAAAGCAAAGGGCTGAGCCAGAGGATGCTGCTGGGGAGGGGAAGGCTCAGCGAGGAAAAGTTCTCCCACGAGGTCAGGAGGATGGAGATGTCTGTCGAGGCTTTGGGGCTGGAGGGAGGCAAATGTGTGTCTGGTGGATGCCCAGCATGCCCCAGCTGGGGTACAGGGGACTGTCCTGGAGATGCTGTGAAGCAAAAGCAGCTTTGGAGACAGGTGGGGGATTGCATTAAAATACTAAAAAATAGTAATTATTCTTTTAAAGTCTGGAAAGTAAAGAAAAACACAATTAGGAAAAAAACCAAACCCAAACCACTAAACCAACCAAGCAAGAAAACTCACCATCATCCAACAAAAACCCCATTCACACATCAACAATGAGACAAACCAATAACCAGAACAAAGAATGCTAAGAAGAAAGAAAAGCTTCTGTCCTGGGATGCCATGTGTGCTGGGTTTGGGGGGGAGAGTTAATTTTCTCACTTGATGTCCCTCTCCTGAAACAGGGAATTACAGCTCCTGCTTCCACCTCGCCCTCCTCCTGCTCTGTCACTAATTTCTCATGGCCCTGTATCACAACATCAGCTGGGAAAAGTGTCTGCAATGTGGAACACCCTGCTGGCTCTGTCAAGCAAGGTGGCAGGGAAGCAAGATTGAAGGGATTGAGTTTGTTTAAGGGAGAAGAAAGCAAGGGAGGAAGTGACAGTCTCCAGCTACAGAAAAAGTGCCTGGAAGGGCTCTTCTCTGAGCTGCTGCAGGCAGGACAATGAGTAACAGGCTTAAAGCACAGCAAAGAAAATAGTGCTTGGGCAGCAGGAAAAAAAAATAAAAATCAAGAGGTCACAGGGTGAAACATTGAAATAATCTGCCTGGGAGGATTGTGAAATCCCCATTGTTAGAGGCTTTTCAGAACAAGCCTGTCAGGAATGACAGGCAGAGTCCATCCTGCCTGCAGGCAGAGGAGGGGCGAAAAATATCTCACACAGTCCCTTCAAGCTTTATTTTCAGTGTTTTAGCACAAGGATGATTAAGTTCCTCAGCACCACCATCAGCTTCAAACTGATCATTTCCGTTCAAACGTATTCACATATTAAGACACATATTAAAAAAAAAAAATCCATATTCCCCTTCTAGACCAATCCTGAGCTTCCCTGGTGCACGGGTTTTGATTAGAGAAGTCAGTCAAGTTCCCACAGCAACAATGTTCAATCCTTCAGCCTCTTAAGATGCTTCTGAATCCTTGCTGGCTGAAGCCAGCAGTGCCCCAAGTTCCCCAAAATCTGTAGGTGTTGTGGGTTGGGTTTCAGTGTTTCAACATCCAGAATAACTCAGCTCTCCATCCAAACATCCTGTGGGCTGCTCTGAATGTCCTGTTGGGGACAGGGCTGTGTCACCTGGCCACACCTCTGGGCCTCTCCTGGGAGCCACCACCACCCACCAGGCAGGGAGGAGATGCCTCTGCAGCTAAACTCAGCCAGCCTCAACCAACAGCTTCTCACCTCTGTGAAAATGTAAGGGAGATTTGCGATGGCACCTGAAGGGTTTGGGCACTCAAATCCATGCCAGCAGGGCTGGGGCTGCTGAGCCACAGCAACATCTGAGCAGAGCCTCTGGGAGCACACGAGCTTCAAAGGCCAATGATGGAACTGTTATAAAACTGGCCTCTCCGCCAGCCTTTTGCAACAGGATTTTGGTTCCCCAGCTAGTCCTTAGGAGCAAGCAGCCTGGTTCTACACAGGGAACAAGAATTTCCACGCTCACTGCTCTCCACAGACACCTCCAGCAACAGACACACAGCTCAGCAGCAGCAGAGCATCCACAGAATGCCACCCAAACAGGAATTGGAAAACTCATGCAGAGAGCCCTGCGTTCCCTGGGGCTGGAGCTGAGTGGAACTCTCTGCGGGCTCAGCTGGCACCTGGACAGATGCTCTGTGCTCAATCTGCCGAGCAAAGCTCACCCCAACGCCGCGCCTGAGCCGCAGGGACGGTGCTGCCACAGCAGTGCTGCTCGTGCCACTTGGGCAGGGCTGGCAACGCCGAGTTGAAGGCATCCCAACACCATCAAACAGCGCTAGAGAACACCTCAGGTGTGCTGTGTCCGTTCTTCCCCAGGACAGCGGCGGGAGGATTATGCACAATGATGAACAGTGGGGGGTAGATTATGCACGGATGATGAACAGCGGCAGAGGCAGGAGCAGCCTGTGGCTGTGGAGCTCAGAGACCATAGCCCAGACTGAGAAACGATGGCACAAAGCCCCCCAGGCTGAAGCCAGCCCGGCTGGGCCACCCTGGTCACTCCCTCGTCAGCTATTTTTAGCTTTGGCCTCACGGCACCTATTGATGGGCGAAGGCAATCAGCAGCAGAGCCCAACGCTCTGTAAAAATAGCAAAGCACAGAGAAAAGATTTCGTCAGGCACATGGTGTGACCATGACAGCCTTGGCCTTCAGGGACACCTCATGGCTAAACTCACCAGACCCAAGTAAAGAATTGTGTAGAGGTTCTCAGCAGGAGAGGCATTTAAAGAAAAATGTATGAAAAATGTTAGTATCTTCTCCTTAACTTGCCCATTCCAGCCCCCACAATGTGCATTTTACAGAATATCCTGAGCTGGAGGGGACACACAGTGCCACTCGAGCCTCTTTGGAAAGGATTTCATTTCTTAGCTAGAACTGGGAGATGGCAACACAATTTCTTACCATAATCACAAATAATTAAGAGGAATGCAGAGCAGACAGGATTGGAACAGCAGCCTGATTTTAGACCTGCTTCTGTTAACAGGGAGAAAAACGAAAGCTGTCTTTGTGCATTCCTTGCAGTTTAATTTAAACCAATGCAATTTGAACCAGAGCACTCTAAAATAAATCTTTAAATGAAGCCCTTCATTTAATAGAATTATTTTTAGAGGCACAGCGTATTGTGTTATAAAAACACGACCTGAGAGTATATCCAGCATTCACAGCACCTGCAGCAGCCCAGACATCTTCTGGAAAGGTCCATCTGCAAAACCAAAATGTTTGCTAGCACTGCTTCATTTAGACTCTGCCTACTTGTTGCACTCTAAAACCTAGAGGCACAGAAAATACAGCTGCTTTTAAAAACACTTGCCTCAGAAGACAAAGAAACCCCATCTCTGTACTGCAGGAAACATTACTGGAGAAAGCACTATCCTCACTCCTGAGAGGAATCAGCCTCGAGAGCTGTAATTAGACGGAGCAGAAAAAAAGAAAAGACTAATTGATATGCTTGTTTTCCAGACAGAAGCACATTTTTAGTTCAGCTTGTCTATATTTGATGCAATGATACTGCTCCAGGCAGGGATAGGCACAAAATTATGTATTTCAATGTTCTAAGCTGAAAAAAGAAATCCCAATATATATATTGGTATAAGAAAATTGATCCAGAACAGCAAAAGCAAAAGAAGCAAGTTCTAAATACTGACCGAAATTTAGACAGGAATGTATTTTTTTCCATATTAAAAATTGAATAACTTGGAATTTTTCCTATGACTTTTAAGGCTCTGGATGAGCAGACATGAGGGTCCTCAGCTTCAGCCTGGGATCCCTTGTGTCAGGAGTGGCCCCAGTGTCAGCCCTGACTGCCAAGCACAAGTGATGGAGGGGGAAAAAACAACCACCAAGAACACCAGAGCTTCCAAATTGCACCAAATGTTTATTGTTAGTCTAGTACATTCAATATCATATTGACTAGAATACAGTAACTCAAAATATTTTTGGCGAATTGAAATTTTTTAAAAACCATTTCAAACACTCCAAAAAGCAAATGTCATGAAAAATTAACTTAAAATTAAAACAAACATATTCACGCAATAGTTTCACTTTTGACTACAGAAAACCTTTACATGTATTTTAGTGGTTTTAACAGTACTGCATTTCAACAAAATATATGAACTCACCAAAAGTGGAAAATATTAAAATAGACACATGTTAAAAAACGGAGGCATCCAGATGTGCGAGACTGTTGTAGCAGAATCACTGCCCAGCTGTTCCCTCTGCTCTCTTTTGGGGCAGTTCGTGAGCTTGCTGTGGTGCTGCCACTCCTCTGATCACCTGCCAACACCACACAGCAATTCTTCCATGTCTTGAATTTAAAGTCTATCCCTCTGGTAAATTCCCTACACAAATGTAAATATTCTAAAACCTGCGACCCTCTGGCCAATCTGAGTGGAATGGGACCTTTAAAGCATCCCTACCTTGCTATTTATTGTTTGCAGACAGGCAATATCCAGAACAAAATCTGAAAAAGGCAACACATTTTGGTTTTGTTTTTAAATACTGACATGAAAAACTGAGTAAATTAGAAAAAGGATAAAGTCAATCTTAATATAAGACATTCATTACATAGTGGGACAGGATACAATTATGGGACCAACAGGACTACAATGGCTCCTCTACACTGGTCGTTAAAGCTCGTGTTCTACACTCAGGACTCGCTACCACAGCTGCAGCTCCTGGACAGACAGACAGACAGCAAGAAAGCCCAGCTGGGCTCTGGGGGAAGCCCCAGGATGACAAGGACACCCTGCCAAGCTCCTCCAGCTCTGCTCCCTGCCAGGCTGGGCCTGTGAGGATCCCTGAGCAGCTGTGCTGTGCCTGCTGCTCCCGCAGGATTTCCCAGGGGCTGGTGGGACCAGAGAGCTCAAATCCCTTCGGCAATCCCAGCCTCAGAGTGTGCACGGTCTGGGGAAAGGAGTGACCCTGGGCTGCATGGGGATATTCCCCACGCCCTGGGCAGCACGGGTACAGCTGGGAGCCCGAGGAGAAATCACCTCAGCTATTCCTTCTGCAGCTCTTCATCACAAATCAAGCCAACTCTAGGTCTGTCTCAGTGGTACTGTAAATGAGCAGAACGCTGTTGTGTTAGAACTCAGCAGAATCACATTTAGGGTTTAGTTTGTAAAAGTGGTTATTACAATTACACCTCCAACACAACCTTGGGAAGAGGGATGTTCGCTCCTCAGGACGGGGTGGAATGTAAGCATTTCTTGCAAGATTCTGCAACATGAATAGCTGCATAGATGACAGTTGTGTGTCTTCAGTTCAATAAATGTACTTTTAAAGTTTACAAAAAACACAAAAAAGTTTCTATAAAAGTCACATTATACCAAGATAATGGGTGGTAAAAGTAGATTAGTTGTCTCAGATTCATGTTTAAGAAATGACTCGTGGAAAGGTGATAGAAACCAATTTCAGGTCAAGAGCGTTACATTTCCACTATTGCACTGACTTCACCATTTGAATCACTAATTTAGAAAAATTCACGTAGTTAAAAATTGTAAAATTAAACTAGGATACAAAATTTGTTTGTAAACATCAGGTAGCCAGTTCTGCTAACGTGGAATGGACTCTTGGTTACTGCATCAGGTACAGTATCTTAGTTATTTACAGCACTTGCCATGTGATGGGCAATGGCAGGACACAAACATCAGTTCACAGTAATTGTGTTCACAGAACTACCAAAGTCAGTGCAGCTTTGCTGTGCAATTTTTCCAATTCCCCCCAAATTCCTTAAGTCAAATAATACTGGTACAGAGGCCAAATGCAGATTTTTTTTATATATATATATCTATATATCGATAGACAGAGATATATAGAGATATAGATAATCTCACAAGTGACGAATGATGTCTGCAGGACTTCTGTAAAGGTACTTCCAGATGGCATAGTAATGGACAGCAGCGGCTGTGGCCACGAAGACGTGCCAGATGGCGTGGGCGAAGGGGATCACTCCGTCACTCTTGAAGAACACCACGCCCAGGCAATAGATCAAACCTCCCCAGGCCACCTCCTGCAGTCCCTCGGTGTTGCTCTGCCAGGGAACAAGGACACGTCAGGCTGGGGTGGAAAGGGGGCAAAGTGTCGTTATGGACAAAATACAAAGTGCTTTTCTCCCCCATGCAAAGGGAGCTGGGTGTGGCAGCTCGGAAAATCTTGGGTGGGACAGATGGACAAGTGAGAAGTGCAGTGTATTTATATCACACTCTGTGAAATGCACAATAATGTGTTTATATATTGTGTCCCAATAGCACTAGAGAAGTTACACTGCGATAACTCCAGAACTGAAACAAGTGTGATGGTTTGCTTCATCAGCACAGCAAACAGAGACAAAGAAAACGTTTACGTTACTCTGTGGAAATGTGAGTTTAATGCACCTCCTCTTAGTTGGATGAACCATCAGCAAAGCTTTGATATAGCCAGTTAAAGCATTAACCTGAAAAGGTGTCAGGTTTTTATTAGCAGCAAAGAGTTAACCAACATTATTTAAAATGTGTAATGATCAGTAAGTTTGGAGTAGGATGCTTTCCAGATGCACCAAGAAACCCAAGCTCTCTTTATCTACACAATGCAGCCCAGACTGAATAAAACAAGGCAGCATTTCACTGAAATGTAAATTATAAATCCAGACTATAACTGATTGTATTTGGTTGTTCAGCAGAGAACACTTACAATTACAGTGCACTAAAATGAACACCTCTGCAGAAGAGCTGCAGTGGAACTTAAAGTAGTTATAAACGGCAAGTTTGCTTGTTTGCACTGTTAATAAGTCACATTCCTTACCATGGATGTCACTACCAGAGCAGGAGAAAATCCCATCGCTAAATAGAAAAAGAGTTCAACGATCTTATACCTAAAAAGGAATCATTTGAGTCATTTCAGGAGGTGTGTACAAAAGGATGAACATTTCCTTCAATAGTAAAAACGAATATTTTAAGTTCTGGGTTGGTATGGGTCCATTAGTCAATTCAAAAAGCTTTTCATGCAGACAGATAACCCATGTTTATGACAAAATTAAAGCTAGTGTTTATCTCTGTATTGTACAGTTGCAGGCAATACCTGCTCTAAATACAGCCTAGATGCCTTCACTTGCATTAAGTACTAATGAGAACAGAACATTGAGAAAACTTCAATTTTCTTATTTGATGAGAACCTTGGTAGCTCATCTCCAAAACAAAAAAGTCTGGTCTTGTTCCCTGACGATAACTTTAAGTTTAAAGTTAAATGCAAAGAATAATTCTTACTTTTCATGGTAGAGAAATACATAAAGAGTTCCTCCAGCAGCCATCAGCCAAATAAACCATCGCATGTGAGATGCCAGAGGTCCCAGCTCACGGAGGTTTAACCTGGAGGCACAAAGATTTCAAGAGACAAAAGTGATGAATGAACAGACCACACTGACACAAGAGCAGCAGGGCTTGAGAGAAACAAATAAATACTCGGGGCTTTAAAATCAGCACGAGGAGGGAACAGACACTGGGACATTCTATCCGCAGAGAGGCACAAGGTGTTTGCACTGATGGGTGGAAGCACAAACTGAGGTGTGCGGAATAGACAAAAACTACTTTCTGATGTTTTCTAGCACCACTTTGTGTTCAGCAAGTCCCAGGAGATGACATTACAATGTCTGCCGCAACACAGAACGTGGTCAATTGCATCCAAGAAGGCACCTAAGGCTTTTGGAAAGCTGCAGGAACAAACTGTTTACTCCGGAAAAGCTTTGACTCTGATCTGATTCTTACCATGGTGCGTAAGATGCTGCAATGAAGACGTAGATCATCATTCTGTCACACATGTGAAAGCAATGCTCCATCGTCCTAGGGAGAGAAACAGAGAGAGAACAGCTCATTGTGGCACATTTTAAAAAGGTTTTTGCATCACCTCATTTTCCTGACAATTACATTGGGGAAAATACCATCAGCTCTTAAAACCATGTGGAGGAACTGAGACATGTAAGAGCTGAGCACTCCTCCAGTCCTCTCCCCTTTTCCACCCCACCCTGCATCCTGTCACGTCAACTCTGCCTAATCCAGACACTGCTACTATTTAGTGACCGCTGGCTAAATCCAATTTATGGCCCAGAATTATTTAGGGGTCATAAATGGGACCAAAAAAAAAAAAAAAAAAAGAAAAAGANGAAAAAAAAAGAAAAATAAATCACATGTTGTTTTGCTATTGCTGCCTTGCTCCCAAGGAGGTTTCCTGCTCATTAGCTGGGTATTGTGTTATAATTCTCTTGGCAAAAGTTGTGTTCCTCAAAGCATTTGAGCAGGCCATAGCTCCAGACAGTGTCCTCATTTCTGCAATGGGATATTATCCATCAGCCACTTACATTATGTTTTTCCCATTCTGCTTCTGGATTAAGAGCCACTAGGGCCTCCAAACCCACGTTTTCCTTGTGACAAAGCAGCAGACATCCAAGCTCATTGGTACATGAGCTTGGCTTGCTATTTCTTCCAACAGAATCAAGGGTGTCTTTTTCATGATTCAGTAGAAAGCACCACTCCAACCTCTGGTAAAATTGGTTTTGACTGTGAAACGCAATGGGAAAACACAACACAAAAGTGAAACATTTTCTACTGCTACCTTAAGTGACTCTTTTTCCAGGAAACGATGTGGAACACGGTGGAGACGATGAAGAGGGCGCAGAGCCCCACGCCATACATCCATGCTGTTATCTTCTCCCAGCGGTCGTCAGAGAGGCGGTGCAGGAGGGCGCTGCCCACGATGGCAGGAACAATGAGGAACTGGCAAACAAAAGAGCATTGTCAGGTCCCTGCCGCGGTGCCACCCCATGGCAGCACCAGCAGGCAGAGAGAGCTTGGCCCCAGCCACAGAAAGTTCTGTCATTTCACTGTAAGTTGGCACATCAGCACCAAGAATTCAACAACTCTCAGGCGTAGGTTAGATCGGGTTTTGCTGAATTTCTCTCCCCATGGTAACAAGGAAGGTTACTGGCTCCTCTAGCCATGATAGCAAATTCTTTTGTCTAATTCTGTAAGTATTAGCAGCGGTTTTATTTTCACATTCTGCCTCATGTTTTAAAACAATGTTGATCTTACTCTAGGCTTGGATTTAAGCCACCTCTTGTTCATAGAGACAGAGTAGAAGACAGACCAAAATAAACTTGAATCCCAAATGAAAAAACAAAGCATTTAGCAAAGTGCAGTTGAGAGAATGAAGCAATAGTTTTGCAGAACTTGGATTTAAGCTATCATAAATAAATTAGCCGCAAACTTCTCTCATGAATAGATTTTTAATGCACAAAGATGCTCTTCTAATGCAACGTATCCAGCTCTGTTTTCCTTCCCACCTCCCTCTCAAGCATCTTTAACTCACTTCTTCCCAAACAAGCCCTGTTCAAACATCATGATGGAGCTACCACACTCACATGAAGCATCCAAGAAGTGCCTGAAGGCTTCACATACATTTAAAATTACAATCTTTTCCAGAATAAAATACACAATGCACTTCTATCTCCTTCAGGAAAAGGAAAGAAGAAAAGGGGGCAAGGAGGAAATAACCCAAGAAACACCCCACGTCCAACAAGTATTTAAAGAGAGTCCACTGACTAAGACATTTCTACTCATCTCCCTCCACTCTCAAGGCCCATCTCTGTCAGCCTTCTAAGTTACAAACACTGCACTAATTCCCTTCCAGGCCCTACAGTGTGTCTTAAAATGTTAATCTGTTCCCTTGACTTGCAAATAAGCTCCTTAGGTTAAATTCTTGGTAATTTAAGCCAAGTCTCATATGTTAAACAATAAAGCCAGGAACAAGCAATGTTTAAACAAATCTGGCCACTTTGCATTACAGGTTTGATAGCTCAGAGTGCAAAGTTCTGGTCTAGCCTGACGTGTCTGTCCTTCACCTAATTACAGACCAGAAGAAATCAAGGTTCTGCTCAGTGCAGAGGATGCAGAGCAAACTAGATGGACCTGAGAAGTAAATGGCTGAGCCAGAGAATAACAGCAAAAAAACCAAGTGGCTCTTCCTCGTGTTTTGAAAAATTTAGTGTATTTATGCCAAAAGCTGTAGAGCCATGGAAATGAAAAGTATGGCATTGATACATGCCCAGCACTGGGAGTAGAGGTGAAAACACCTCTTGAGCTTTGCAAAGAAACCATTGGCAGTCGATTCTATGCACTTTAAGGCCAAAATAGGCTGCCAGTCTGGCTTGGCATTTATCTCCAGCCCTGAGTTCCCATGCACACATCCTGGCCAGCCCCAAACGCGGGGAAGGTTGAAGCGTGTCCCTCCTCAGGAGATCAGTCCCTCCTGTTCCCCACACGGCACACAGTGCAAGTGTGGCTGGAGCCCCTGGGACAGGCGGGAGCTGATGAGATGTGACAGCTGTTCGGTGTCGTTTCTGCAGGGAGCGGAGGATGCTCAGCTCCAGAGGTGCTCTGTAGCTATGGCTCCAGGCTGGGTCCATGCTCCGCAGCTTCCTTCCTAATTTCTATGCAAATTGCAGTTTTGCCCAAACTTGACAGAGAACTAAAAGGTTTCAGACAGACTTCTGCCCACAAACAACATGTAAAATAGCAAATTCCTACTAATTCTCTACAACAGCCTGGGCAGGAGCTGCTCAGGGACTGACACAGACCATTTCATAGGATGGGAGCCCTCTTTGCAAACAAGATTTAGATATTAAACAGAATAACTTGTCTTTCTTACACAGATATCCCAGCTTTTCACTAATCTGCTAAACAAATATTTCACAAGCTAAGATGTGACGTGGGATGCTCAAATGTTTCAAAACAAAGTGCAGTGTCAACCATGTTTTTCCAGTAATTATTGTGTATAAAGTGATAGGGTTAAAACAAAGAAGCAATTCTCTTATCACCTCTTCCTTTGCACCTTCAGAATGAAGGGTACAGTGCATGAATGAAGACCTTTAATCCCTTTTCTGCCTTGTCCTGGCTTTAAAGAACAATTCTACCTCTCCCAGGGAACAGCACTGTATTGCATGAGAAGGACCGTTTGTTTTTTCTGAGTGTTCTTTTTGGAAACACTTTCCCCTCTGTGCCTGATAGGCACCATGGGAACAGTCAGACGAAACAAGAGATGTTTTATTTTTCTTTTTTTTTTTTTGGCCAAAAATAGCTAGATTAAATAGAAAATCCAGAAATGCTACCCTGCCAGCCAACTGTATAAAAGTTCTTTAGATGGCAGTGCCATAACAGATAACATATGGGACAATGGGCTTCATCCATCTTACAAAACAAACACAGAACTTTAGTTCATAAAAAAAGGACAGATTTTCCCATGTTCATTTGAAAAAAATCACTAGCACAAGAACTGCTTCTTAATCTCCAATTTTCAGAATGGAGAAGCCATCAATCAGCCCTTTAACAGGAGAGGGATTTACCAAAAAAGCAGTGAGAGAATCAGAATGAACAGAATGAGTGCGATTGTGCTGTGTCATTTTACAGCATGACAGAGCATTTCTAAGTTGCCAATATTCCTTGCAAAAAACTCCAGCTACAGGTCACAAAATCTTTGCTTATTATTTCATAATGGACTGCAAGTCTTCCAAAGGAATATCATCAAACCCAGTAACTTAATGTACTGTGAGCAAACCCAGAACTGTGATATGCCAATTTACTAATTTTAGCACCTTGATTAATCCTGGCTGCATCATAAGTGGGGCTGGAAAAGAGATCTGCAGAACAAGAGAGAAGGCAACAGTTCCTTAAGCTTTCTAGAGAAATGCCAGAACAAAATGAGAGAACGAAGCCAACAACTCTTTGCAATAAGGAGAAGATAAAGGACTAAAATATGTTTCTTTACAGCTATAGGCAGGATTCTTTCAGAAGAGATTTGGGCACAACGCCGGTGTGATGTATTTTGGGAAACCAACCACCACAAACTCTGCTGTCTCAATGAGCAAAAAGCCTCGAGGCACCAAGAAAGAGGCTGAAACAATAAGCTGTGAACCTGATCAGGGTCACTACAGAGAATAACACTCTCTGGTTAACAGCAGAGTATCCAGTGTCTTCCAGCTGTCTGGGGCTGCTCAGAATACTGCTGCACTCCTCAGTACTTCACCTGTATTCTTTCCATATTTCTCTAGGCAATCTCTGCCACAGACAGCTTTAAAAACCTGCTGGAAATTTTGCTTTCGCATATAACACTCATGGAAAATGAAGTTATTTTCCTTGCATGCCATGCGGGCAGCAAAGATGCACTTGGATGCATGAGGCACTGCAGCAGAGTGGGGTCACTGCTGCAGTCCCTCGTGCCTCTCACCATGAGGGAAACACTAAGGGCACAACGATGCTCCAGGCACCTCCTTTCCAAAGAGGAAGGCAACAGAAAGATCAACAAAGCTGCCAAAAATCCGTGTGACACTCAGAGGGAACCACAAAGGACCGTGTCCACCTCCAGCTGCTTGCTCCAGGAGTGAACTCGTGTTACCACCTCTCCCTATTTTTCAATTTCCCCTTATTTTAGGAGACCAGTAGCAAGGAGTGGGAGGCCTACATGAAACTTGGGCTGTGCAACACACAGAGAGCAGAGAAACTGCTTATACCAGCCAGTGTTAATGGAGACATCTTCATTTCTGAAATTTTAATGACCCCCTTTTTCCATGCTCAGATGGCCTGCTAAATGCTTCAAGTCTCACTTTTAAAATATTTATACTCCTTCTGTTTTTCCATGCACTTCACAAACCCAGCCTGGAATACAGACTGTAACAAATTTTAAGAATAGTTACTCCATCTAAGGCAGCTGGAAGAAACATTTAGAACAGTATAAAGCAAGTCATGTCTAAATTCTGAGGTTTTAGCACAACTAGGTTTATCTTTTATCTCATAAACTGTATGTACAGCAGAAAGCTTCATGATGAAAGACCATCTCTCCCATCCAATTCTTACAGCCCCTGCTTTTCTCATGCACTGCTTCCTTCCTGTTCCTCTAAACACACAGAGCAGGTTTTTCTGTCTTTCAACTACTTTGTGCCTTTCCTGTCTCGCAGTGTCTGAAGGCAGGTCAGTGCTTCATTCAAAGCTAAAGAAAAAAAAAGTCCAAGACATTTAAAATAGCCTTACTAGTTAGAAATTTGAGGATACCTTACTATGCCACACAAAGTTACCTTTTAAGTACTGTATCAAAAATCTGTGCCTGGGATTCTATACCCTCCTTTACCCTTGGTTTTGGGGGGGTTTTTTTTTGGTTTTTTTTGGGGGGGGTGTTTGTTTTTGTTTGTTTGGGGGTTTTTTTTTGTTTGTTTGTTTTTTTATTAAGCAGCTGCCTAAACTGATTCCTGTGTATTTTTAAGTCCAAAACCAGATGGGATACACAGTGAGAAGCACAGCCACACTCATAAAGTACGATTTGACTGCTTCCTGAATTATGAATAAACGTTTGGAATAAAAATGTATAGGAGAACCGTTGTTAAAACTCTGTTTTGTAGCACCATTAATGTTTAATTGAAAACTCACACTGTAATCTAGCAGTAAAGACTCAGCCATTTGACCATCTAACATTTAGTAAATCTGCAACACAAAGGAGATGAAAACATACCCCCAGCTTTTTCTGTGCTTTCCCAGCATAGACTCCCATTTCAAGGCTTTAAATATTGATCAATAGTTATTGCATATTTATTTTAGCAGTTCATGGTAGGTTTTAGCAGGTAGTTTGTTCAGAAAATAATTAGACAGCTTCACGACAAACTGCAGCCTAGCAGAAAACACTGATCCCTCTTGGCTGTCACCTCCTGCTGCCAGGTGGAGCAAGACATGCCTGGTTTTCAACTAGGAGAAAGCTGAAATTGCGAAGGAGCACAGCAACTTCTGCCAGATATTTTGAAATCTAACTTTTTGGCCAGAGCAAACAATATTTGCACAGGGATTATGAGATAAACTACATATTTCTGCTAACTAACAGAATCTTGCTTCATTCCCTAGGCATATAAGCATATATTTACATAATGCTGTACATGAGACCCTTGGCTTCAGAACAGAGAAGCTTCAGCCAACTTTCCTACATTCAAACCAAGGGGATTCTGTTTTTACCAGCACCATGGAGATGTGTGTTGGTTACTTATGAAATACACACAGAGGATCCTTAAGAGCAGAGCTCCTTCTAGAACCCAAGAGTCCTGGGCCCTACCTTGAGCTTTCATATCTGCAGCTCACTCAGACACGCTGGAGATAAGAGACTGAGGACAAAGCCAAACATACTTCACATGTTTGGAGTTCAGGGATTGAGGAGAAGCACAAGCTGCTTTTATGAAAGGGCAAATGCTATCTTAAAAAGCAAACAAACACATTCTTAAGCCCTTTTCAAAGTGCCAGACAGCAAATTAAACTTCCTAATTACTAAGAAAAGAAAATAAATCGAAGGAGACTACTTTTGTTATTCTGTATGTGTATATCATATACTCAAGGCTAGAATGAGTTCTTACACTATGAAATTAAGGACAGACATGGAATTTCAGCAGGGCTGTCAGCATCACTGGGGTCTCTTGAAAAATAGCAGATTTCTTGAAGAATCAGTATCAGAATGAAACCATTCCAGCTCTTCTAGCTCGTACCCACACGAGAGTCTGATGAAGCCTTCCACTTCTCACATGGATAAAGCTTTCTTGCCCTTGCAGAATGAATTTGCATAATATTATGTCAGCACAGACCTGGGAAATTCAGCTTGCAGGCTAACCAGTAGTGGCCTATACTCCCTTTACTGCAGGCATCCTTTGACTGGGACAGAGGGAAAATACCAAGTTAAAGACCTGTAACCTTGGTGAAAAGGCATCTTGTGAAGTATCTGGAGCTCCAAGAGATTCAGAACACTATCAAACATTTCATTTTCTCAACTGTTACAGCTAAAGCTTAATACACAAAACCAAAGAGGTTGTCAATATGAACACAGCGGGGCAAAGGTAAGCATTTAGCAATCCAAACCCACAAGAATTTACTGAAACAGCTGGTTAAAAAACCAAACAAAAAACAACAAGCAAAACAAACCAGAGCTGTACTTACTGCATGTGTGTAACAGTTAGCAGCGTGTTCGTAGCAAGTGGGTTTGTAGCGGCTGTTGGCTGGAGCTGGGTGGTTCATGAACCTGTTGAATAATTAAGAAGTATTTTTAGGAAAGTTACTAAAACATCTCTCCAAGTGTCATGAAGGAATACCTCCAACCTAGTAGTGTTAAGAATTGTAAGTACAGACATGTTCAGAGTAACTGTGAT
Organism: Origma solitaria; assembly: GCA_013397895.1. Taxonomy (NCBI): domain Eukaryota; kingdom Metazoa; phylum Chordata; class Aves; order Passeriformes; family Acanthizidae; genus Origma; species Origma solitaria. The sequence goes on from VZRL01001136.1 coordinate 311,677, forward strand.
TTAAATTGCAAGTTCTCCCCAGTAAATTCTCCCACCAGAAGCACATGTTAAATAAATTCCTGTGACTGCCTGGTGCAGGGGATGGTTATCTTTACTCAAGACTTCACAAAGAGCAGTCAGACTCCCTCTTTTCTGACAGCTTGGTCAGATGAAGAATGAACTATTTCCTATTTAAACTACATAGCATGAACTCAAATTACTCTTGAAATACAGAGTTCAGTATGGCTGTCAGGGGTTACTCTGCTTTTAAGAAGTACTTGAAACTACAGCGATATTCCAGTTTGGAATAAACCAACTTGAACACTGACTTTTTGACTCCTATAGCAAGCAATATTTGTGTTTGGAACATGAGGTGGCCCATTTTTTGCAATCTTGTGTCTGTAACCAAGACCCAAACTACACAGCGATGATGAAAGGAGACTGTAATGGTCACCTCCAAAGAGGAAACATTTCAAGAGGTTTACCATAGACATTCCACCTTTTTCTCTAAGAATTTTCAAACATTCTAACAAACAAACAATCACATCAAACACAGTCCGTGCAAGCCAAACAGAATATGATGAAACCTGAGAGTTTTGGAAGAACTTGCCAATGCAAACGTTTCATTTAAATATATTAAAAAACCCAAACACTTGAGTTGTTTCTGCGAAACTCAACAATTTAAGTGTGTGTAGAATACCCCTAAGAGACAGCACACACCTCTATGCAACAGTCGAATGGAAGCTGTGAACCTCTCCAGCTCCAGCCTGCCATGCCAGCACTGCTGACTGTCCTATAAAAGTGATTCTCCTTCACCAATAATTCCAGTTTACTCCAACTATTCTAAAGCTATGCACTGACAATTAGTCAGGTATCCAAGAAGCCAAGATCGGCTTCACAACAAATACAGAACAAGTCTGTATGCTCAGAACTGGGGGTAGCTTTGTTACCTAAATTTACACAGAAAGCTTCTTAGACTCAGGTCCTTCCCCATGTCCCCCTGGTTTAAGTCAAAACGAGTCCTATTTTTATGAAATCCATAAAATATTGGCTGACCTCAAACCAGGGAAAAACAAACAAAAAATGAAAAAAATCCAACCCAAATCTTACAGTTGGCATAAGCAGTTACAGATTTCTAGCATATTTCACTTGGTTTTCTTGACTGATTTATTAAGTGACTTGTAAACCATTTATTTCTAAACTGAGATATGAAAATGCAGCAGCATTGGGAAAATAACACAGTGTCATGATCCCAGATCGTGGCAATTGCAAGGAACAGTTTCAATTGTTACTAATACAAAGGCTAAGAAAAACGTGGATTTAATTCACAGTCACGGAACATAAATGGTTGTTAGCAAATTAATAACCCTGCAGGAGTTAATATATAGTTAAAAATGGCAATTCTTTTGTCAGTGACAAATGGCACCTTGCTCTCCTCTTCAAGAAGAAAATGACACTGTCATCACAAAGGCTCGCATAACCTTTGGAAAATTTTTTTTTTCCCAGTGCTTACAGGTCTTCAACAGCTGCTGAACACCATCTCTGCATCCTCTAAAGATGGAACATTCAGTTTGCTCAGTTCTGCTTCCAAGTTAGGAAAACATTTAAAAATAAAAGCATCTGTTGGCTCAGCAAGTGGCCAGGCTTGGACTGCCCTTGTCCAACTCCATAAATTCAAAGTCATGGGAAACTTTTCACTTATTACATCTAGAATATTATTCCATTTGTCTTTGGTGGTACCTTGGAAGTCTCACAAGAAGCAAAAAACTAATAAAAAACCAAACAAACCCAAAACCTGAAGAACCAAAAGGAACAGGCTTATACTCAGTAGTAGCTTTATAATTCCTGTCATTCTAAATTTCTGTATAAGATACTATTATCATATAAAAACCTATAAATAATTTAAGCTTCCTAATGAGATCTTCTATTATCTAACAGATGACTCCTTTTAATTTTTTCCCCTTTTATTTTTTTAGTAGAAAATACACTGCATCTTTCTAAAGCAATCACACTGGACCTAGGGGTAATGTTTGATTTTATACAGAATTATGAACAAACTTTAGAAATTAGGACCTCTTAGTGCCACTAATTTAAAGGCAGTTATTAGCAGTAGAACAGAACACAAAGACCGTAGCAAATCTATCCTTGCTCTGTTACCTACACAAAGAGCTGGGGTTTTTCCATGTTTTGTTTGTGGCAGCACAGGAACGATGCAAATATTCTGCACCAGAGCTCCAGCATGAGCAACACCTCAGCCATCCCCTTCAGCTCCGTGTTTATACCAATAACACCAACACCGCCAGGGTGTTCTGGCAGGAGGGGAAGCGCTCAGCGGTACCTCTGCCCTGAGGAAATGGTCTCACAACACGCCAGGACCAACTGCAGTAGGTCTGACGGACCTGCACCGCTCCCTTCGGGAAGGGCCACCTGCACCAGGCTGCAGACCCTGCTGCCCAGGGCTGGACAACACTTGCTCAGGCCACTGTTCACAGGCAACGCTCTTAGGAAAGCCAAGCTTCAGTTATGTCCCTCTGCCTTTTCATCATTAACTATTTATAAATATTATCAGGAACAACTTCAGAGGGAGGATCATTAACGAGGTGGTTGAAAGGGCAATAATGCCAGCCAGTGCTTCTCTGGAGCTCTGTTCACTTCCCGCTTGACAGTTCAGGTTTAATGTCTTAAAAACAGATGTGAATTCTGAAAGTAGCTGCTCTGTGGTATTACTGACAGGCTCATCACAACCAGGAAACATTATTTTGACACATACTGTTATAGTCAGTCATACACTCCTGTAGTTATAGGCATGTATGACTTTGCAACACGAAGGCACAAGAATGTGGTTGCAGACTTATTCATATTCTAGAGGCAAAAACAGCTCTGTCTTTCTTAAAGATAAATAAATAAACAAATCAACCCCACGCCACCACCAACAATGGATGCTTCTTGTTTCCTGCCTCGTGAATGCTGCAACACAGGGGCATTGTTCTTCCTCCTATCTACAGGTCACGTTTGCCTCTTCTGGAAAAGATAATTGTGGGAATTATAATCTCACCTTCCTAAAAGTGGAAGCTCAATAAACAGCATTCAGATGCTGTTTACTCCTAAACAAAGGCGCTCTAAGTCCCACTGAACTGGACTACAATTTACAGGAAATGTCTTTAAGTGAAGCCTTTTGATTCTCTAACAAATCTCTAATGCATTCTTTAATAGCAGATCTGGTGAAACCAAAGTCATTTAATCAGAGGATATGCAGCACATCTCACAAGGATGCATAAATACTCCTCCGTTTAAGATACTGACAATCCAAGATATCCAAGATAAAATATTAATGCCTTCAATACCAGAATATGAAATTTCTGAAATTATGAGACTAAGAACTACTTGCAGACAGCCAGGAGAGCAGAATGCTTTCACACTGAACTGAGCTGTGAGTTCCTTTTCACCATTTAAATGTATTCTCAATGCTCAAGATCTGCTTGAGGCGAAGGAAGTCTGAGGCAGAATTTCAGGGCAAGCAAACATCCTTTGATGAACACATTTCCAACACAAGCAAAAAAGAGGTATTGAGAGAGACGTGTGACAATTTAAAACCAGAGGGAAGAAACTCACATCCCTCCCTTCACACTACTTGATCTTTGGTCTTGTAATACTTAAAATATTAAAATATTACACATACAGACTGATCCATCCTTTGTAGCAGTCCCCAGTCTCAATCTCGTATTCATTTCCAAGGAGCAGATGCTGTATGTTTCATAGAGATTCCAGAATTAAGAGAAGATAGCATTTGGGAGACAAAGCAGAAGGAAAATCCGAGGCTTCTTAATGCTTTGTCTTTGCATGCAAATCCAGCTTAGAAAAATAAATTACAAAATCCCGAACCTATTGCATGTATCTATGGCATTTGTCTGGCATCACAGCAGGCTCAGACCCCAAAATGCAGAATGGAAATCAAATCTTGCCTTATTGATGATTCCCATCTGCTGAATGAGTTATTGTTTTAAGCTCAAAGCAAAATGTCAGTAAAAACAGCAAGCACTGATAATGGTCTCAAAGATCTGGACTTTTTTAGTCTTTTCAGGAAGCGTATTTCCTTTATTCAGCTCAAAAGACCTCATACTTCCTTTGACCAGCTTAAAAGCACATTACCCCTTTTTGTGTCTTTCTTTCTTTGTGCTTTCCAGCAGCAGGAGAAGCCATTTAGACCTAATAAACCAAAAGTAACAGCACAGGAAAAACTGCAACAAGGTGGGCGTAACTCCACAAAACCAGCAGGAGCATACGTTAGATGGCCTTTAAAATTGCTGTGGTATCTAAATATATGCTTCAATATCTAGGATGTTATCTAGGCTCTTTGTTTTTGAGAGGAAAACAAAAGAAAAAAATTACGAGCAGGTCAAAACAGATCTGCACTACATTTTCATGATGACCATACAGACTAGATTTTGAAGAGAAACCAAAGGGTTTATAAAAAGCTTGCTTGCTTTGACCAAACTGGCTGATATTTCCTCTGTACAAATTCATTCAGTTAAAAATAGATCCCATATTTCTCTGCACTAGGCACCTTGCTTCCTGGATTTGACAGTATCTAGTTGTGGTTTGTAACTGTTCACATAATCTTTACTATCACTGAACATCTGAGGCACAGAAATAATTCAGATCAGTGCAGCAGCAGTTCCCTTATTTGGAAATATCAGTGGAATCACACACTGTGTGAAGGTTCATGTACTTACAGCACGATACTAAAGATAAAAGGAAACCTGCAATACTCTGAGAATCCACAAACAACTCTGGTATCATACATAGATCAGGTCATGGAAAAAAGTGTCTGTGCACCCCTCGGAGCTCCCCAAAGCCTCCTGAGCCTTCTGCAAGTCCAAAAGGCAGCACTTCACGTGAAGAGTGGGCAGCAAGCACAAGCCATCCCAGGGGCTGCAGCACATCAGAGCTCAGGAGCAAGGGACCAACCAGCCGAGGCGTGGGCCAGCACACAAACCACGTCTGACTGCATTCACATTTTTCTCTTTCAGTTTTATTTCCCTTTTAATACTTAGGTTTAGTTTCTTGAGCAAGCTGGTGAAAGGAGAGCAGGGCAGCCCTGTGGCAGGTACCTGCTCAGGGATGTCTCTGTAGAAACTGGCCTTGCCCAGGAGATGGACTGTCCCTCAGCTGCTGTCGGCCTGGCACCTGCACTCTGGCACTGGAGACCAAAGCCCTCCGATGTTTATCCAAGAGCCACTGCTGCAGGTACCCAACTGACCCCGCCATGAACACAAGCAGCGTCCTGAGCTGAACGAGAGTTGATTTCTTAAGCTGAAAGAGTATATATGTAGATTGGATACTAGGAAGAAATTCTTCCCTGTGAGGTTGCAGAGGCCACAGCACAGAGAAGCTGTGGATGCCTCATCCCTGGCAGTGCCCACGGCCAGGCTGGACAGGGCTCGGAGCAGCCTGGCTCAGTGGAAGAGCCCCTGCCCATGGCAGGAACGAGATGAGCTCCAAGGCGGCTCCAAGCCCGAGCATTCAGTGATTCCGCGGTACTCCATCGCGCCGGGAGGCAGCAGGACAAGGAGCTTCATGGCCCCGCGGGGCGCTCGGAGCGGCGGGCGCTGCCCCGGCCCGGCCCGGAGCCACAGGTCGGGCCCGCGGCGGTGACACCGGGCCGGAGGCGCGACCCTGCAGCCCCGAGCGG
>VZRL01001136.1:318380-386031 GCA_013397895.1 Origma solitaria
TGGATGGATGGATGGATGATGGATGGATGGATGGATGGAGCAGCCCTGGGTGGCTGCTGGGGACAGCGGTTCCATCGCCATTGTCTCAGCTCACTCATCAGGAGGGCTCCCCAGGCTGGGAGCTGCAGGAGCCTTTCCAGGAGGGATTTGGCACAGCCTGACCCCGGGGACCTCACCCACAGGAGAGCACAGCAAAACGCCGTAGCTCTGCTGGCACACAAAGCTGCACACGGCATAATTTATTCTGCTCCAAATCAGCATTACAGTGGCCACACTGCTTGTGACAACCTGGCCGGCTGAGTTCCCCTGTCTCTGTGCCCTAATCTTGCCTACTCAAACCAAACTTTTCCAAGCAAGGGTTATTTCACTAAGGGGCCACATCCAGCATGTTTCTGTAAGGTGAACGTGGTGTTGCCTTGCATAATACAAATAAAGGCATGGATTAGGAGAATATTAAGTTCTATTCACACTAGTCTTCTAATCTAATATCTTGTTTACAGTGGGATTTTGAACTGTTCCAGCCTCAGCAGAGCGATTAGCAGAGGCACACCAAGGCAAACCATGGGCTTAGACAAATAAACCATACCCGGTGTCAACATCTCTCATGGTAGGGCTGAGCAGATGAGATCTGCTGGCAGCTGTGCCATGGTTTGTAAGTCATCTCCCAGGTGTCACCTCTGCCCGGTAACCACCCCCAGCACAGGGAAGTAGGAGCGTTATGTCCTGGCTGCATGTCTGGCTCAATCTGCCTTTTCATGGCTCTCAGCCCCATTTATGAAATCTGCCACCCCCTGCCCCCCAGCAGTGCAGTGAGGAAAGGATTAGGTGGTAGCAGTTTTGTAAACTGCCAGGGCAAGACTTGCCCCTTGGTTTCTGTAGTTCCAGTAAAGAATAAATTCTGGTACAAATTGCAGATTTTGGTCTCCAGCGGGGACTTGCATGGCTGAGTCTGGGCCAGAAGACTTCTGCAGACAGTTGGCTGCTCAGCTTTCCTGAAAGAGGAGGGCAGAGCTCATTGCTGGAAAGGAGAGCTCCTGAAATGCAGAGCCAAGCTAGTTCCCTGAGAAATACTGCCATTAATCTCAGTGAGGTATCACTGTTAATACGTTGGTACCATCTGTCACCCAATTTAACAGTGTCACTGGTAATAAAGTTTCATATTGCTTATGTTATCTGTTAATCCAAAAGGAGCAAAGTTTGAGGATGCTGCTGAAGAGCCCAGACCTGCACACAGCCACATTTGAACAGCTGAAGTGTCAGCAGTATCCCAATATCCTGGCTTTATTTTGAGATAGGGCTTGTGGTGATGCTCAGTGCCACACCCCCATCCTGCATTCCTCTGCCAGTTCCCCCGGCAATCTGCACTTTCAGGCTGGAGAAATGTTCGGGGACATGTGACGTGGACACCATGACTGCAAGGCTGGCTGCTCTGTGGTTCTGGCAAAAGCTGGACTGACTCCTGTAAAATGAGTGTGCTGACACCTTCAAAGACGCACACAGAGGTGTTGCATCTTGTCTCCATCTCCTTTCATTTCCTCTGCTCCTCTTTGACTCTTCTGCCTCCTCCCAAGCCACTGTCGGTTTCATTTCCTTTCCTGCTGCCTTGGACATTTGATCTGGGCTCTGCTGGCAAATGTGTCACAGAGTTTTTTTCCTCACAGTTTCCAAAGCCTGCTCTTCCCCCTTTGTTCTGTGGACACAAATCTCAAACCAGTGTAACTTCTGTTGCTGGAGCATCAAAGATGTACAGATTCAAGATACAGGCTAAAAAAAAAACAAAAAACCCCAAAAAACCACTCTTCAAACTTGTTCAGTTTGAGTGAAAATTAGAACATTTGTATCATGAAGCTTGACTGACCAGAACCGGGTTAAGAAGACCCCAACCATCATGTGGTGATGAAACAGGAAGATTTTTTACTGGAAGTCTGTCTCTTATGGAGAGCACTGAATTACTCAGCACAGGTATTGTTAGAGCAGTCCTGACCAATAAAACAATTTTAGTACCAGTGACTCTTGTTGAACTCATCTCTGTAATTGCTTTTGATGATCAAATGAATCAGAGCGCCTTAAAAAAAATCAGAGTAAAAGAAACCCTTTATTATGGACCAAGGAACCATTAAGTCTAAATCCTAAATATTGACATTCAGCATACAATATTAAGGAAGCAAAAACCTTGTTAGTTTGATTAGTCATATATACAAGAAGTAGGAAAAAACCAGGAGCTTCAAATACCTGAAGAATTTTTGATTAAAAACATTCTTAAGACCAGAAATATATCATCATGCACTCAGCCATAAATGTATTTTAATAAATGAGTCAGGGTTACAAGAAGGGTGAAAGAACTTTTCTTACTGAATGAATCCCTGCTGTGGGGCACAATCGTGTAGTGTGCTTGGAAGGAGCAATGTATTGAAAATAAACAGCCAAGGGCTGATCAATAAGACATTTCACATTATTTTTCCATTGGGCAAAGAGAAAATGGGCTGTCCATAGTGAACCAGGCAATCCCAGTCTGATACCATTTGATTCCCATCACAGGAGGTGTTTGCATATCTGTTACTAATTACAGTTCTCGACAGTCAGGAGTGCCTGAGCTGTGTGGTTTGCCCTCATTGTATGTGGGTGAAACTTGACCAAAAAATAATCTCCTGCCAGCCCTTCACAAGCTCTGTCTACTTGTCCATCCTTTCTGCTCCTGGACTATTTATGAGCATTAAATTGTCACATAAAGACATGCATAATTTCTGAATGAGACATTAAATACCTGTATGGGATTATGCAAAGAGGGACACAGGAGTCGGGTCTGGAGTTTTCTCTGCGTTGCAAAATTGTCTTGGGTTGCACAAATCCATCAAATGAACAGGCAGGATTTGCTGAAAGTTTCCTTTTCCCCACCCAAGATGGAAAATTTAATTGCCACTTGGGATGCCAGCAGTGAATGAGGTTCTGTCAGGAGGTTATACTGATGAAAGTAAACATCTCACACAAAAGCTGAGTTTCTTTTGGCAGCTTGGCACAGAGCAGCTCTCATTATGAGCCTGCCCAATACCCAGTCCCCTGATTGCTGAACAGATAACAGGAGCAGCTCCTCCGCTGCCAGAACGGATGTGTTCGTGACAAAACTCTGCTCGTGCTCCAGGTACTCACCTTGGGGCTGGCAGGGGTGGCTCTGGGGGCAGCAGAGCAGGACCCCAGGCTCAGGGAAACAATGCAAGGCACTGGGGAGAGCAGCACAGACCTTAGTGAGGCACAGGAAACGAGTCTGGCAGGTGAGACTCCACTCCCAGCCTACACCAGAGAGTCAATCAAGCATTTCGGGTAAATAAGGGTGGAGAAATGTCCCCTTCTGCTTTCTTTTGGCTTCATCACAAACAGAATATGAGGATTTGGCCTTCCTTTCTTAGGGATGTGCATGATAATGGAGGAAGGTGGTGGTTTCATTGAGGTTTGATTTAGAGGCTTTAGTGGTAAAGGCCTTTCCCTTCCTAGGATTTAGAGAACAAAGGGTTTGGAGAAACCCAAAAGAAAACAAATTTGTTAGCTTGTCCAAGGACACGTGGCAGCAGAACTGCCCTGTAAAAATTGTGCTTTGGGTCCTGAAGACAGCATGGATATAGCTTTTTTTTTTTTTTTTTTCCTTGCTGCAAACTGACCCAGATTTCTGCTTTATTTGACACAGTCTTTTTGAGCACAGTGTGAAGGAGAAGCATCACTTATGGAAATGCATGTCAATGGTCCTGTGAAATGAGCATCTCCCCCTCCCTCAGCCTTCCCTCAATCTAATTAATAAGGTCATCCCACTGAAGGCAGCCTCATAAATAGCTTTCCAAACACTAATGGAATTAGCTCTGGCCTGGGCAACTTTTGCAGGGTGACACAGGTATCTAAGAAGGGCTGGCTCCCTGGCACAGCCACTTCCAGCAGAAATGTCGAAGCACAAACATTTCCCTGATGCCCCAGCTCCTGCTGCCAGCGCTGAACTGCAGTGGGATCGCAGCACTGCTGCTCACACACAGAAACCTTCCTGCAGGTGAAACGAGGGGTCCAGAGGGGTGGGCATTGCGTTAGGTTACACTAGCCTGGATAATGAAATGTCCAATTCTGCTGAATGTTTCTCTTTTGTCACTGTTTTTGAGGACAGTGTATTTTTCATTTCCCGCAAACCCACAAGATTTTGTGAGGATAATAAACAGTTACCATGGGGAATAACATGGAAGTACTTCCAGTTGATAGGAATCTTTACTATGACAGCAATTAATAGGAAAGGAATAGCACAGCTCTAAACTCTCAGAAGAAAGCAATGATTGAAAATAGACTATTTAAATCATCAGTGAATTGAGCCATTGAACCCCTTCAAAAGCAATGGCTGAATTATTACATTTTAAAATCTGGTGTGGGACTGGAATTTTACAATGAAAATAAAACCTAAATGTATCATAGAAAACATAAGCTCTGATTGTTTAAAAAACTTGAACCAAAATGTAGAGAGAATGTATCTGATTCAGGAACTTCAAATCAATAAGCATTAAACTCCTAAAAACATGAGACAAACAGGAAATTATAATATGATTATCTACGTGACTAATGAAGTTTAATTACAGTAAAATAACAGAGAGATATTATTTCGCAGTCATTTGGCATGTGTCTCATAATAGTCCTGCCATGTATTGCATTTCCAGTAGACAAAAGGACATTTCAAAGATTTCAAAATGCATATTGGGAAAACCAAAGAAGGCCAAATTTTATATTAGTTCATCTTTTCAATCGAATTCCTCATTGTTGCATGTTCTGAATTTAACCTTCTCCTTAGATGAAGAAGCTGACACGAGGGCAGGAGGTGCTTCATGTAACTGAGAAAAGATCACGTCTTTAGAGAAGGAGAGAAAAGCAGCACTTTTCAGTCTCTGAAATGGCCTTGGACCAGCTGCACAAATTCTGAGTCATCAGATGAATCAAGTCTGCTAATGACTGCAGAGAACTTTTACTTCAAAAAATGCAAAAGTATCCTGCTTTCAGATATCGATTCTGTAGCGCTTCCTTTGGGGAGCTTTAGTCATAAAGGTGCCAGATTTCAAGGCTTTTTTAGAAATAAAAAATGTCAGAGGGGTCTGACTTTTAGTAATTGTACATAAAATAGATGGTGGCCCTTAGCTCTTGGAACATCTATCAGCTCCTCTAGCAGAAATCAGGGTGGAATTCTGGCTGACAGGCAACGAGGGAGTCACTAAAGGTAGAATTCACTCATAAAGAGAATTTTATATGAAAGGCCAAATCAGGACAACCTGACTCAGGAGCTAAGCAGCTACCGCTGCCTTCAGCTTCAGACTGAAGAGCGCCTGAAAAACCTCAGTTCAGTTTCTTTAACCAAAGGGACAAGAGTCATGAGGATCTGTGTTGTAGCCTGCCTTTAGGGTGTCTACAACAGAGAAGAAATAATTAGTATATCAGGATATACGCTCAGTGTCATTAGACCCTAAGAGATGAGGTCTCTCACCCCAGCCTCCAGCTGTCTCTTTACTGGGGCCTGCAAAGAAAAGCAGCAGCTGCACCCCACTCTTGGGGAAAAAATACCATTATTCCCTCTCTTAGATGTTGGATTTTAGCACCCAAAAGTGGAGGCTTTTCAAGATCTTTTTAGCAGTGTGTTACCCATGGAAAACAAAATTATTTCTCTTTGGACCCGATCTTCTAATATATCCCCAAATTCTCCCTTTTCAGAAGTAAATGAAAAATGCTCACCCTTATAGCAAAGCAGAATAAAGCAGTCCAGTGTTTAAATCCCTGTCCACAGGGGACCATCTGCAATCGATGCTCATAAAATTGCCATGCAAAAACTTCTCCCCTCCTTTCTTCTCCCCACCACTGGGTCTTTGCTCTGCGAACGTGTCTGCCATCCATAATCACTCCTAATTCCTCATCTTTGACATCACAATCAATGAAGGGAAATAAGCTGTTACTTAATGGGGCTGACACAAAATCCATTTAAGTTAACGGAAAGACGCTCATTGTTTCCTATCGGCCCTGGGTCAGGCCAAAGCGAACAGAGTGGGTGGAATTTAGCTCGGCATTTTTCATCTGAGAGGAAATGATTCCTACATCCCATTTGGACTGCTTAGAGATTTTAAGCATATTTAGCAAAATAAAACAAATTGATTTCTTGTCAGTTGTTAAATGGCTGAAATTTTACTCTGGTTGGACAGTCTCTCACTTAGCTTAAAATGGTACTTAGTTTTCTCAATAGTTAAAAAAAACAAATATAGGAGAGAAAGGTCCAGATGAGCGTAAGTCAGTGAAACTGAAGAGGAGCATCGTGTGCACAGGAGCTTGGCCTCGCTGGCAGGGCTGCACAGAGCCTGTGAACTCAGCCTGCCCTTCCTGCAGCTTGCTGACGGCCTCTTAGCTTTGTTTTTTCTTAGGTTCCTTAAATCCTTTTGGAAAGGGAGAAAACATCTGTATTCCAACGCACAGCATTGTCTCAGGTTTTCTAGGTTTTGTAAACAGATTTAATAAAATATGAATCCTTTTTTCTCTGTTGCTCGCAAACGTTTGCAGATATAATTCAGGAGCAAAATGAATATGTTCTTTGATAGAGCCCAGCAAACATCAGACACACTGTCCCTGCTGTATCTCCAATCTGAATAATGCTTGTTAGCCTTGGGAAGAGGGAGAGGAGGGTCTGGCAGGGACGAGAGGATCTGAGTGATCGTCTAACTTGCAATTCCCCTGATAAGCTTGGAGACTTTTTCAGTGTTTCTGCAGAAATAACGTCTGGTGTTCAAGGACAAAAATCCAAATGTTCTTTTTCTTGGTTGTGATGTGTTACAAAGAGTAAAGGGAGCTCTGTTTCACCACGTCCCTCCTGGCCAGCAGGAAGCTCTTGGGATGCAGCATTTCGGCACTGGGGGCCAGCCCAAGTCGCTGAGAGGTCAGAGGACTTGCAAGCGACAGAGACATCGAGAAGTTTGATTCCAGTGCAAATTTGTCTACTCGGCTCCAAACAGAGAGATTGCAAAACTGGCAACCTTTGTGAGGCCTTACATCCACCATCCACTTAATCTTCAGTCTGTCCTTGAGTTAAGAGTTATAAATTGTGTTATCTTTGATGGAAGGGATAAGTTTTCAGACAGACTCTGACCTGACTTCTCTTTCAGCCGTGGTGGATGAAGGTCCACAGCATTCCCGTGATATAACTGAGGGATTGGGCTGGCACCGATGAGACTCTGACCCATCGTGCAATTGCTGGAATGACAAAAGGGGAAAAGAGCCCTAACACCTGGAAGATTTTAGGAGCCAGTTGGGCAGCAAGTGGGTAAACAACAATCCAGAGGGGCACAGGAGTCCCTCAACCTGTTTTTCAAGACGGGACCCTCAGACAGCGAATTCCTGTCCTCCAGATTCCTGCGTCTGAGGCTCAGCAGCAATATCTAAAGGGAGAGGCTGGCTGAACAAAATCAAGAAATAAACAGACAGTGCCCTGATGAAGAGCTGAAATGCAGATGTTTGTGGGCACAGCTCAGTTTCTTTCCAGAAGCTGCTCCTTCCCTGGGGCTGCCATGAGCTGTTCCCCGTGCGGGGAGCAGAATCCTCACGGGACTGACCTTGTTCTGCCTCCTGCCCTGCGCCCGTGGGTGCCAAAGGGCAAGGCCACGCTTTGGGAGCAGAGCCAGAGCCCTGAGGAGGGTCCATGCTCTCAGGTTCTGTCTCCTCCCTTGCTGCCCCAGCTCCAGGGCCGCAGTGCTGGCGGCGATCGAAGGGCAGAGATTCCTGTGCTGTGCTCGGACTGGGCTGAGCTCACTCCACTCTCCTCCTCTCCTTTCTGGTGGGTTTAGCAGGGTCGCTTTCACAAATCACAGATTTTACAGCTTCAGGGGAGCTACAGCCCCGGGCTGAGAGGGGAGGGGAGGGCTCAGTGCTGCTCCTGTCCCAAACAAACCTCCCTGGTGTCACCTGCCCTGGGCTGACCCCGCGGGCAGCTGTGCCCTGTCCTGCTCCTCCCGACAGCCCAGGGCTCATTTCAAACAGCCTCACGTCTGATAGCAATAAGAATTGGTTTCTGAACGGCCTCCAATTCTTTGGAACTCTACCGGAGTCTCGCAAGAGCATTTTACTTCAATTGCAGAAAACAACCCCAAAGCTATTAGCAACCTGGCACTGGGAAACCTCTGTGGAGGTTTAGTCAAAATGACAAAGGTCTCTATTAGAAATTTATAAAGGCGCTTTCAGTCTTTCAGTGGAAGTCCCAATTCCCATATTTTGGCAGTAGAGCTGTGCTGGGTACATTTGCACTGACATGAACCATTTGAAAGCTCCTTGGTGCCCTTAGAGACAAAAGGAAAGATGCTCTCAGCAGAGGAGAGGTGATACTCTAGAGGAGCTCATCTCTCCCTTTTTGTTCTGGAGTTTTGGGGGGCAGAGGCCAACGTTTGGATGGTGACATTAATCCCACACAAACTGAGGCGTGGGCTGGGCCCCCACTTGCACTCCTGCAACAGAGAAGGTTAAGATAAATGGTTCTTAAACTCCAGGCTGTATAGTGCACTGCACATTAGTGCTGCTTTTAGTCATCAATATATTGCTATATAAAGATGACTGAGACTTTTAAGTCTGCTGATTATTCATATTAAAAGTGTTTCTTTTTCATTTGAGATTTTATGCTGTCATGCAGACATCTCCATAATTAAATGTGTGCTTGACTCTTTCTGTCTCCAGTTAAGTAGACATTAATGGGGAACCTACCAAAACCAACTGCCAGAAATGTTCCTGTGCTTCAATTTAAAATTATTAATATCAAATTACAGGGATGATAAAAGTCCAATATGAGAGCACTAAAGGATATCAAGGCTAAATGGTTTCGGAATCATCCAAGGCAGTTTGTTCAAACTGCTCTTTTTCTCAGTTTTTCTATGGTCACAGCACAGACCTGTTCTCCACTGCATGAGGAGGGGTTTAAAAATAAACATTTTAAAGTACAAAATCACTCAACCTATAAAAGAGTAGTACAGAAGTTGCAAAATCAAAGCCCTTGACATTAGGAAGCACCAAAATTAAAGTCAAGTCTGTCTTAGCCTGTCTGTATCTGTCTAATCTTGCACAGCATTTAATTTCATAAGCAAAGAGTATTTTTCCTGTGGGAAAAATTACACACTGAATGGACTATGTTCACTTTGGAAGCAGACATTCAAGATTTCATTTTTCATATGTGGCATAGGGTTTATTCCAAGCTGAGAGGGAGAAGTGTTACACACTGCAGTCTTGCTAATCTGATCTGATTCTGGGTCATTTCAGAGCAGCCTTAATCTAACTTGTGCACCGAATCCACATGCTAAAATATTCTTGAGAGTGCTTTTGACTTTAGAATTCTCTTCTCCTGCAGTAAGAACAAATCACCTGTAGGAGGGAACAGCCTCATCGAGTAAATAACCACCTGGATGCTCATGGTTTGATCCTGCCTGCCCAGGGAGCAGAGGGATGCCTGAGATGACATGAGTATAGATGGAATTGTACCAGGAACTGGGGATCCCAAAGGCGCCCCTTCCACAGCCCCTGCCCGGGCCAGAGCTCTTCCTGTGCAGGAGGATTTCCACCCTTGTGTGGAAGGATTTCCACCCTTGTGCAGGAGGATTTCCACCCTTGCAGCATTTCTCTGTCACAGCTCTGCCTCTGTCCCAGGCTGAGCTACACCTTACACAGCCACAAATCCAGCTGGGGGCCCATAGCACAACCAAAATTGGGTCAATTCTTTAGAAGGAAGGGAGTGGGACCTTAAATGGGGATGTTGTTTGGACTCATCCCTTTGCTGCTAAGGAGCAAAGAACAAATATTTGTGCAACTGCCTTCACAAATCCAGTTCACACAAACCTTCTGCCCTCCCTGCAACACAAACCTGCCAAGGAAGGTTGGCTGTTCAATAAATTCTGCTGTGGGTGATGAACGTGGCTGCCTCCCAAAGCAGTCCTGCCCTCAACACCAAGCACAGCCTGGCAGGAAGGACTCAGCCACTCTGCCTGTCTGGGGATCCTCAGCCTGCCCTGGAGCCGTGCCTCCAGCACAGCCCGCTGGAGCCAGGGCTGCTCTCTGGACCTTTATTCCATCCCAAATCCTGCTTTTTAACCTGAAATGTGAAAACACCACCCAGGCAGTTCAGAGTCTCTGCTCTGGTCACACTGTACCAGCTGAGGGTGTGCTGGAGAAGGGAGGGAGAGCAGCCTGGTGAGGATGTGTCTGTGCCAGCTGGGCACAGTTCCCAGCGTGGAGGGGAGCGGGACAGTGCCCATCATTCTGCGGACATGCACAGAGAGGAGGGGGCAGAGCTGCTGGGATTTGCTGTCAGAAAAGGCCATGCTAGCAGGGGCTGCAGGCTGAGCTAAGCCCAGGGAACGTGGGCAGACAGTGCCCGCGGAGCTGTGCCAGCTCACCTCCACCCTGACCCGCACAGCCCCGGCTGTCCCCGACCTCAGCCCCGCTCCAGCAGCTCTGTCCTCAGCGCAGGGACAGGTTTGTGGTGACGGCAGGATGATGAATGTGCCTCAGCTCCATGGCTGTGAAATCCCTGGGGAGACGAGGCATGGCTGATTTGAGCTGTGCCCCAGCCAGGTGAGCGCAGCGCCAGCTCCCTGCTCGGGCAGGGATGTGCTCAGGCTCAGCATTTACCTGACTGCAAAAACTGCAGCAGTTTTCCTCATTTTAGAGTGGCAAAGCTGCTATCCACTAGCATTCCATTTGGAAAAATACTGCCCAGCTTCCCAGAGAGGCCACGGTGAGAGGACATCAGCTATGGCAAACTGGATTTCGTGGGATCAAGGAAATTGCAGTCACATTTCTTACACAGAAAGAAATTGTCTTTTTTCAGGCAGCATTGAAGGACCGAGCCCTGTCTTCTGCTGCCCTGCAGGTGACGCAGTGAAGCTGACCTTTTTTGCTATTAAAAATGGGCTGAACCCAGTGTAGGCTAAAGCCATCCTGAATCAAAGAAGGCCTTGGCTGATGGCAGGTCCTGCCCTGCAGAGCAGTCCTGGCCTGGGGCAGCATCACTGCAAGACTCCTGTGATTGAAGGCCTGAAGGTATTTTGTATTTGCACATTCATCCTTCACATAACCACGTCCATGTTTACATGTGGCTGCTGCAGATTCTACCCTGATTTCACAACCAGCAATGCCTGTCTTTCCCTGCTTGCCTCACCTTGAACCCAAACTGTGCAGTGCTGCTTTGGGAGCGCTCAGCACTAATGGTGGCAAATGCAGCAGCAAGGACAGCTCTGCTGACACCCCTCCCATATTCCAGTGGGGTTTATTTTATGTTCACTGTGGTTTATTTTTGGTTTATTTTGTGCTAATAAACTCTGCAAATATAAATATGGAGGCAGACTGGTTTGTGTGGGTATTTGACATTGATAGAATAAATTACTCTTCCTACATACTTTCCATTATATATCTGCTTCCATTATGTGCTGCACGCGGACATGAGAAGGAAACCTTTGCCATCACAGCCCTTTGCAAACACAGTTCTCTTCCAAGCTTTTGGTCTTACTACTAAATAAATATGTATGCAAGATAGCACTTGTGTAGTACTAAAAAACCACTATTATTTGTACAGCTTCCAGACCTATACAACTCCTAATTGTTCCCACAGCAAACATGTTCTCAGACGTGGAGCTGCAGAGAATCTTCCACAGCTGTGCTCACACCACCTCCAGGACCAGAAACCCCAAAGGCACAGTGGAGACCAAACCTGTGCTTTTCTCACCGACCCCAAATGAAGTGCCTTGTCACCTCAGAGGAAACAAAATCCACCTGAGATGTGAATTTCCTCTGGAGGTGCCCACCCCTGTCCCTTGGCTGTGAAAGCAGACTGGATTTCTAAGCAGGCACTCACGTTGGGAAAAGAGAGGAGGAGCAAGTCCATAGCGTAGGCTTGAAATCCAATCGACCCCATAACGCTGGCTCTGGGAGAAATCATCTCACCCAACGAAAAGGGTAAAATAAGGAAACTTTTCAATACCCTGAAAGGCAACAAGATGCCTGGCCAGTTTTGAAGCTTTTTGATAATAAATCAAAATATCCAGCTGAGCTTTATCGACTGCTGACAAATATTTTATATTCATTCACAAATTCCTGCAGCTTGTGAGTACGTAACCCCAAACCATCGCTCCTAGAGCAGCATCCCCCCTGGCCCTAGAGCAGAGGTCCTGTCCCATCCAGGGTGAGCTCTGCAGCTGCAGGGATCTGTCTCCACATCACCCAAATTTCAAACCTGCACAGGGAACAGTTCAGACCACAGGAACAAGGAGTGGACACACAGGGAAGGAATCAAACAGAGGAGAGCCCCGAAATCAGCATCTCCTGACCTCATTCCATTCTCAGTCATTTCCATTCCATTCATTTTCTCCCATTTCGCTTGTTGGATGGCCCTGCCAGGTTAGACACAGCTCCTGGAAGCCTTGCAAAGATGTTCTTATATTGCATCTTATATCATGATATAATCTCCTATTGTTCTTCCATGGTGTGTGTGTTTATATGTATTTATATACACACCCAGAGGCAGCTCAGCCTCGGTTTGCCACCCAGCCTGGCTGCAGAAGTGGCAGAGAGGGGAACAGAGGCTGGGCTGATTTACAAATCTGCTCTATATCCTGCAACAAACCTCATGCAAAGTAAACATGGCCTTGCATCATAGAGCACAGGCTGGAGCCAAGAAACAGCTCACCTGGAGAAGCCACAGAATGAGGAGAGAACAAGCCTGTTCAGGTACGAGCTCTGTATCTAAAAACATGCCCTGACATATTCACAAGAGGAGGTGAGGTATTTTTGAAGTTGGTTTTTCTTTTCTCGCAACTCCCCAATCCTCTGAGCTCATTAAAATGAAGACACTCTAATTTCCAGGAGTGGCCAACAGGGAAAGGTCAAGGAAGGACTTCTTTGTAATGTCAATTCTGAAATTCCAGGGAGAAGAGCAGCAGAGTTTTCATTAAAGCACCATCAAACGATAAATTACTGCACTGCCAAAGGAAAGTAGGACTGCATTACCTTATATGCAAAAGGAAGTGAAAGAAAAGACCTGATGATCTATAGCTTGTGTGCAAGTCTGCCTGAAAGGGGATCTTGGGCTGACACAAACAAGGCTCTGGTTACCAGCTGCTGGCCCTGGCTGGGTGCAGAGCAGTGTACAGTGGCGTTACACACCCCCTCTGCTCAGCTTTGGGTTTTGCTCCATAGAACCCCAGTTCTGAAGATGCAAAGTTACTCAGAGAATGTTCTAAAGCCTTCCAAAGAAACAAAGCAGCAGTTTTTGCTGTTGCACCAAACCTCACATAAAGAAAGCCCAGGGACCCCAGAAAGATCTGTGCTAAACAGGACCCTCTTAGGGAGGGACTCCAGTGTAAAATCCAGACCTGTTTCTTGCTACTTTGTGGTTTGTATTTCCGTGGACAGATGCCAGAGGAAGAAAGATTGATTAGACAAATTACTTTTATGAGAATTGAAACAAATATTTGATTTTATTCATCCCATCTCACTTGAAAAATGCCATCTGTCCACCACGAGGCATCCTGACTTCTGACTAAGAAAAAACATTGCTCGAGGCCCTCAAAGGAAAAGCAAAGTGGGAGCTGAATCTCTCAGGTGCAGCTGTAATGACATGAGTTTGGGGTGCTCAGAGATGTATTTGCCTTTGTCTCTCAGGAGAGCTTTCCTCAGATCCGTGGTTGGAGCTGAGGACCAAGACACTGTCTGTTTGCAGTTAATTAGCTGCAGCAATTAGTGGCCATGTTGTACAAAGAGTGACAAAATGAATGTAAAAACGAATAGTAGGAGAGAAGGTGGATCTGGAAGCAGGGAGGGATGGCAGGAGGCTGGGCCTGGCAAGGGCTCTGAAGTGAGGCAGTGAAATAGAAATCGCAGCTGTGCAAATCTGGGCTCCTCTCCTGCACTGCACTCGAGCCACCCCCGGGCATTGCCACCACAATCCCATGGAATTACCTCGAGAACCTCCTGCCTGTGGCAGGGACAGGGAGAGCAGAGCATGGCATGGGGGCTTCAGACCCGGCCCAGGGTCACACCTGCCCCCTGAGCAACAGAATCAGACCCCTGAAAAACCAAAACCTGAGCCTGCAAAGACCAGCGGTGTGTGGGGACACACCAAGGGCCCGTGATGCACTGCCCCTGCACCCCAGAATGTGCTTGTCGGAAAGCTGATGCGTAGGACAGCAGTTGCTTTACGTAGTCGACTGTCAAATAATCTGCCCTGTCCCGTGAGCTTCTGGAGAAGAGAAGAGGGTGACCCGAGATGAGGTGAGGAATGAGAACCTGGCTGGGGTGACTTCTGTGTTGAATTTAAGGCACTGGAGTAGAGGGTTAAAATAGAAGCACAGTCTCTAGGCGAGAAGCTGTAATTAAGTGCACAAAGACAGGTCTCAGCGTGTGCAGCTGTGTGCATGCATTTTACATTAACGTGGGGTAGCAACCAGAGAAGCTGATAGCGTTGCTGTATTATTGCATTCTAGATCATCTTTCATCAGGAGACGTGCACTGTGATGGTTTCATTTTTTAAAGTCCAAACATGAAAGCATTTTCTGGCTCTCCACACGCAGAAGGAGCCTGTGCTGTGCCAGGGCTGCACCTACAGACCAGGGCAGCACCTACAGACCCAGTTCTCTCTGCAGCCCTGCCCTGCTCCGGTCATGTGGGGCCCTCGCTGTCCCCGTCCCGGGTTGAAGTCACGATCAGGCTCACTGTGAGTTCTAAGCCCAAAGTGCCCCTTTGAACCCAGGGCTGATCCGAGCCCTCGATGCCTCCTGGCAGGTTACGCTGCGAGTTTGAGACGCCTGATCTGGCCAGCAGAGCTTTATCTGCTAAGACAGGAAAGCTGGGGCCCTGCAGGAGCAGAGCTAATCTGACAGGTGGCACTTCAGCCAAAGCAGAGGCGAAATGCTCCTGGCCCAGGAGGATGCTCTGAGGGCAGCACTGGCAGGACAGTGCAGGAGCTGCCCGCGCTCACAGCACGCTCACCCCTGGCAGCACATCCTGCCCGGCCCTGCTCACACACACGTTCCTGCCCCAGCCCGGGCTCATCCTGATGGAATCGGCCCTGGGGATGGGCAGGGGCTGCTGGCACCCCGCTCCCTCTGCAGCCATCTGCACGGCACGGGAAGTACCTGGAGATCCAGGGGTGCCCTGGGCAGCGCAGGTGAGTGCTGCTGCACACCTGCCTGGAAAGAGCTCACAGCAAAGGCTGCATCTGCTCCAGCCCAGGTAAGGGCAGGAGTTTGCTGCAGGTAGAACAAGGAGAGGTGCTTCACCCTGTGTGATGAGAGCACAGCCTTTTGCCTTCATCATTTCTATCCAATAAATATGCCTTGACTTCTTTGGCTCAAAAAGAAAACGGAAGTGATCTGATTTCTGTAACATTTGTGACAGGTTACCCTGAGCGCTCCCAGCAGAGAGAGCACAGCAAAACCACTGTCACAAGCCATGTCCTCCTGAGCAGCTGTTAAACAAAACAGGAAAAGGCAGCCCTCCAGTGTGACCGTGCTTAAAGCTCTGCCCTGGCTTCAGCCACCTTCGGGGAAGTTTTCACAGAAGCATTCTGTGCATGCACAGAAGCATTCTTTCTTTGCCTTCTTGCCTCAGACACGGCTGCCCTCTCCTCTGGGAGCTCCGTCCCAGGCTGGGGCACCTCTCTTTCACTGCACCTGGAGAGCAAACAGGCAAGGAAAGAAAACCACACATTGGCCTTCGGCAGCTGAGGGAGGCAAAGCATTTTGTGTTTGCAAAAGGGGAAAAGCAGCGAGTCCATCTGCAAAACAGCTTGCCATGAAGCAGCCCATGATAATATCTCACACCCTCCTATGGCAGTTCAACTGTCACCCCGACAAGCAGATGGACTTTTGTAATCCTGGGAACACAAATTCACCAGAGGATGGAAGCATCGGATCTGCTGGCAAGACAGAGTTGGTTGGAGGAAGGAAAAAAAGGATCTTTTGTCCCTTCAGCTCTCCAGAGGCAATAATGGGGGAGCAGCATGTCCCCTCCCAGGCCAAATACCGTGCCAAGGCAGTTACTCAAACACACAGATGTGACAGTGATGAGCCATATCTTCTCCCCCAGTCATGGCTTCACACTCCCACGTGTCCCAGCAGCTCTCTAACCTCTGCCACCAAGAACTGGCAGAAACGTCCCTCCTCCCAGGGGACTCAGACACCAGCACGTTTTGTAAATGTGCATCCCAAGGACATGGTGTTAATACTTCACAATGGTTTTTTCCATGCCAGAATGAGTTAAGGTAGGAGTCTCTGTCCTGGCTTCGAATTTCCTGGCTTTCCCTGTCTGCGTCACGACATAATTATTTCCAGCAGCCTTTTCCTCAGATGTTCGGAGTTAGCAGTGGGATCCCTGCCAGCTTTCCTTCCCAAAACAAACACAGAGCCTCCTGATGCCAAAGATTTGCCTTCTATTCATTTCTCCAGGGATAGAGCACTTGGCTTTAGAAGCGATGCCCGCTTTTCGATGCAGCATATGTACACAAGTAAAAATGCAGCTTTCCAGAGCCTTGTCTGCACTGGAAAAGCCTGGATGGCATGTCCCTAACAAGCTGTCTCTCTCCATCAACTGTAAATAGAGCTTCAATTAATTAATGAGATTATCTGCCAAGTTAGCACACATCCCTTCAGCAAGGAAAATAAGGCTTATTGTCAAATTACTTTTTGCTGGTGTAATCATGTCAGCATCAGAGTTTTTGCTAGTAATAAAAACACCCATGTTAAACAGCTCTGGTTCCCGTGTAAACCTTGTCTAAAACTAATGCCCTGAAAAGTGATAAAACACCATTTCCAACTCACTAAAAAGTATTTTTTTCCCCTCCAGTGTCCCTGGGCTCATAACACCTCCCCTGCCCTGCTGACCTGCCAGCTTTGCCTGGAGGGCTGGAAATTGCAGAGCTGCTGGAGGCTGATGAGAAATGATTTAAAGGAAGCGTCGCTGTGAGCCCTGCAGAGAGCAAACCACAGCCCTGCACTGCTCCCCGCGGGGGACAGCTGGAATTTGGATGGATTCTGTCTCACTGCTGAGGGACGTGTCCTTCAGGCTCAGGACAGGTGAAGAGTTTGTCCTCCAGCAAGCCCAGGCTGCTGCTGCCTGCTCTTCTTGTGGAAGGAAAACAAGGAGGTTTCCTCTTTTTGAGGAAACTTATATCGAATCTGTGTTTAATATGCTCCTGAGAGAGGAAAAACATGCAGAGAATGGGAAAGAAATCACCTGCAATAAGCACTATTAATGTGTCTCCATCAAGTGTTGTCTTTTTTTGGTGCAGTGACCATACCCAAAGGACAAGGCACCTGCAGACATTAAATCGTCTGCTGCTACTCACAGATTTGTTCAATACACCTTTTATGCTCATTATATTCACTTTATGCATGTCCAGTTACCAGCAATACACTTGAGGCAGCTCCCATTAATCCCTCATAAATTCAGGGATTTTGTCGTTTGAAGAAAGCAAAGGTGGATATGCCCAATCCCTGCCTCCCCTCCTCCTCTTGAAAGGTTTAGCCCTAGAATTGGCCTGAATTTGTACACTTATTTTATGTGAAAGAAGTGGCAGAGATAAAAATAGAACATAAAAATATTATCTAATGAAGTGATAAAAAAGATATTGATCATTTAGGCAAGATAATTTTTACAAATAAAGGTGGATGCTAAGCCTATATTCCTTGCCCAGGATGAAGTCACTAGCAATTAAATTCAGTGTATTTTTAGAGTAATAAAGAGCTATACCATGGACCCAATCAGCTTCAATACCGAAGGAGTGCAAATTGCGGGTGCTTAAACAATATGTCCGAGTCTTCTCGGCACTCAGGAAGAGACACAAATATATAATCATTCATAATTAACAATTTCTCCATAGCACCACCTGTGAAAGGATCTCATGTTCCTTCATAAATATTAATTAAAGCAACCCTACACCCCACTTGTGTAACAATTATTACTGTCATTAACAGATGGAGAAACTAGGGCACAGCTTCATTGCCCACACAGAGCATCTGCTGCAGATCTGGGAGATGGACCGTCCCCAGCCTGGGCTGAACCATCCCAAGCTGGATTCAGATGCCTTGTGACAAGGAGCTGCCTCCAAAAACTGCCCCTGATTTGTCACATTCGGGTGGAAATGCCTCTCTGAAATGTTAATGTCAAACAGTGTCAGTGTTAGCCAGGGAAACCGAGAGCAGTGTCTCCAAGGAAACCTCAGCGTTCGTGAGGAGGAGGAGGGAGGGAACGGAACCAGGAGCAGCACAGGAGCTCCAGAAGGCAGCTCTTCTGATTTTCCTGGGTTTTATCATTCTGCTCCGATTTTCTCTTGTTAAGTCAGATAGCTTTCTGCCGTGGATGTCAGAGCAATTTATCTATAAACAATTAATTTAGCTTTCCAGCCCTCAAGCGTGAAGAGGCAGCCCTTTCCCTCAGAGCCCATCTGCCTCGCCCTGGGCAGCAGCCACCAGCAGCCTCCAGCACATCGCCCCGTGCCTCCCACCTTCCTCACGTGCACGTCCCTGCTGAGGCTCCAGCTCTCGCTGCAGCCAGGAGCCTCTCGGGGACCACAGCAGGACACGTGGATTCGCTTTCCAGCCCCAGACCCCACCTGAGGAGCAGGTCCTGCACAAGGGCTCAGGCACTTGGCAGAGCCACAAAGTCACCTGGGCTGAGCAGCACCAGGAGGACCCAGGGCGATGTTCTGCCATATAAAAGGTGCCCAGGTAGCTCGAGAGACTTGAACTTGTGGGGTTTGATCTGTCTAGAGGATGACAAATGGGCTGTAGGGCTCCTCAAAGCAGCATTGACTCATGGCTGGCAGAATTTCCAATGAAACTCCCAATATCCATTCCTACCTCTTGGCATTCCCACCAGAGCACCAACGCCACACAAGCTGAATCACTAAGAACTCAAGGTGATGCAGTTCTAGGCAGTAAAAATTATTCTGAAGTTCTTCTCTCAGCCAAGGGCTTTGACTTGGACATGGCACTGTGCTTCTATACTCAGCACTATCAGAGGATGAAACAATGTGCTGATACAAAAAAATGAGACAAGATTAACCCCTTTTCAAATTCAAAACAATCACTGCATGGGAAGGAACTCTCCCTGGCAAATATAGGTTAGTCTGTCTGGACTAATCCTCTACTCATATGTAGAGGCTTATTAGGGATTTTAAAAAGAAATCTGAAGGCTTAGACAGTGTGTTTACAGTGGAACAGCCTCACATGAAAGATGTATTTTCAGTGAATTTAATGACATGTTTGACTTGAATTAATATTGGAGAAATCTAGAAATCTTTTTTCCTGTTGTTTCTGTAAAACCCTTTAATAAAGGCTTTACAGAAGCAGTAATATGTGACTTTAAAAGGGCACTAAGCCAGCTGAAACGAAGCCAGTGCAGACTGAATTCCTGCTTCCTGCAGAACAGCAATAAATCCTCCCAGCACCCCTGAGTTCCCTTCAAACCACCGAGCTGCAGATCTCAGTGCCCACAGCTCACCGAGGCAGGTGGTGTGAGGCTGTGCCCAGGGTTTGCCAGATTTAGTGTGGCTTCTTCCTCGACTTCCCTGATCCCCCTGCTCCAGGCACTGTTTGTGGGAGTAGATTTTATTTTGTTCTCTTTGACCCTACTGGGGTTAGTCCATAGATGGAAATTCAGCCCCTGAGTGCCAGTTTGTAATAATAACCTTCTGATGAACTGCATGGATAACTAAGAAGAAGAAATCTCAGTGCAGAGGGCGGGGGAGGAGAGAAAATGAATGCAGAGACATGTGGAACAGCAGCTGCCCAAGGATGCCCCATAAGGCAAGAGCAGACCTGGGAGTAAAGTATATTTCCTAAATCCTTGTCTGCCCATCCAACGCTCTCCAGCTCATATTGCTTCTGAATAGATGTTAATACAATTTTCCCCACATCGCACTCATTTGCAGAGGGCACCTGCTGCAGGACAGGAATTCTGTTCTGGATATCCCAGCCTCAAAATCCTGCCTAATCCCCTGGGCAAAGCTCACTTCTCCACCGGCACGGGTGGGATTAAGGCACAAACCCATCCTCGACTGAGCAGGGCTGGAGAGCCACACTCAGTGTGCACAGAGCTGCACAAAAGTTCCTTCCCAAATCCATGATCCCCAGAGCCACGGTCAGTGTGCACAGAGCTGCACAAGGACTCCTTCCCAAATCCATGATCCCCAGAGCCGCGCCCTGGCGCTTCCCCGTGGGACAGCGCCTGGAAGAGGCTGCAGGTGTCCCCAAGGGATAGCTCAGTCTCTGCAGAACTCCTCTGGGACAGATGTCACCAAAGCCTGGTTTCAGGATGTTTTGTGCCGCATGAATTCCAGCAAGGGATTCACGTTTTACAGGCAACGATTTATGGAAACAACAACCCTGCTGTGGGAATATTCATCCCTGGTTTCTCACAGCGATGCAAATGGCAGAGCAGAGGACTGCAAGCACTCAAAGGAACACAGCTTCAAGGCTGATTCCTGGCAAGCCCGGCCCGATAAAAGCCCATTTGCATGCATTAATCCTGACACAGTCATTAAGTAAAGCGTGGCAGCTGAGACCTCCCCAGAGCAGTAATTTCACTCGAAGCTACTTGATTACTTGGAATTCTCAGTACATACTCAAGGGCTCTCTCCAATAATAATACTCCAATCCTGGTCTAGGACAAACAATACTCCAATAGTGGTCTAGCAGGACAAATACTCCAGTATTGGCTTAGTATAGACAAAACTAGGAAAGCCATTTCATTCCTGTTGGGAAGGCAAAGTCCTGATGCACTTTAGTTTCTCATTTTCCAGAAAAGGAATTACCCTCTGTTTACCCTCCTGCTGTCAGAAGGAAAGTGCCGTTTGCTGCTTTTGCCTCCACATTTCGGGGCAGAGTCCACCAACTCTATCACAACTGATAAATTTCCTCCTGAGTGAACACTGGAAAAAACTGCTCCTGTGCCCACAGCCTCTC
This sequence comes from Origma solitaria, assembly GCA_013397895.1. Lineage (NCBI taxonomy): Eukaryota > Metazoa > Chordata > Aves > Passeriformes > Acanthizidae > Origma > Origma solitaria. The sequence goes on from VZRL01001136.1 coordinate 339,359, forward strand.
CAGGCACAGCTTCCTAAAGCTTGAGCAGGAAAACTTACCCTGCCCAGATCAGCGACTTTGCTGTCGAGCTTCAAGGAGCCAGGGACCTGTGGTTAATGCACACAAGACTACACGTCTGGAGAATTTCAGCTATCCGAAAGTATTTACTAACACAGCCTTGCGAGTCTGTCTCTGCATGTTTTACTCCCAGAAACAAACACGCTGGCAGTGATATGGCAACGTGTCACAGTGTTATTGCATTATTTGCATGACCTTCAGCAAAAAGCTACAGAGCTTCTCTGCCTGCACTGTGGCATTTGGTGTGACATGAGCTGTGACATGCTCACTGTGATATTTTGGAGCTCCTTTTAGTCCCCCCCAAGGTCTTATTAGCAAAGATAATTATTTCTGTTCTCTGACGCCAGGGATCCCTCATGACCGAGAAGGCTCCTAGAATAAATGGTAATACATGAACACTCAGAAAGGTTCAGAGAGCTCAGGGGCTGAGGGGACAGCAGATGGGAGAGCCCAAGGGGACACAACCTGGCCTGTGTGGGTGACAGCAGCCGTGACATACAGGCAGCTCATCACTGCCGTGTTTTGCCAAAGCAGCCACAACTAATTGCGCTTTCTCAGTGCTAAATAACCAAAACAAGGCATTCAACCTAATTATTTCAGTATGATTCGTGGAAGAGGATCATGCCATCAACTTGTGATTTACCAGTTGCACTACATCAAGGGTTTTACTCCAGCCCCAAGCCATCAGGAACCTTCCTTCCAATTCTGGCTTCCTTCCAAAGCCAGGCATATCCATAACTCAGAGGGTGCAAGAACAGCTTGAAAACAGAACCTGGGCTCACGCTCAAGAATTTAGAAACCAATAGAAAAACCACTAACCATTCTGGCTCCTTTCCTTAACATACAGTTAGATAAAGATGCTCTCGAGATTTCTTTGCCAGTGCCAGGATGCTCTGTGGCTGATTCATAAACCAGCACTTCTGGGGATGTAGCACAGGCAGACTGCTCCTACCCAGCTGGAGTACAAACCATGCAATCCAGCCAGCAGCTCTGTTCAATTGTGGCTTGAATTCGCTGCGGTTTATTTCTGGAAGCGTTTGAAATGCCTGTCCTGAAGGCATTAGGACCACTGCATCCAGTGAGTCACCCATGACGCCTGACACAGGTAATGAATCTCACTGTGTTTACCAAAGCTTTCTGTAGGACCCTCTGGGTACTTCACATTAAGATGATGTAAAATAGCCCATGGGACAGGCACCTGCAGCAGTCTGGGTGCAGTGCTAATCTTCCCTAAATAACCAGCTAAAATCCACCAGTTAAAGAATATCACATGCAGGAACTCAAGCACTGTTTGGAGGGACACAATAACCTGGTGTTAAACACCCCTTTAAGCACCAAGAGGGAGAAAACAGCAAGAGGCGAAAGAAACTTGTTGATCAAAAAGGCCTTTACTTATAGCTCTGAGAGGATGGGAATAGCAGGAACTGAAGCAGATAGCATTAGATTTACTGGAGATACAATAACAGCCTTCATGTGGCCCGGCAGGAACATGAGACAGCTGAAGGAAGGCTCAGGGCGAGAGGCAGGGTCAGGCATGCAGAGATGGACACTGAAATCAGGACATGGGGTCAGAAATTCCCATTCCAGTGGGCAGCAGTGACTCACAAGTGTCACATTACTGCAAATTCCCCCCAGTTCCTGCTTTGCCTTGGGCAGGAGGCATTGTACCCAGCTTTTCCAGGAAGCATCTTGTACCCTGTCAGGGCATCTGTGCAGGGCAAGGGTGCTCTGCCCGGCAAGAGCAGAGCTCACGCTCTACCTATGGAAAACCATGCCAAGGCAGGCTTGGCACTGCCCTCAGGCAGCTCACACACAACACGGAAAGTACTAAATGCTGAAGGGAGCAGCAGCTGCCTTGTCTTGAAAAGGCACTATGTCTATCTTCTGAAAATCCTCAGCATTCCTTTTCTCTCTGAGGAGGTGGGACAGCCTCCCAAGGTCATTTGTGTCCTGAGGAGGATGTGCCGAGGCTGTGGGGCAGCACAGCTCAGCCCCCTGGGGTAGGATGCTCTGGACAAGGCCATGCCCCTGCCAAAATCACTGCAGCAGGCACGACTGGAGATGAAACCGAGGCCCCTGATCAGTGCCTGAGTGGATCACAGCGTCACTGCTGCCAGGGGGCTGCAAGGCAGCAGCAGGAATGGAAATCAGTCTCTTTATGCTGGCAGGCAGAGCTGCGAGCTCGTGTCGAGGCAGAGCACAGCTCAGCACCAAAGTGACCCCTGAGCTACAGCACCCATCAAACAAAGAGCTGAGCCTACCTGGGGACGGCGTTCTGCACGCGGGGAGCGACCATGGCAGCGAGGCAGGGCTGGAGCTCCGGCAGGTCCCTACACGACTGTAGTCCTTTTCCCAGGCAGGTCGGCGGGGCTCTCGTAGGCAGAGACGAGCCCCTTCGCCCAGCGGGTGCCGGGGGAGCCCTGCTGCATCACCACCAGCCGGATCGGGGGCTGCGTGTCCGCAGGGACCTCAGGAGCATATTCCTTGCTGGGATCCTTCCCCCTGCAGTCGTAGAGCACGCAGGAGATCAGGAAAACCAGAAGCAAAATAACATAGCTAGAGACCAGAATGATGAGATTCAAGGTAACAGGGTCAATCTCCAGATAAAACTCCATTTGGTCCCATACTAGAGAGTGCAAACCCGGAGAATGAAGTTTCATATGCACGAGTGAGCAAGTGCTAACTGATCAGAATAGATGTATTGGCTTTGTGGTAAAAATACTCTAATCCTCAGGTCTCCTGTAGCAATGGATTTCCCCGAACCGGACGATTAAAGCAGCTCAGTTTAATAACTTAAGCTCCTTCTTTTAATGCCACGTTGCCTACAGTGGCAGAAGCTAAATTTGATTGCTATATTGACAGGAAAACATCCTCCTTGCCCAGGGACCGTCTCTTTCCTTGATGGGCAGGCACCAAGCTGCGTTTCCTCTAAAAACACCTTGCAGAGCCTCCCTTCCTCAGGTGGGCTTGGGCTTGGGGGCTGAAAAAACCTGAGCTGTGTAATTAGTAAATGAACACAGAAATAATTAGGAAGTCATTTGCAAGGTAACTTTTGTCAAAATCTCACGAGCCTGATCCTGATTTTGACTAAGACCTTTCTGCCCTGGAAGCTAGTGCTGTAGAAGGGCTTTAAAGTCAATTAGAGATGTTCATTACCCAGCTCCCTATCAGGATTACGCTGACACAGCACACTGCTGTCACACACTGCCAGCCCATCGCCCACTGCGGATCCTGGAGGAGCCCGGGGCAGACATGAAGGGCAGGGATGGTGCCCAGGGGCACCACAGACCCTGCATCGCCACACTCACCCCTCCACGCAAAACTCCAAGGTTTTGGTTACAGCACAAGGGTTTTAGGAAGAGATTACGCTGTCCCTGCTCTTAGCACTGCCAGAGCTGTGGAAAAGGGCTTTTTGTGTCAGCAGGAATCCGATCTGGCGCGTCTAAGCTGTAAGAAATATGTCATGGGGCCATCCTGCCGCCTCGCCTCGACACATGCCGCTCGTTTTAAGGCCACCATCAGCTGTGTCCCCACCCCATCTGCCCTCGTGGCTCTTCGGCTGAGGAGAAGTTTGTGTCAGGAGCGATGCCAAGGCTGGCACTGCCAGCAGCACGTTTGGCAGGGAGAGCACCCCACGGCACTGGGATGCACATCTGTGTGCTCTGCTCCTCTGTGCCGTCACCCGCCGTGTGCTGGGGCTGAAGCACAGCGTTTGGCTCTCACATGTGCTTTAGAGAGGCTGAGATTGTCTTTTCAAGACAGGCTCTTAATTATGGACTTCCTTCCAAAGCAACGAAGGGAAACTGAAAGTCTTCTGAAAATCCCTCCAAAATTCTCAGAAGCACCAAAACCTCTGACAGGCAATAGGGTTCATGGTCTTAAATTTCAATTATGTTGCACTACAAAAGATCAGTACCAGAGTAATAAATATTGTATAATTTCCATTCTGAGACAGAGATGGGACTTTACATTAAGTTTTTTAAACTGGTCCTCAAATGGCAGCCTGGGTTATGAACTTAACACTGTGCTCACAAAACCCCTAAAGTTTATGGGGTTTCCAAACCTGAATTGTCTCCTCTAAGGTCCTCCACACCAATAGCTTTGCTTCTGGCTTCTGTCTACCACTGCAGCAGTGAGATACACATCATAAAGTGTTTGGTTTAGATAGGCATCATGCCAGCTCTTAGAGGGACTTTTCAAAATGTAAAATCTGGTACTGCATTGCCACAGCACCTCCTGTGCTGCAGACATGATCTCCTGGGGAGAAAAAAGCTCCTTGGTTCTACATCTCCACAGCCTCTCAAAACATTCTCGTAAGAGTGAAAATAGATGATAATTTTAAGACACCTCCTCCCAGGGCCTGGTTTGCAGCAAAAGCTCACAATTATGCTTTTGTTGCATTCCCAGGATTGCTGTCCTTCAGCCTGAGCAGCTCCCAGCAGCCTTTGTCCAAGGCAGTGTGTGAGAATGGCAGTCTAGGAAGGGACTTGGCTTCAATGCCATTTGTTTCCTTCTCCCAGCCCATGCCCAGGGCAAACCACAGATGCTGACCATTTGATATTCCTGTGCCCAAGGACTGCCAGGGTCTAACCCCACCTGCCAGCAGCCCTGCTCCAGGAGAACGAGCAGCACAGCACCTCGGGACTCTCATCGGCACACGGAGCGTTTCACAGAGGAGCTTCAGCCCCGAAGCTGGCCCTGCCCCCAGGGTCAGTGCCCCGGAGCCCTCCCCTGCCCTGCCCTGCCCGACACTGCTGCAGCCTCAGCTCCACCACAGACCATCCCTCACCAGCCTTTGGCACCTCACCCTCATGCTCGCTGTGCCTGCACCCTTTTCTGTGGAAAAATCGCTCAGACCCCTATGTGCACGTGCCCTGATGGAGCTCTGAGACACAGAGTGTTGGGAGCTTTGTAGGATTGGGAAAAAACTCAGGATATTGTGAGTGTGCTTCCCCAGGCACCCAAAGCCAGGGGATGGTGAGTGCCTCGAGCAGGCTCTGCAAGGACTGGTGACACAGCCCTGGGGGACACATTTTCCTTGGATCTCCAAAAAACATCTCTACAATTGCTTCAAAGGCCAGAGCAGCTCTGTCACCAGCTGTGCCAGGCTGAAGGGATGCTGGGCTGCACAAAACCTCTACTGTAACCTCTCAAAGTGGATTAGCTCCCCTATTTATTTATTAATTCCAGTATTCCATTATTTAATGTTTGACAAAAAGCCTTCCCAAGGGCCAGAGCTCCTGGCTGGAGGCCCAAGACCAGCAGCTGCCACACTCAGTCCTTGCTTAAGATTTGTTCCTCTTCTTTGTCCCCCTCGACTTACAGACACTACTGGAGAGAAAGCACTTTTTCCTCTGCAAACACCCAGCTCAGCTGGGATGAGACATGAAGTGAAAAGATATATATAGCAGAACTAGGTGTTTTCTGTAATTTTTGCTTGAAGCTGTTGCACAGTGAATTTTACAGAAAAAGATTTCATGTTAATAAAACAGCAAAGAACCTCCCTAATACCAGAGAGAAAAAAAAAAAAGTTAAAAGAAAGTCTTGGGAAGAGGTTCGGGTGGGAGAGAGCAACAACAGCACAAGTTGCAAAGGAGTTGCACGCAGCAGCTGAAGAAAATACATCAGTCTGGGAGAAAGTACAGCTCAGAGCCAGGGGAGCCAAGATCATTTGCCGTCCTGGTGCTCCCCAGGCCAAGCCTGAGGTGCCGCAGGAAGCACGGGCAGGACTGACCCCATTCCAGCCGGCTGCGCCTCGGAGCTGAGCCCACGGAGAGCCAGCACTGCCAGGCCTGATTGGCTTAACCACGGTGTCACTGCTAAAAATATCCCCTCGGGAGAAATCCTTTCAGTCCAGCTGCAGTGGGAAAGAGGGGAGCAGGGACGGCAGCGGGAGCAGCATATTCCAGCAGGATGGGCCGAGACGGGCTGTCAGGAAGGCCACACCAGGATGGGTAACAGCAGGTCCTGCCGTGTCTCTGGGCTCAGGACAGGGACGGTGACACCGAGAGGCTGCAGGCAGCTGCCCCAGGCCATTGCCTTCCTCATGCAAGCCATAATTTAAGAGGGAAACTGCAGAGATTTCAGGGCTGCAGGGATAAACCTGGTGTGATCAGGAGCCACAGTTACTGCAGTACCAACAGCCCAAACCTCAAGGGCCCCGAGCAAACCCAGGGAAAGCAAATGTGTCACAGTCATGTGCAGACACCAAGGGCACAGCCACGGCCCCTGAGCCCCTCTGGGGTGCCCAGACACCTGTTTGAGTTGGGCATGATGTCTGAGAGGGGCTGCACACGAGTGGTCCATGGTTTTTGGGGTCATGCCTTCCCTTAGCACAAACTCTGCCGAGGGCAGGAGGGCCTGAGCCCTTCCCTGTGCCCTGTCCTGCAGGGAGCTGCTCACACGGGTGTCCTGTCACCCACGCAATTCCCTAGAGCAAGAAATATGGGAATGAAATATAGCAGTAAAATAGCCCTGAGAGCCTTGGTGAAGGGAGCTGGCACTGCCCAGCAGCACAGAAATAACGGAGGAGCAGCACGGACAGAGCCCAGCGGCGCCAGGGACCCGAAGGCACAGAAGGGCAAGGTGACAGCGTGGCCTTCCGCCCGGGCCTGGCTCTGTCCCTGCAGAGCCCTGCCATCGCGGGCTTTGAGCGCTCCCAGCTCTGATCCCGGCCGGCCACGCGTAGGAGCTGCTGCTCTCCTGATGGAGCATCCCGAGAGCGCCGGGCCCGACCCGGCAGGTGGCACCGGGACCCGGCCAGGTGGCACCGCCGCTGTCACCCGGAGCCGGCAGGTGTCACCCGGAGCCGCCGCTGTCACCCGGAGCCGGCGGTGGCACCGGAACCCGGCAGGTGTCACCCGGAGCCGGCGGTGGCACTCGGACCCGGCAGGTGGCACCCGGAGCCGGCGGTGGCACTCGGACCCGGCAGGTGGCACCCGGAGCCGGCGGTGGCACTCGGACCCGGCAGGTGGCACCCGGAGCCGGCGGTGGCTCCGCCGCTGCTCGCTCCGGCAGCGCTGCCAGGGAAAGCTCTGCTCGCAGCCTCTCTGGCCACTGGTGACAATCCTTCGCCACCTGAAGGGCAGAGTCGCTCCCGCGTTCGCTGCCCTCGGGAGGCTTTAGCGCAGGAATAAACTCTCTCCTGCTCACAGCTGCGTCTGTTCGGCATTTCATCCCGCAGCGAACGAGAAATGCTGCTCGTGAGAAAGGAATGGACACTCAAGCAGGAAAATGAGAAAGGAGAAAGGGAAAGGAGTATCTTAGGACACAGAAGGGGTGGGATCAGCTCTCTGTGCTCAGTGCCGTGCTGGGCCCCAGCCCCACACACATGAGCCGGGGAAGTGTCCGAGCCCGGGCCGGGGCACAGCCGGAGGGGACAGGGACAGCTGGCACCGAGGTGAGGCATAGCCTGAATCGTGCCGAATAAAAGCCAGAAGTCAAAACAAAGACTAAAGTCCTACCAGGTTCAGCTCGCAGTCCTCACCTGCAGCTCTCTGCTCCTCTCCCTGAAAGCTCGGACACAATTGCTACCACATCCCTGAAAACACTTCCCAATTATCCCTCTGTACCCAGCAGAGAAACACGCTGGTTTAAACCCAATTTCCTTTATTGCACATCAACTTACTAGAAAAGTCTCAGCTGGAGAGGATCTGCTCCTCGGGAAAATTAAAGCAGCTGCCATGAGGTGGCAGATGCTGCTCAGCTATTGCCCTGATTGCTCTTTCTCTCTCTCTCTCTCCGCTCCAGGTGAGCTGTGTCCCCCAAGCGCTGCCCAGCTGAGGTGGATCAAGCACAAATGGGGTGCTGCTGTTCGCTCCATCTCAGCTCCTTTCTGGGGGGTTCTGCTGCCACCACAACTGCTCTACTTGCTGCTTCAAGGAGCAAAACCCTAAAGGAGCTGATCTTGTGCCATGACATTTTTGCTTTGGATAGGGGATTTTGCAGGCAAAAAAATTAATCAATTTTCATTTAGGGAGTGTGCACGAGTCCAGGACACTGCATGACAGAGGGACAGAGGAGGCGGAGAGTCTGACCTACACCAGGGGGGTCCCGAGGTGTGACAGTCCGACAGAAATCCTCTGCATCATCTCCAGTAGGATGGAATTGAAATGATGCTGCATGTTCATACAAAACAGCTGAACATTTAATTGACTTCTTTTGTTAACCAGAAAGACAGATTTGATGTGAAGGATAAAATTCATGACTTGATGTTAGAACAGTGATCTGAATCTTCATGTCAGATAAATCATGTCAGATAAATCCTTACAACTTTATCAACATAACTGGGCTGATATCAACAGATCGTGGGTGCATTTTAGTCAGTGCTACTCTGTAGGGTGAAAAGCAGTAAAAGATTAACCCTGGAGGAAGGAAACATCATTATTTCTCATCGCCAAGTCACTTTCCAATCAATGAAAGCTCAATTACCTCAAACTGTGCCAAACCTATTTTGATGTGCTGTAGGATATTTAGTCAGTCCACTTGTCCTTGTTCATGCAAATGTGAATTCCTTCATATTATTAATGGTGAAATCACTTGAAAACAGGAGAAAAAAATTGAAATGCTTGATTAAAATGTGTGTTTACCTGAACAAGGGCCATGAACTAATTGTGACTGCCAGGAATCAAATCATTGTTGGACGCAGTAAAGCATTTAAGCTGAGAAATCACAAAGTGAGAGCTGCAACTTCTTGTTTTATTGCTTATGAAGATTATGGGCTCTGCTCTTTCTCTCCCCATTCCCAGTAAATGAGAATGTTTTCCTAGTGTGGCTCAGCTGGAATGTTTGCCTCGAATAAAGCTGCGTGGGGCAGGATGTCAGGGGTGCATCTCTGCTCCTAGGGCGCTGGCGTGCTGCTGTGATTGTGGTACCGAGCTGGGGGCAATAAATCCGTTTTGCTCTGAATTCAATCTGCTTTTCCTTGATTTGTGTTCACAGCCCTGCTGCCTTGGCATGCCTGGCAACAGCGAGCTGCTTTTCCAGGAGCCAGGGGACTTCTGTGAGAGGGCCTTGGCCCAAAGGAGAAGCTTTGCAGCAGAATTCACCGCAGGAATCATCCTGGGCAGCAGTAGCCACTCTTGAATTGTCTGCAGAACCAGAGGTCTCCAGGCAGGCTCCTGACCAGAGCTTTGTTGAATGAGATGTTGGGTGAGGGAGGCACAGGGGAGTTGGAGGACGAGAGGAGAGAGAAGTCTTTAAAAATGACTTGGCAGAATCTGCCTAAAAAGGCCCTGCAGAGCTTTCTGCTCAATTCAGCTGGGGTGCAACCAGAGAGAAAACACCATGAGGTTTCCTGGAGCAGCTTTTCTTGTTTGTTTTGCTTTTTCAGGCTCCTTTCAGATCTGCAAATCTGTGTCACATCATGTGTGAAGGCAGCAAGTAAAGTGAACTCTGAATTTAGATTTTGTTGTTGTTGTTGTTGTTTTTTCGCAGGGAATACAGACCTTCCTCAAAAGAGGATGCTTGAGTACCAGTCAGACACCTGGTGAGCAAACCAGCTGCTCACAGCTGTTCTTTCCATCTCTCTTTTTCATTGTTTGCAGAAACAATTAAGGGATCGAGGACTAGGAGGGTTGAACTGAAAAGAAAAAAAAAAGAGCCCCAAGTGCCAAGCTCTTTAGTGCTCTTTGTAAATCCCAAATAAATGGAAAAATAAATCAAGCTTAGACACCAACAGGAAATTGAAAAGTTACATCAATGGAAGGACAAAAATGTATACGTCAATCATTTGGCTGGAGATGTTGTGGTATAAACAGATTTTTATCACTTATAGCTCTCTATTCAAATAATTCTGTCCCAGATTTCTTTTGTAACAGAACACAGAGTGCAATTTTGCCAACAAGCCTCTGGGAACAAATATGAAAAATGGAGCAAGACTGGTTTTGCTGTCCCTGATTTCGAGTTCACAAAGTTTCTAAAGCATTGGCTTAATTCAGAAAAACAGAAAAAGCTTATACCTAACCCTCAGTCAAGGCTGCAGGACTTCTTTGACACCAAAGTGGGCACATCCCAGAGTGTTTAGCTGAGTAGAGATGGACTCCATGAACTGCTCCATCCCCACGATGCTCAAAGCCAATTCTCTGTTTTCCCTCCTCAGCACCACACATTTGTGCGAGTTGGTTCATGTGCCCACAGGGAGAGGCTGGATGTGACAGCTGCTGTCCCCATGCCAGCACCCCGATTTCAGTCCCTGTCACCGCACAGGGTGGCTCCAGCTCCACCCCAGGGACGTGGTCCCTGTCAGGAGCCCAGGCGTGGATAACCAGCCCCGAGCACAAAGCCTCTGCCTTCCTTTCGAGATACGGGGATACAAACACTCATAAATAACTGATGTCACTCCCAACCCGATCCTGTTCCCCTGCCTCACCCACTTCCACTCTGTTTAGCACCAGGGTTTTTGTTTTGTCTCTGCTCCTTCCCCAGCCGCCGGTTCCTTTCGTGTTCCCTCAGACAGCACTGGGACTCCAGCCTGCAGCTGGGGGCTTTTCCTGGGAGCTTCTCCTCTCTGGCGAGGAAGGAACCTGCTGGGGGGACACCTGGGCTTCTGATCTCCTCCTGCTGACGCCTGGGATCTCCCTCTTGCCCAGCCCCAGCAGTCGCCCTGCGGTCAGTCCTGCCGTGCTCCTCCGGCTCCTCTCCTGGCACCAGCCATGGTTTGCTGCAAACCTAGCCCAAATCCTTTGTGCATTGCTCTTTCCTGGCCTTATCATCTCTGCATCGTTCCCTCTTGGCTTCCTCTGTGGTTCCCACCTGTCTGCTGGCTCTGGGTGGATCACTGCAGGCTGAGCTTCGGACAAGTTTTGGTGTCACTCGTTGGACATCTAGCTAGGACTTGTCTCAGCATTCTGGTTTTTCTCTCTTCTTGTCAATGCATTCCATGCATTTCAACCTCTGCGAGCGAGATCTCAGCTGAGCTCGAGTCCAGTGTGTCCCAAAAGCCCTGACCCGGAGGGGAAGGCAGCGTGGGGTGAAGGTGCCCCCGAAAATGTTCACAAGCACAGCGTGAGCTAAGCCCAGCTGGCCAAAGCCCTGTGGTGCTCCACAGACTTGCGTGGACTCCTGCCAAAGTACAGTTCTGTTCTGAAAGCTCAGAGTTTTACACGATTTGCTGAAAAATCACGAGTTTCCTGTCTCCAAGTGGCTGCTGAGGCCCCAGTTTGCCAACTCGATGTGCATGTGAATAAAATCACTTCATGATCTCAGGTAAGGAATTTCCTACCTGGACTGAAGTGCACCTTGGGTCATTCAGGGGAGACAAATCAGAAGCAAAACTGACACAAATACATGATATTCTGAAAGCAGTTCCAGCACTTTTAGAAGTTGCTCAGAAACCTTCATGCAGCAAAGGTGGCCAAAGAGGGAATTTTGAAAGTTTAAGCTTTAATCCACCATTTGTGTCCCCCTATTTAAAGGGAGGTTGATACAAGAATTTATGCTCTTGGGTAGCACCTAAATAAAGTGGGTGCAGCCAAGAGTTGTTTTCATTCTTATTCTGACAAATCAGCTAATTAGAGTACAAAATAATATTCTCAGGCTTGGCAAATCCTTTTGACTTTGAAAGGTTTTTAAATTTATTTTGGTTTTTCTTGCTCAGACAACATGGAGACTCAGTGCTAAACTACACAAAACAAATTAAATATCCAATTACAAACAGTTGGCTCTGGTCTGGAAGCACTTCAGTTGACTGCCGTGATTCAAAGGAGAAAAATTATTTCATTTTGAATACTGTAATGCTTTTTAAACAGCACATTGGCTGACCCATCCTGGAGCATGACCTCAAGAGCATCACATACTTGTTTTTGAAAATGAGCTTTGTCCCTTGCCTCATCAAATGGAGTGTGTTTTTCAGATCCAATGCTGAAACTCCCTAAGAGAGCACCAATTCTCACCGCTCAGGTGACCCTGGTATCCACCCTCAAGTCCTTGTCCTTCAGTGTCACACAGGGAGGAGTTTCAGAGCAGCACCACATGGCCTTAGAAAAACCTTGGGGTGCAACAGGAGGTGAATGAGGCGCCTGATCCTGCAGAGATGTTTGTGCTCAGAGGTGTGTTAGGTTTCACAAGGCTCGGCGCAACCCCTGGGCTCCATGTGGACCACCCGGCTGCGTGGCAAGAAACACATTTTTTCTCATGGTTTTGTCCATACTTTTGCTGTTCTGCAGCTTTTACAGCTCTTTTGTTTTCCCAGCTGGTTTGTGTGCCTGAGATCAGGTCACAGAAAGCAAAGGGCTTGCTCAGAAGTTAAACAAAAGCTCTTTCAAGTTTAAAAAGAAGAAAAAAAGCCCACTTGCAGGAAGACCCCTTCTCCAATGAAGAAGCGTTTGACTTGGAGGCTTTTCTGCAAGAAATCCAAGGCTGACTTGGCCCACAACGAACATTGCCAAGGTGTGTGAGGTGGGTGAGGCATGGAAAGAGGAAAGAGGATTTCAGGAAAAGACTTCAGCATCAGAAATACATACCCAGGATTTAAGAGAAGGGCTAAAATCTCCTTCCTGATAGGCAGCCATCAGGAAACCTAAGGAGGACATAAGGCAAAAGACACTGCAATCAAGTCGTTCAATGGCAGCCACTGTTTGCTCCTGGAGCACAGAAATCAGGACTTCCACTTGCCTGGCAGGAACAGAACAGGCTTTGGATGAACCACAATCACTGGCGAAAAACATAAACTCTTTCATTTTCCAGACACAAGACCCAGAGCTCCAAGTGTCCTGCGAGCACATCAGGGTGTCACACACCGACCCCTGACATTTAATGCCCGCGCAGAGAGAGCGTCCTGCCTGTTAAACAACTGCAAGCACAGAAATTTTGTTCCCATGGAAGCTAATTTTTTTATTACACTCCTAAACCTCATCTTAATACTTCCAAGTGTACTTTGGACGGAGGCCAAGCGGTGCACGTGTGGTGGGAAGCCTCGCAGGGCTCCGTGCGGAACGGCGCAGCGCAGAGGGGCTCCGGTGCCATCCAGCCCAGCCGGAGCAGCTCGGCTGGCAGGGCATGGTGGCAGTCACCCCACAGGGCAGGCAAGAGGCTGCTGTTACCGTAACCGGGTGGAAAAGCAACATGCAGAGATTAAAAATATAAAAAGGGAGAGTGAGCTCCTTTGATAGCCGCAATATCACAATCAGGAGAGACTTCCTGGCCTCATATTTTCCATATAAACACTCTCCACTGGATAAAGTTGATGGTTCCCTGCAAGGCAGAAGGGCTTGATCAGTTTAATTGACGTCACAGATTGGGTATTTTAATGAAATGCGCTGTGCTTCCCCATTTATACGTTTGACCCTAACCTTTCCCAGATGTTCAATGCCTGCTCCCTCGCAGACACTGCAGCTCTGTGTTTGGGAGGCTCTCGGAAAGCTGAAACGCTGAAGGGAAGAGAAGATCCTGTGGCACGAAGCCTTTTGTGGGAGCTGCACGGAGGGCTCACTGGCAGGAGTGTACCCAGGAGGGAAAGGAGCACAGCCGGAGGATCAGTGCCTGGGTGGGAGTGTGAGGGGTCCAGTGCTGCTCCCCTGCCACGGGACAGCGGTGAGATCACACTGTCCCCTCCAAACTGCGGCTCTGAGACCAAAAACAGAGGCAGAAAGCCTGAGCTGGGGAATTGGCTCTGCCATGTCCCCTTGGGCACTCTGTCCCTGTGTCCTGCCCTGTTTCCCCAGCAAGGAACAGGACAGTGTCCCTTTGCCAGTGACATCCTCTGTTTGTCACACAGGGCTCGGGTGGGAGTGCTCTCCTGGCCCTGGGACAGCCCAGGCTCTTCGCTGGGCTAGCACAGCGCCAGCAGCACACACCCAGCACCCTGTGCTGCTCCGGGAGCCAATCTGCCCCAGGCTGGGACCCCTCAGGAGTGACAGCTCCCTGAGCTCTGCGGGAGTGGAACCAGCTGGGAATAAGGCATCAGGAAAAGGGCACGTCATCAACAGAGACACCACCAGGAGTTTCTCGGTATTTGATGCTTATTTAGAAAGTCCCCTGTTCATTCCTTTTGCAAAGAGAAGGTAAAACGATGGAGAAGAGAGGGTTAAAAGGAGATCCACGTTCCCAAACCTCAGCTTTGGTTTTCAATCATTTCAGATAAATGGGAAGCTGGACCCCAGCCACCCTTTAGTTCTGGGTTGGGATTAGCAAATTGAAAGTCACAGATGAGGTTTTACAAAACCAAACCCATATCCTCCTTGGCCTGCTCCTGGCTGAAACTGAGCTGGCCCTGAGCAAAAATGAGTGAATCACTCTTTAAAACACACACCAAAAGTGCTGAACTCAACAACCAAAAACTGAGCGAAGGAGAGGAGGCAAGCTGCACGAGGCACTCATTCCTTTTAACCCAGGAGACACCGAACTTGCAGCACCAGCACTTTGCAGCAGATCAGGCAGCAAAAACATTTGGAAATGCTAAAAAAGAAAAATGGATGGTTTTGTTTCTGGTAATTCCATGCACACACAGTAAAACCCTGTGTTCTGTGGCCAAACATTTGTCCCCGAGCAGATGACAGTGGCTGTTAGTGTGGCAACCTCAGAGCGGCTTGTGTTTCTCTCTGACATCGATCCTGCAATAACATTCAGTGGATTTCACCAAAGTGGGGCCAGGGCTCTCCTGGCCCCAGGCTAAAATCCAGCCCAGCTGCTGTGCCTCAATCACACACCTCATTGTAACCCCAAACAATATCTAACCTGTTGATCTGAAGTGTTGATTATGTTCTTGAAGTCACATCTGCTCCTCAGCCCATCTCATGCAAAGGAAATCTTCCTCCTGCCTGCTGTGGCAGAGGCTCGAGAGATGCTCAGGAGGGACGAGCCGTCCCTGCCGGGGACACAGGACAAAACGAGATGTCCCTGCAGCAGTGACTGCCCCACAGCAGCACCAGCCTGGCGATGAGTTCCCAGAACAGCAAAAAGAAGTGGGAAAGGTACAGCAAATGAGATCCCTTCTCCTGATCACCAGCCCATTAACTTCACCACACTTTTATGAGCAGGAAATGCTAAATGCAGCCATCCAGATGCTGATAAATGCAATCTGATGAAAACAGCCCCAAGGTGGGTGGAGGGGCTCCCCTGCGTTCCAGATTCACACAGAAATTACAGCTTGAGCACCAAGAGTTAAGGATATTTCACCAGTGGCAACGAGAGGGATTCCAGCAGAATAGGAAATAACATCATCTTAATTTGAGTCAGGGCTGAGAATGAGACCAGGCTGTCTTTCCTGCCATAATTTACACATCCCCACAGACAGACAGATTGGAAGTGACTTTTACAGGCAGCCAGGAGACAGCCACAGAGCCCACACCAGCTCTGGCAGGACTCACAGTGTCCTGCAGTGTGTCTGTCTCTGCAAGAGGCATGGGGAGCGTTGTTTTTCTGCTTAAGCCCATTTGATTTTATTTTCCTTTACTTACTGGCAATGAATTGTTCCATTTCTCTTGCTCACCAAACACTTTATATTGTAGGGTTTTTGCTCATTTGTTGCGACAGGAGTGGTAAAAGACTGTCTGTGCTCTCGGGATCACACACCAAAGCTGACACAGGGCAAGCAGCTCCTTTATCAAGGGAAGGGCTCCATCCTAAGAAACTCCTCTTTAAAATCACCTTAAAATCATCTGACACACAGGCTGGAGGAGATGATTCCCTATCACCTGCTGGGTGTTGTTTGGAGAATTAGCCTTTCCCAGTTAATTCACTTTCCCCCCAATTAAAACGGCACTAAAAGCAATAACCTGTAACACCCAGAGCGCCAAGACTGAGCTGATCCCAGTTAATGCACAGCTCCTTCCACAACAGCCATCTCCCCGCAAGGCTCCACTCAACTGCAAAAGGAAATTGCCTCAAGTGAAGGACAGTGGAAGCTTTGCTGCCTCCCAGCAGCTGCTGTGCAAAATAAACCATCCAAAACCACCCAAAACAAAATACCACCAAGTCAAGGGTGCTCTGCCTGAGAGGGAAAAGTGCAGGACCTTCTTAATGAAACTAAAAATTGGTAATTAAACATCCAAAAAGAAAATGTTTTTTTCACCTTCTCATTGAGGTGAGATGGGTCACTCCCTCCTTTTGGTATCCATGAATGTGTCCATTCAATGGCATGGATAAAAGCAGGGAGACAGGAGGGTGCCACCAGCTCCACCATGGAACTGCCAGCTGCAGTGGATCTGGGGACTCTGGCTCCCATGGCAGGGCAGGGAAGAGAGGGAATCTGGAGATGTCTGTGGTCTTGGACATGCTGAAGTCGCTGTTGATTTTAGGGCAGGGAAGAATGATCTGCTGTGCTCCCTCCTTGTCTTGGCTCGCACTCATCAAGGCACTTAAAAAGCTGTCCAGCTTCAAGTACATGCTCAAGTGCTGAATTCGTGAATTAGCATATTCACTTGTCCGCAATCTCCTCAAGCAGTTGGAAGCCCTGGGATTTTGGTGATGCCTTGGATGGCCCCTGGGACAGAGCACAGGTCCCCAGTGACCCTCCGGTCACAGCTCGGTGGCTGTGGCAGCCCTGCCCTGCAGAGCTCCTGCGAGAGGAAAAGCTGAGCCTGACTGCTCCTCCCTGCTCATCTCCAAGCTACACTGAGGCAAACTTTGTCATTGGTTTTCTCCTGTCCTTGCCACCCTCGGTGCCACTTGGAAAGTTCTGCCGCACGAAGCAGAGCTCGCTGTGCCCCGCCAGAAACGAGCTGACATTCTGCACCCAGAGCCTGCTTTTCCTGCGAACCGAGGCTCAGAGTGGAGAGCAGTGATGTTTTTCCTTTGGTCTGATTAGGGGAAGCTGTTTCCAAGGCATGGTCCATGGAGCTCAGAGGAAAGGCTGCAGGAGCAGCGCTGCACCCCGAGACGCAGCGGATGTGGCTCAGGGTGACTCGGGGGACATTTGTCCAGCTGCCAAACGAGTCAGCATCTGCAGCCCCAGCGCAGCCCTGAGCCCTGCGGTGGCACCCCGGCCATGCCAGGGGCAGGGAGATGATCCACCCCAGCCCTGCTCCCCGCGGGACCTGCAGCTCTGCACTGAGAACTTAAAATCTTGCCTTGTTCTCGTCTCAGTTTGCTCATGGACGCTTACAGCAAATCCGAGCTGAGTTTCTGGTGAATATCAAGCCTGGGTGCAGAAGGATTCAAGTCTTCTCAGCTCATTAAAAGCCAGAGAAGCCAATTCCAAAGGAACTTGGAGCCAAATGAAGTGTTGAAACAAGCCATTTCTTTGAAAACTTCTGCGGGAGCAACATCCTTGTGCTGCAGCCCCCGGGGAGGATCGCAGCGCTGGCCCGAGTGCCCCTTCCCCTCTCACTTTCCAAACTGCAGCAAATGAGGGCTGTTTTCCCTCTCTGTGCAAAGTCTAAGCTAAATTCTTGAAGAATCTTGTTAAGCCTGGAAGCTGAGCGAGCCCAGCTGCCCCACTCACGTCCTGTGTGATTTGTGGGGTGGCTCTGAGGGCAGGGAGGACTGTGACCATCTGTTTTTCTGGGTGGGAGAGGGAAGGAGCTGCAAGGAAAGTTCTGGTGGGGCAGCTCATCTCCGGGCTGTGATTTATAACTGCAAACTCAACAAGTGCTCTCCCAGTGCCCCGGCGTTGCTCAGGAGCCAGAGCCCGGCTCCCGGAGCGAGCCCAGGGCGCTGAGTTTGGTGATGGCTGACCTGAAAGGCAAGGACAGGAGGATGCAGTGCTGCCCTCGGCCCAAGCTCAATCCCTGTGGGCTGAGCCCACAGCTGCCAGCTGGAGGGAGGGATGGGCACGGCCCTGTCCCAGTGACCTCACCCACTAAATGAGGTTCAACTGCAAACACGAGCACTCCTCCCTCTGCTCCTCGTCCTGAAGGCATCAGCACCACAGCAGCTCCATCCTGGCAGCAGCAGCACTTGTGAGGAGGAGGGAAGGCTGAAATTGTGTTCTGGATTGACTGAAAAAATAGCTCAAAAATCCAAAATATTCATTTCAGATTTTTGAGGTTTCAATTTTTCCTTTTATTTTTTAAAAAATTTAATTTATTTCTCAGTTGGAGGAAATGCTGAAACTATTTCCACCTCTGTTCCAAGATGGGGCACCACCTTAGCTTCCAGAATATTAGAAGAGGACATTGAGGTTATTTTTAGAGGAAAACCCAAAAAACTAAACAAAAACCTCAGCAAAACGCAACATAGGCTCAGAAAACATCCTGATGTCACCAAATCTGCGCTTTTCACTGAAAAAGATGCATGAGAAACTTTTGCCTGTGTTTATAGAGAGCTGATGGGAAGACAGAGGTTGCTGCTGCCCCACAAGGGTCTGTTCCTGTCCCATCCCATCCCCACCATGGTCTCCAAACTGGAACACCACGTCCCCTCCTGCGCAGCCCTGCCGGTGCTGCACCATCGAAGGGGTGAGCTAGAGGATCAGCACGGAGCTCAAAGTGCCCCGAGCCTCCCCAGCTGCTCTCTCTGAGGCACTGTCCCCAAGGACCTCTGCCCATCCCTGAATCCACGGCTGGCAGCAGCCAGCAGAGCAGGACCATCCTGCCCTCAGTGCATCCTGTGCCCAAAACAACTGCGTGTGTTACTTAGCTCAAACGATGTGTTCCGTGCTCTGGGGTTTCATATCCAGCCAGGCAGACTGAGTCAGAGCTGGGACGTTCACAGGGCAGTTCCAATGGGATAAACAGCTCTTCCCAAGCATTCCCCACATGGCACCCGCGCACAGGGAGCCTGGGCTGGGGCTCCTCACGCTGGGTGCCTTTCCCCCATCTGCAGAGGGACAAACAGTGGCACTGAAAGGTCCCTGCCCTGTGAGCGCCTGGCAGCCTGCAGGGATGTCCCAGGGACAGCGATAATGGGCACACTGATAAAAACCCAGCAAGAGGGGCAAAATCTCAGCCTTTGCTCGCTCGCTTCACCCCTGCAGATAAATCACTGCTTTTACAAGGCATTATTGAATTCTTTCCAGGCTGACCGTGCAGCCCCTCCACAGCCACGGAGCAGACTGGCACAGGGTCGTCCAGACAGGATATCCTCCAGGGAACAGCCTCTGCACAGACAGAACAATGGCCCTGCCCCTGGAGCCGTGGATCCACGCCGTGCCCAGCTCTTCTCGAGCCCGCAGCCACCCGCGCCCAGCACGGCACCACGGAGCCACACCGGCACCAGCAAACATCTCCTGCTCCTGCCAGAGTCCCACCAGGGCCCAGGGAGCAGGGCAGGCTCTGTGCTGCCTTCTGCCCACCCTGGGGACGCTGCACATGTGCACTCTGAGCTCGCGGGGCTCGATGGCGCAGCAAACGCAGCAGCAGAGCTGCCATGGCAGGGGGGCTTTGGGGGGCTCACCTAAAGCACAGCCTCGACAAAGGTAAGAGATTAACAAGCTGTTCTATTTACTGAAGGGCCTTCAGGTGCATATAGGACAGTCACAGCCCACCCAGGACCTACACCCAAAATGGACAATGAGTCACGGGTTTTTCAGACTTTTAAAGTTATGTCCATTTGCTTATCAGGGGTTAATCCTCCAGTTAGAGCTCCAGGGAATGAAGTCAATTGCTCCAAGTTTGCTCCCCCAATTCACTGTTGTTTACATACCTTGGAGCCTGAGACAGTGAGGTGTCCTTGACTTTTGGGCTTAGAGAGGAATTGTTTTGTCTAAAAATGAGGGAACAGCAGCTCAGCACCTGTATGGAGTCTAGAGCTGTACACTAAAAGAACTTCAGGATTACAGATACATTAAAAATGTAGAAGCTAAAATCCTCAGGCATCAGCAGTGCCTGCAGAGCCCTCTGTAACTCCAATTCCACAGGTACCCATCCCTGCTTTGGGATCGAACACATGACACCAAAGTGTCTCACAAGGGCTTCAGAGCAACCGCAGCACTGCAGCACCTTCCCCTCTCCCTGTGCACCAGGGGAACATTCCCAGTGGCCCAGGCTGCATGTACAACCCCCAGCCAGTTGCTCAAGTTGCTCAACTGCTGCCAGCTCTGCTGCCAGACCCTATTCTGCTCTCAATGACACAAATTTGGCAAATTTGGAATGACTTCACTTTCTCAGCATAACCTGATTGAATGGGGAGCAGCATCTGGTGCGCTTTCGAGGTTCGTGCTGTGTAAGAGGGAGCAGACTTGAACCTCTGACTCATTAGCAAGGAACATACATTGAAATTAAGCTCCCCATAGGTAAACATTGCCTGAGCACAATTTTTTTTTGCCCTGGTTGTGGAAAGAGTGTGACTCAGCACAGAAGTGCAGCCTGACACCACTGCAGGTGACGGGCAGCTTCTGGAGCACTGAAAAGCTTGTCTTCTGTGTGACAGAGGAGCAGAGAAAGTCTCTTTAAAAGCCATTTCAGAGTTGATGCAAAGCCCTGCCCCTGGCAGCACCCTGTAGAGCCCGAGGGATGGATGAGGAGCAGTGCTGAGTCCCCTGGATGCCACCTGCACTGGGAATCACAAGGAGCAGCTCACAGAAAGAACCTTAAAACCCCCTAAATAATCCCTGGTGACTGCCTCCATGACACAGAGGCTCCCAGCCTGTGCTGCTGGGCACATTTTACAGCAAGAAGATAATTCTGCTTCGTTCCAAGCAGGAAACAGCCATTCCAGCATTCGCTTTCTTTACTGGGTACTTGTCTTTCATTCTGCATCCCTGAGCCAGTGCAGGATTTGCAAACATTTCATAATTCCAAGAACAAGCACATTAAAGCCTCAGAGCAAGGGGAAAGCCCTTTTCCTGCCAACGAGGCACAGCATTGTCAATACCCCATTGTTGTACTCGCACTCACCACCCCTTAAAGCAATTAATGGATAAATCAGGGATTTTTCTGTGGCATTTCTGTGGGTGGGGTTTATTCCCATCCTTATCTGAGCAGCGGATCTTTCCCACCAGTAACCTGGTGCCAGGGTGTCCCACAGCCCGTGACGCCGGAGCGCGCCGCAGAACAAACAAACTCAATTAGGGGAGGATATTTACAATTGCTGACCAAACTCTCGATTTCCTTGGTAAGCTCCTCCAGACAATGTGCTCCGGCCCCCAATTGTACTGTCAGAAATTCATACGGGCCCGAGAATGAGAAAATATTGTGTTTAGATTTGCGATAGGCAGAGCAAAACAAGGGAGCGATGTTTTCGGAGGGCTCCCCCTCCAGCCCCGTGTGTTTGTTTATTTTTAACAGAGTTTATTTAGCCACAGGATGGAGCAGGGTGAGTGCAGAGCCTCCCCTTGCCCCCTGTCCTGCTCCATCAGTGCTGGCAGCCCCAGGGCGAATTCCCTGGAGGAGGAGGAAATGGGACAGTGCTGCACCTTCTGCTCAGGGCTTGCTGTGGCCCCAGACTCCTGCGGAACCTTCAGTGGCTCAGTAAAACAGCCTTTCCCAGACCTGCCAGGATTCAGGCAGCAGCCCACGGTGCCCACGCGTGGGCATTCGCAACAGAGGGCAGGGAACCCTTCAGCCCTCAGCACAGCTCAATTCCTGCTCTGCCAGAGGTGTCCTGCACGCTGCAGCTCCCAGCCCCATCCCACACTTATAAGTTCAGATAAAATCCCCATTTGCAGGGCACTTTCCCCCTCTGGAAGCCACACTTTGCTCCCTTTTGGCCCAGGTTTGTGCCAGCATCCAAACCCTCCTGCAGGACACGTTCACCTCGGGCTGCTCTCAGCCATCAAACCCCTAAAGCCCTGAACCGAGAAATCCCTCCTGAATTTGAGCTGCCCTGGGACAGCACAGTGTCCCTCCTGGAGAAGGTGTGGCAGCCATCCCCGGGTGAGCGGTGCCATTCCCCAGAGCCCAGCCCTGCCGGGATGGAGCCCAGCCCTGCCGGGATGTAGCATCCCTGGGTTATTCCCATCCCAGAGCAGCCTTGCTGGGGCTGTGCCTTCCCAGGGATGCTAAAAGGGGCAAAGTCTTTGGGGTTTTTGATGCAGAAGAGCTTGTGTTCAGCCCCAAGCAAAAACCAGACTAAGGGCAGAGCTGGACTCCGTGTGGGCTGACGGTTCAATGCTTGAACCAATTCTGTTCCTTGCTACATCAAGAGCAAATCTTGAGTGACGGCGCTGCAAAGAGTGTTTTCCAGATTTTCACCAGTTTAATGAAAACCAGAATTTGGCTCTACATCTTAAGAGATAACACTCTGTGTAGTCGTGGCCAATATATTAATGTCTTCCAGCATTGTGATCCTTCCTCCAAAACCCTTGTAAGCCTTCCTTTATAGGTTATCCAGGGATCAAGGTCTGAAAATCCATAAAATACGCTGGCTGTGCGAGATTTGCATTTAATTTAGCATGGATTTTCTTATCACTAGGCAGTCTTGTTTCACTGAAAACCTCCATTTATTATTTAGGGATTAGGAACATTGAACAGGAGAGGAGGAGAAGGGGCTGAGGGCTGTGGGACTTGAATTCAGTAAAACACAGAACTACGGTTGTTCCTCCAGATTTACAGCAGACTAACATCAACCTCTGGTTCAGAGAATGAGTATAAATTAGTTGGTTAATAAGAACTGGATTCCAACCAGCTGGATTAAGATCCTGCAGCACTCATGGATTCTGCTTCTCTCCCCTTGCCCTGTTGGTAGACAGCAGGCCACCCACAGTAACAAAGACATATGACAAAAATATAGTGTATATTTATGTTGGCTCGTCTTGCTGTAATCTCCTTCAGGGTATGACCTGATTTTAATAACTCAGACTTACCCTATCACTTTCTGGCTCATTTCCTTGTGTGCTTATAGCTTACACAGTGCTTTTTGGTTTATTCTTTCAGCACATTTGGAAAAAAAAAATTTAAAAAAAGAAACAAGAAAATAAAATGAGAGAGGGAAAGGGAACCTGGCTACAAAAATTCATTAAAACCCATCTTAGGGGCTCCTACAAATACTTATCAGCACAGACCACCTCCTGACGATGTTTCCCCATGGCCAGTAACAGCATTTCCAGAGAACAAATGGAAGATGTGAGCGCTGCCATCTGTTCCACCCTCAGTGAACTGAGAACTGTAAACATCTCCAAGGCTGCGTAATTTATCATTACAAGAAATTATACAAAGAGGCAGGAGCTGAAGTAAAATCAGGTTACATCGTGGGAAGAAATCTGATTGTAAAGGCACACCAAAATATCTTCCAACGTATGAGCCTTCCCCTAAAAGCTTGCAGTGGCTTGTACATCCAGTTCTCTGGAGCAGAGACTGATAAATTAAACCTGCCTGTTTACAATTCTTTGTGGACTGCTGATATTATTAGTATAGATAGTTGTGTGCCATTAATATAGTTGTGCTGCTAGAGAACATTCAGAGAAATTATGAACTTTAATAGGAATTTCAAATACTGAGATAAAGAGGAAGAAAACCTACTGAAGCTCAGTTGTTTATGATGGAGCAGAGAGGTTTTTGGGGTGGTAGTCTGCAATCAGGGATTTCACCTCAAGACCTTTTAGTTTCTCCATCCTCTGTTCCACACCATTTGTTCACCCTGTCTTAAAGCAGGTACTTCCTAAAGCTGAGATTAGAAGAGTTAGAGCACGAAACTAATTTAAGACTAAGGGAAACTCATCCCAATAAGAGGAATGAGAACTGCCAGCCAAAGAAAGGGAAAAGGCAGCTGTGAGCAGATTGAAGGGGACATCCACAGGCACAGTTGTGCCTCTGCGATGCGACAAAGGGTTCAGAGGAGCCAAACATCTTGAGGAAAGAAAACAAAAGACCTGGCCTCACGTGAACTTTAATTTGGTCCAGAAATTCCACTCTGGATCAAAGAGCTACAGTGAAAGTTTAGTTGGAAACAGCATTTTCCTGCACACAAGTTCAGCTTCAGCAAGTGGAAAACTTTTCCCCTCCCCATGAAAGGCTAATTTTATCAAATTCCTGGCCTGTTCTAGCCTAAGTCCAAAGGCATCTTTTGAGGAAAAAACAAGTGCAGACCATGTTTGGAGTGTTCTCTGGGCTGACAGGGCAAGGCACAGGGGAGCACTGGGGGATCCCTTCAACAGCTGTTCTGCCAAAGGCCTGGGAGCAAATCGTGGGGTGCAGAGAGCCAGGGCAGGAGGGACCCTCAGCACTGCAGACACGCAATTGTTCATTGACACTCAGTAAACTTCATCTCAGGGGGCAAAAAACCCAGCCCACAGCCTCTTTCCCACACTCCGTGAATGAAAGAAACACTCTCCCATGGCTGAATTCTTCCAAATTCCACCAAGAATATTTATGGCCAGCCCACACTCATTTGTTCTTGTGCCACTGTTTAAATAGTGCTTTACCCCTCCAATGCATTTGTTTCTCTCCTGATACAGTCCAGTGAGGATGGCTTGCACTCAGAAAGCTTTTACACCTTTCCCATTGCTTTCTTTCTGGCTCTCAGAGATTATAAGGACCTGTCCCAGGGCTCACTGCACCCCAAGGTGACAGCGTGGCAATAACTGCATCAACTCACAAAGAGTTATTAAACATCTTCCTACAATGTCTTGTTTGTTCACTGTTAACTTCTCTGAAAATGGATATAGAAAGAGGAATCTGACTTTTATCACATTTAGTGCCACCTCAGCTACTGCAAGTCAGGGCAGCTAGACAGCAGAACAAAAACCGTCCACGGAGAGGGTGTAAAAATGCACATCTTCACCTAAACATCATTAAAAGTCAATTGATGCCTTCCCAACAGCGACCACGAGTGGAGACAGGGCCTGATGGATCAGCATCCCAGCCCACAGCACCTTCCCAGGGTGCTGCAAGTACTCAGTGCCCACAGGGCTCTGACACGTGTGTAATGGCATTTCAGAAGAGCAGAAAGGGATGCGTCATCCTTGCAAAAATCAGGTTACAAACGTAGAGAAAGGCCCAAAAAAAGTCACACCACACAGACCTGAATAGTGGTTCTGCCCACTTCAGGATCCGTGGATATTTGCTCCTGGATGTTTTTGCTCAAGCTGAGGCTGGAAAGGAATCAGCTTGGCACGTTCGCACTTGGTGTCTTTCTTTTGCAGTGATCCCATTGTTCTGAAACATAATGGGGCAGCGTTTTCTATAGTCCCACTGGGACTGTATCAAAATTGAAATCAGCACTGGAAAGTGTGCTGTGTAATGCTGCTGCCTGCTCTTATCACCACGATTGCAGCCAAGAAACAGCAAGTTATTCACATTTATGCCCAGTGAACTGGAAGGCCTTTTATCCAGGCTCCACATTGAATTTCAGCTGCCCAAAATGGTCTCATTCTTATTCAGGTCAGTACTTTTGACTTCTGAGGCTGGTATAGTTCCCAGGGCAGCCCAGGCCTGCAGCAGCTCTGAGGAGCTCTGTTCTCGTGGTGTTGTTTCTTGATTTAAGGCACTGCTTTTCTTCAAACTCCTTCAACCAACACCCACCAAAGGAGAATGGAAAACAAGCTAGGCAAAGACATTGTATTCATCCCAAAATTTTGAATTCTTACAGACATTCTCACCGTCAACATTAAACCTGCCCTTGAAGCTAGAGCTGATTGCAAAGAATTTTGTACTTTCAGCCTTACAGCGAACACATTTGTGTTACAGCTGAGGTAAAACTGCAGGAGTCACTGACGAACAGCCATTCTCCAGAGCCACATGCTGTTGAGCATAAACCCTCTATTAGTGTCCTCACAGTGCCTCATTTTGCAGATTGTGTTTCTTTAGAAAAGCCCCTGATGAACCTTTTCCCTGCCTTTTCTGCTGGTGACATCGCTGTGCTGATCTCAGGGTCTGCATTCATGCTGTGCTGGGACACAGAGCAGCAGGAGCCTGGGGAGGATGCTGGGGGAGAGATGATGTTCAGGGCTCCTACCCTGATGAGAAAGGGCTGAAAACCTGCAGGTGCTGTGGATCTATGGGGATTTTCTAAAAAAGAAATTCAAAAAAGCAAAAAAAGAGGGTCCCTGAGAATCATGACAAAAGACAAAAAATTATCAGACTACTTGCCCCTGAGGAGATGATGCTTTTTTTCACTCACTGATTGGAGATGAGGTCCAGGGACATCCATGAGCCCCGACTGCCTCTTCCCTCAAGCAGGCAGGGACTGAAAGCACTGGCACAGAGTTACTGGGCGAAAAAACCCAACTGCAACCCTTCAGCAAATGCTGCCTGGTCCCCAGCAGCAGTGACAGCCATGTGAGCAGCAAGGGACAGCACTGTGCTCTGCACATCCCCCTGAAAAGGAGCTCTGTTTGCTTTTCATTTTCCCTTTCCACAGAAGTTGTGCCAGCACAAAGCTGGGGAAATGGAGTATTTTCTTTGGAAATGCCTCAGAGATAAGCAGGCTCTCAGAGAGCGCCGCACATCTCCCACACACACCTCGGCAGAGGAGCTCTGCGGGAGCAGTGATGTCCCCGAGCACTGCTCTGCTCTGCTCCATCCCGGGCAAAAATGGGAGCAACAGGTTCTTGTGAGTCTGCAGCAGGCAATTCCTGCTCCTGGATGTGCCTCATGGTGGTGAAATCCATCTCACCACATTGAGCTTCCCCTAGCTGGGCACAGGCTGTGCCAAGGGCCATTTCTCTGTCCCCACAGCTCTGCACAGTTCCCTGCTGGGCCAAGCCCAGGACACCTTTGGCACCGTGACATAAAAGTGAGCAAAATCCACAGTTCACACCAGCAACAATGGGCAGAAGGCGCTCTGCTTCCTTGTAGAGATCAGCCAAGGTGGCGTTTGAAACCCCACAGGGTGCTGTGACAGCCCTGCACACACGGCAGAGAACAGAACCCCAACACACCTGAGCTGTCCTGCCCTGCACAGGTGTGGCTGTTGGAAACCATGAAGAGGCACACTGAGGAATTTTGGGACCTGCGGATGCACCCGCACCTGTTTGTAAACGCAGCTAATCCAAAATTAGCCAGGAGAAGTGGAAGAATCATTTGTCAGCTCCTGGTCTCCTCAGCCATCTTGAAAAAAATGTCACAGCTACACTGACACTTCTGCAGAGGATTTAAATAGCAGCCACGGGCGGGCTGGGCCGCTGGGCTCGGGGCAACGTGGAGCTCCTGTCGCAGGCTCCTCCTGTATCAGATGACTCCCCAGCATGCCTGAGAAACTCCCTTAGCTCACAGCCTCCAGTAGCAACCCACAACAAACAGTGTGCGGGGCTGCAGCCACCCCGGGGCTCTGGGACACGATCCTGGCAGCGCTCTGCTCCTGCTGCTGCCGCACGGCCTGGGCTGGGGCTCAGGTGGCACGGAGTCCCCACTCTGCCTCAACTCCCTTTGCCTCCCAAGAGGTTGTCCTGTCTCTTGGTTCTGTTTTTTTATGAGCACAGTCGTGGCAGTAAAACCTGCTCCCCAGCCTTTCCAGCCTCTCCTGGGAGCTCCTTGGACAAGAGGATGCCCATGCTCACATTGATGGGGTATTTCTCCCTGTCTGCAGAGCAGCCTAAGGAGGGGTTTGTGCTCCAGCCCACGCTTGGCAGCACAGCCTGCCTGGCCTGCCTTTCTCACAGGGAAATCCAGAGCCCCCAGGAGTGGAAAATCATTTCCCCTCCACCTCTGCTATCAGGCCGAGGGCAGGAGTCCTGATTGCAGCCCTGGCCCAGGAGAGCGCAGCTCTGCTCCAAGGGGCGAGCTCAGCGCTGCTCCCAGCCCTGGGGAGAGACTCCTCCACAAACACTCCCCGTGTGCAGCAGGACAAGCTGCAGAGCTTCCATGAGCTCATCGTGCTCCCACCGTGACCCTCCGCAGCTGCAGCAGACACACCTTCAGCCTCCTCTCCGAGCCTCGCCCGTGCCCAGCTCCAGCTCTGCTCCCAGGAGGAATTTCCGCTCGCTGTTCCACCAGGACTCGTGGGCTGCATGTGGGGAAGGGCAGAGCTTTCAGCTGGGCTCACAGGAGCAGCGCTTCGTGCTTTAAACTATCCCAGCAAGATCTTAGCACACCAAATATTTTCTCTTCATCTCTCAAGAGAGCTTGACCAATATGCAGGGATCTCCCCAGAAACACTTGGAAAAAGCTGCTGGACTACAGATGATGTGTAATTTTCAATATGAGAGTGAAACTATTACACAAAGGATTTCAGAGCCAATACAAGTCAATATCCTATGAGGTTCTCATATATCTTCCAAATGAGATTCTGCTCTGGCCACACCAGTTCCAGTTTTGGTTTTTTGGTTCCAATGCTGGTTTTCTTTTTCGTTTTAAGATCATAGTTAAAGCAAGGGATTACCTACATTTTAATGAGAAACAGATAATTTTGGTAGAAAACCAATTGCTGAAATAAAAACCTACAAGTTCTAGAATATAACCACTAGGCTAAGTACCATGATCCTTCTTAACAAGACAGAAAAAGGGCAATCTTTTGCTGATAACATTCATTTTATACACAATTTTAATATTGAACTTTTCCTGCTGTAGCTTCACTTGTGCCATCTTGCCTCCACTGACTTTTAATTCCCTAAACACACAGTAAGTCAACTAATAGAGTTAGAAATTTACTTTGTGGGATTTTTTTTATGCTCTGAAGATAATGCGTGTTTATATCTGAAATCATGGCTTTATTTGGAACCCAGCTCTTCAAGCACATCATTATGTAAATAGTTCTTGGGCAGGCAAAAAAAAAAAAATTATCTTCAGGATTTGTCAGCTGCAAGCCAAGACCCCCAGTCTGTTGGGGCTTTGTGTGAGGGGAGCCTGCACAGGCAGCAGGGCAAGAAATGCAGATATAAGACCCAGCTTGGACCGGGGGTCAATGTTTGGCTGTATTTATTGGCTGTGTTTGTCCCCCATTTAATGCTCACCTTTCCTCACACAGCTAAGGAGGCTCTGGTGAAGAACCAACTGAGCACCCCTGGGTGAGCCCTGGCAGCAGAAGTGCCATCCCTGCTGTCCCAGGTCACAGGCGGCGCTGCCAGCCCCAGCCCTGCCTGTGCCACCCCAGCTGTGGCTCTGTGTCAGCCCTGCCTGTGCCACTGTGGCTGTGGCTCTGTGGCAGCCCCAGCCCTGCAGCCCGTGATGGACAGAACTCATTGTTCTCGCGGAGCCAGGAGTGGCTGTGTGTCTGTCCAGATGGAAGCACAACCCTTCCCCAGCGCTATCTGCTGCACAATGTTTATCAGGCCTTGCAGACCACTTCCTCTTCAAAACCCTCATTGAAATGCGCACAATAAACAATTTACCCAATTGGGTTTAGGAAGCCCTTAGCCCTTTTCCTTTCGAGGCAAAAGAAAACAGATTTATTTATTATATAGAAGCAGGCTGGGCTCTGGAGGGGCCGGGGGACGCAGGCGAGAAGGCTCAAGGCTCTGGATGTGAGCACAGACATACCTGCCCCAGGACACTGTGAGACCTCAAGAGACAAGGGGATACAGCACCCACTCCCCAACCCAGACAGGAATTCTAGAGGCTGAGAGGGCAAGGAAGAAGGAAAAAATCTTTCTGAACAGAAAAAGTACATCTTTAACACCATTCATCCAAGAAGAGGTGCCAAGAGAAGCAAGGTAGTGCTTGCTCCTTGGGAGAGGATGCCCATTCCAGTGAAGTTTCCTGAAAGGCACACAGCTATAAGGAGGACTGGGGGATTCTTAACAGCTTCCTCTCCTTTTCTCTTACATGAAAACCCCTCTGAAAATCCTCTGTTGGGTTTTTGGTGGGATTTTTAGGTTTTCCATCTGAAGCTGCTTGTACTACAGGGCACAGAGGGAGAAGACACAGCTACCAAGGCAGGAACAGCAGCTTTGATAAAAGATAGAAATAATTTTATTTGTTTTTCTCTTTGCACTGCCATCCTCTGCAAGGGGCAGAGGAGCCAGGATGCCCTTGCCACCCCGGGGAGGGCAGGCAGCTGCTCTGGGCAGTAGTTCCACACTGCCTGCAGGTTTGAGCCCTTGCCCAGCTGAGCCGTGGGGATACTTTTGCTGGGGAAGTGCTAACCTTTCTGCAGGGCAGGAATTCATGGCAATGCTGTGAATAGGAGAAGTGCAGCAGCACTTGGGACGAGATGCCACGTTAATGATCCACGTAACACCGACGGAGGGGTTTTCATGTTAAAGAGCTCCAGGCTTTTTTTAAAGGACTTCGCACCACTGGCAGGTCTGGCATGAAATGCAGCCACATCTGGAAGGGGTTAACCAGCCAGCATCGGCATGCTGCAGGCAGAGAGCAGGCGGGGATGGGTGCAGTGGCACCAGGCATCTATCAAGTACAAAATCAGCAGAGCTTTCATTTAAAAAAAAAAAAAAAAAAAGAGTCGAGCACAGATTTTTGCCGCAGTGCTGGGTAGGAAGCATCACAGCTGGAGTTGGGATAGTTCAGTCTTGCAAAATTCTTTGTGCTCTCTCAACGCAATGAATATTTGCTGGGCAAGCCAAACGCAATTAATTCACAGTAAGAGCCGACAAGCACAGTTCCCGGACCAGATTTCCACCCTTCCATCCTGACACACGCACTCTGCTTCCAAGAAATATACTCTCATCAGGAAAGAAAGTGAGGAGGAGTGCTGTGCTCTGGGCTCCAGCTCTGCCTCCCAACACTGAGCTCCAATATTCAGCATTCCCAGTCGTTTTTTCTCTCTGCTTTGGCTGTGGTTAGCTTCCTTTGGGGAGGGGATGGCAATTAAATTCACAATTAATCACAATTTTAAAGCACTTCACTGCTTTTCAGAACAGAGATGCTGCAGATGGGGAAGTGTTAGGAGGGAGCAGTAAAAGGCTGTGATTAAGCACCTGAAGGTCGGGGATGGCCTTGGAATGGAGGAGGAAAAGCTTCCTCCCCACTCCCCCCATCCCTTCTCGATAGCACAAATTAGAAACAAAGCCAGCTGTTCCGTCGGGAGTGACTTTAGTCTAAATCTTTCTGTTTCTTGCTCAATAACCCTTTCATTATGAGCTTCCTGCTGGGGAGCTGTGCGAGCCAAGCCTTGCTACTGAGCGTGCAGCGCTCTGGGGCTGCAGGGCACAGGCACCCAACACTTCCCCGTCCACACCTTCCTGGATCATTGCAGCTTCTAGAGCTGATGAGGCAAATCCACAATTAAAAAATACAAATATTTAGATACAGGCTGTCCTCTGAGCAGCTAATCCCATGATGGAAAGTTCTCTAGCAGCTTGAAGAGCAGGGAAGAAAACAGCAGCAGCTCAGGGATTTGTGTGCAGCGAGTTGTTCCTGGCCCTGCACAGACTACATTCATAAAATAACTTTCCTAATTGAAACAGTTTGATCATTTAGAAGCTAGCTCCAAAGTCCTTTGAGCTCTATAGGAAATTCCCAGGGTCCTAGATGGACTTTTGCTCAAGTTCTCTATTGTTTGCATGAAGGAAAAAATACAAATATTGATATAAGCCCTGCAGCTTGGAGGCCTTGCTAGCAAGCACTGGATCTGGACAAGGGAGGATGGAGACAAATAAATCAGAAAACTGACCTGGCCCACTAAAGGAACATTTAAAACTGCTGTCAATGGCTCTGGAACACTCAAACCATGTGTACTTGGTACGTAGGTGCAAATCAAAGAGCAGCCACAGTGCATCCAAAATGCATTCTCTGAAGCACTGTCCTCAGAAGTGCCTTTATCAAAATCACACAAGTGGCTGGATGATGTGACGGTAAACCTCCCGAGCAGGGGCATTTCCTGTGCTCCTCGCCTGCCCCCAGAGCTCCAGGGGAAGGCACTGCAGTGTGGGCTGTGCCCTGCTGGACCCTGCAGCAGCGAAAGCTGCTCAGTGACACCCCCAGAGCCCAAACATTCCCCCGGGCTGGCAGCACCCAGCTGGCAGCCCTTCCCGCACCCCTAGCTCCGATTTTACTTCTGCTGAACCAGAATTAAAGTCCACGACCTCTTGTGAGCGTCAGACCTGTCCAGGCACAGTTCATTCAGACTTGCCAGCAGTTTGGCGAGCCGTACGTGACGGGGCTGGCTCCATCCCACGAGAGCACTGCGGCCACTCGTCCCTCTGCAGCCCAGCGTGTCACTGTCACCAGAGCCCACACTGCTCTCCTCCCCCGAGTGCTCCATCACAGCAGGTTTGCCACCTTCGCCCCAGAGCCGCCACTTTCTCTCACTAGGTTGCTCATTTGGGGTCTATTTATCTGCCCAGGGCTGGAATATCCCGTGTCTGCCGACATAAGCGACTGCACGGCAGCAGAGGCTCCTCTCCCACACACAGAGTGTGTTTAGGCTCTTTCGGGGTTTGCTCAGACCTCACAGGCAGCTGATCTGCGAGCCATCGATCAATCTTTCAGAGCAGGGGCTGACAAATTTGTTTTAGCCCAAGTTTCTAAACAAAAAAGTCTTACTGCAAGAGTTAAAAGGGGAAAATATATATTTTCTTCCCCCCTCCAGTGAAACCTGAATACCAGGCCTGTTTCAAATGATAGAAAACATAAATGTTATGATTACAGAATTTAGCATGCAAGTGGGAGAGGACATTGCCTTCTACCTCAGAGTGATTCCAAAAACACACAGGGGAAGGTAAAGCCAATGCCAAGCCCTAATGGCTTCCAGTAGCTCTGAGGCAGAGGCAGATTGTTCCTCCTACAGCAAAAATCCCTCGGGAGGGTAACACACCCTCGAAGCTGAGCCTGAGCAAAAAACAACATTCCCAGTGTTTCATCCAGTAATTTCTCCAATTTTCCAAAGGCCTAAGATAGAATAAGAGTTGATTTCAAGAGAATCAAGCCCATAAAAGTTTTAGAGCAATAGCCCAGTCAGCTTGGTCTCCCATCCCAGAGGCAGAACATTCATTAAATGAGCTCGTAATGTGCTAATTCAGGGGAATATCTTTTTTCCGAAAGGCTAGCGTTACAAAATAGTGTCACTAGGCACTACCAGGAAAACAATCCAGTCCTCTCTAAAGTTCAGCAGTGTTCATGACTACATTCCTGTCCCGAGACTGCCACCAAGATGTTCTTGGACAGCCCAGTCATATGGAAATCACAGCTCCCACAGAACAGCTGTGTTTTCTGGAAGTGACTTCATGTTTTTGGATGTTGTCTGCCACATGGAATCTAACATCTTCAACGGCAAATAAAGCCCTGCCTTTCATCCCCTGCCATGTTTCCTTCATGTAATAGAGGTGGTGGATGATTTTTTAACTCCACAATCACCCTTTCTCTGCCTTTCCTTAGAACACAGGGACTGCATTCCTGTAAGTGCTTTTGCAAGCTTCTGGTATTTCTAAGAGGAATGGCACTGAGCAAAGCTCAGGTTGGGTAAAACACCCAAGACTGGAAAGATTGTTCTTCCCTCAGGCCTCACATCTGGGCTGATCTGCCTCACCCCCAAACAGTCACTCTGGCAAGTAAGCTCCTTCCCCAAAAATGTGTTTCATAATGACAGTTCCTGCACATGTCTGTCTGGCAAACCACACACATCGTTTGCTACCATCTCCAGGAGGTCCAAGCTGTGTGGGACATCCTAAAACACCCCCTGGGCCCTGCCTGTGAGCCTGCAGCTCGGGAGCCTCGGGGGCTGCGGATGGCAACACTTGTGCAGCCTCTGATTAAAGGGGTGCTGACAAGTGCTGGGAGGGGAAACACAAAGAGCTCTGTTCTTCACCGGCACCTGCCCTCCCCAGGACCCTGCAGGTCCCATCCTCGTGGAGGA
Organism: Origma solitaria; assembly: GCA_013397895.1. Classification (NCBI taxonomy): domain Eukaryota; kingdom Metazoa; phylum Chordata; class Aves; order Passeriformes; family Acanthizidae; genus Origma; species Origma solitaria. The sequence goes on from VZRL01001136.1 coordinate 372,860, forward strand.
GGCAGCGTTTGTCCCCCCGGGGCAGACAGTCACAGGGGTCACGGCACAGTCCCCAAAGCTCTCCAGGGCAGGGGCAGTGCTCCAGCCTCCCTCCTGCCCTGCCCTGGGGGATAACCACGGTCCTCCTGAGCACACAGCCCTCGAGGCTCTCCAGCAGCCACGATGGAGAGCTGTCCTTTGGCCTGCTGGGGACCACACTGGACAAACAATCCCTCCGTTTCCATCTGAAACCGCAGCCGTGTGCGCCGTGCGCAGCAGAGCCTCCGTTGGCACTGCCATTCCCTCTCCAGGCGCTGCAGCAGAGCCTCCGTTCCCTCTCCAGGCGCTGCTGGCCCTGCAGAGCAGCAGATCTCCCGACAGCTAAACCCACGAGCAGCAGAGCAGCTGCTGGAGCACAGGGACTGCTGCTCCCCGAGCCTGCTCTCGGATCTACCACAGCTTTTCTGATTTGAGAAGCTGTGCCACAGACTCCCAGACCATCACTGTACAGCTCTTACCAGTCCTGCTCCTCTAGGTGACCGTGTTTAGTCCCTGCTGTGCCAGGAATCGATAAAAGAGCATCTGACTCAAGCATTTTGAAATGAGCTCCAGACACACATCAGGATGTTCAGCTGTTCCAGGCTCGGCTCATTTTTCCACTTTGCCTAGATCCCTCAGGCAAACTGCAAATTGCAGATTTCACAGAAGGGCTTGAGGATCCAGATGCTCAAAACAGCACCAGGTTCCTTTGGGGCTTTAGCAAAAAAAGGCTTTTCACTTTTAAATCCTTAAAGGCCTTATATGCACTTTAAAGTACCTTTGAAAGTGGGAGGTTTGTTGGTGTAAGCAATTGAGGCACTAAAGGCCTTCAAAGGGACAGACCTAAAACATCAACATTCACCCTCAAGATCTCCACTAGATCTGTGCTTTCCAGTTTCCTTACACTGAGAGCTCAAGATCACAGCTTGGCTAATAAATCTGAGTTTACATTGAATTTCCGCATATAACGGAGGAATGGCCCAAAAATTATAATATATAAATATTTTAAAAAAATAAAATCACACACAAAACATGTTTTCTATCTTAAAGGCAGCAAGAAAGTGTCTTATCAAAAGATAAAACTCAGAAAGGTAAATAAAAGTCTAACAGAGCCCAGGTGATGAGTCTCAGACAGGGATTTGGAAGAGCTACACAAATTGGTTTTTTTCCTTGAGGAAGCCCTGTCTGGAGTTGAAAATTTGCATACATATATCAATATATATGCAAGCTGCTGCTAGCCAGGAGGGAAACAAACAAGGAAGTAGTCAGGAATTGGGAATAGCAGGGTGTCTTTTAGTCATTTAAGGTATTAGCTGAGCCAATGGGCATGCTCTTCCTGTTTTAAATAGACACAGTAAGAGAAAGGTCAGCAGGGGAATTGGTCACATTTCTCTTTCCCACGTATAGGTATGGTTGGGGAGGATGTAATCCTGCCAGAACACTTTAAAGATACAGAATAATTTGGAGATTTTTAGAAGCATCGCATTGGCTTCATCAGCCCAGAGCTCAGGGCATTACAGGTACCAATTCCTGGGAAAACCAGAATAACTTGGGCTTTCTGACTAAACAGCAAACCTAAATCCTGTTATGCAAATAAGGGATCCCATGGGAAAAACTGCTTAGCATCAAAGCTAACTACCCCGTATGCTTATCTTTATAAAAGAAAACATCACCTTGTAGGTAAAGTATATTTCCTAATCACCTTTTCTGTGCTTCAGTAGATAATTGAGTAAGAAATTAAGCTCCAAGTGCACCAGGAGGCTCAATAAATAGCACCAAAACCAATAATTGCATAGGCCAGGCAACAAGAGACTCAGTGACATTCTTCCACACCTATTAACATGAGAACCTGGTACAGGCACCAGCCCACCCACAGAGCCCACCCTTCATTTTAGTGACTTTCCTTTTTCATCTCTAATGAAACACATAACTTTTTTTCGTTTACTAAACAATTATAGAAACAGCTCTTTCAGACAACAAGAAATAAAAGAGATGACAGTTTTACAAACCTGCGTATTCCAATGGGATCAGTAAGAGCCTTCAGCTTACCAGGAGTTCAGGCTGACTTGAAATTACATTTATAATGCATTTGAGTTCATTAGAAACTAATTAAGAACCCTGGGAACTGCAAACAATTCAATTAATCAATTGCTAGCTCTAAAGAGCAAAGAAAGCAATACTTCTTATTACAAATTTATTTTAAAATTATATCATTTCTTAAAGGAATAATATGAAAGGTTGGGGGTTATATCCTATACACACACACATATACACATTCACACACAGGCAGGTAAATAAAAGCCCAGGAGAATTTGTTTTATGGAGAATTGTAGGCCCTTTACAATGGGCACAAGGGGCATTCTGAGGATGGTTTCTGTAGTCTTCAAAATGAAATCTAAGCCTGACAAATACGCAGCAGTCTGGCTGAGGTCTCAAGCACGTGTGTCTTGTATTCAGGTCTCCTTTTACAGGTCCTTATTGCCTCGAGAATCAACACTCTGGAGAGCTTATTGTTTTCTCAGCCAAAGGCAGAACCCTGCTGTCAGGGGCTCAGGGAAAAGCTATTGCAGAAGCCGAAGCATAAGGTGTGATGTTATTGGAATGCTCCTGAATAAGCAACTTAAAGCAGTCAATTTGTTCCACTTTTGTTTTGGAAAGAGAGTAATGAAATATTACTCTTATGGCCCAAAATGAACAAGAGATACTTTCCCTCCCTTTATTGTAAAAAGGGTCTTGCAAAATCTGTCTTAATGGCTTAATTCTGGTCCAGGGATTTCAAAATGTATATGGCTGTCCTCCAACCCTTCCTTGAAATAGGACTGGGATTTGGTTCAGCTTAGAAAAAATATTCTAATTGTATGCAAATCTCTTCCCTGGCCAGAGGTAAAAATACATCAGAGAGACCCAGAGCTGCGAAACCTTCGCTGCACAAACCTCAGTGGCTGGAAAGACAGCTCATTGCACCTTCCTGGTGCCGCTCGAGCTGCCCCGGAAGGGCAGAGGTACGAGGACGTGCACAGGCTTTGGCTCAGGAGCCTCCGCTCAGGTTCGGTCCCGCAGAGCATCAGCACCTCAGCTCAGCCTCACCCATCCCTGGATCCTTTGCTTCATCCACAGCAACAGCAGAAAGTCGCCCCAAAGGGCAGACCTTGCTGTGGCTGTTATCTGAACACGTGTTTCCAGTGCCTTCCGAATCAAATGCGTAGGCCAGGGAATAGGGGACTGGACACTGAGCTGAACTGCTGCTCTTTGGATGCACTCGAATCCTGGCCTTTGGAAGGCTGCTCTCCCAGCTCACTGTGATCCTACCGAGAACCTCTGGCACGAGAACAAACAAAAGGAGTGCTGGAGAGGCTGGGGCTGGCTCTGTGAGAGGGCAATTTACAGAATAATTGACCTCTAGTGGCAAAGTCTCCACGTTGTGCTATTCTGCTGGCAATTATTGAGGAAGTTTGCTCAGGATTTAGGCCCAAGGGTTCCTAAGCAAAGCTTGTAAACAGCATGGAAGTCGAGTTTCCTGCTGGTGAGAGGAAGACTGACAGCTCACAGCAACCTTTTGTGTGGCAATGACAACTGTGATTGCTGTGCAGCCTCACTGCAGTGTGATTCGATTGTAATCAGTCTCTGCTGGCTTTAATTGATGGCTTAATGATGGCCCCAAACCAAGTGACTTGCAAGAGAAAGAAAAACTCCTGAAACTTGAATTCCTTGACATTGAGTAGGTTTAACACACTCCAGTGCAGTTTCATGCTTGTGGCAAATGAACCTTCTCTCCTTATGTCCTTTGGATATAATCCAATAACCCTCAGAAAGCATGGAAAGATCCAGCGATGGATCCTGGACCTGGGAAGGGGACCCTTCTGCAGGAATCTGGAACTAAAATGTTCTTCAAATTTGGTTGAGAGAAATTATTTTCTATTTTAATTTAGAGAATATGTATACATTTCTATCCTCAGTTCCATAAAGTTGTAATGAAGATGAAATTCCCTTTAGATTTGTGAAGATGAAGCTCCTTTTAGAATTAAAAAGTAGTTGTCAACAGACAGACAACTGTGGGTGCAGTCTTGGGTTAATGGAAATCTGAAGGTTGGGTTATCATCACCACTGAGACAAAGATGTAATTTGGAGCATTAAGAATAAAGTAAATGCTACAATTTCTGTATATTATATAATTTTATAGGTGTATTCCTTTGGGCACATTTCTAAATGTGGAGAATTGATATTTACAGACCATCTACTTTGGTGAAGAGTAAGGCATAACAGGATGATTTTTTATGTGCACTAGGATGTTCTGTTGTTTAACTGAACAGATGTTAAAAACAAACAAACAACATGAATAATGTCCATAAAAATAACTTTTGAGAAAACCAAATCAGAATTAATTTCATCCATTAGGAAAAAGTGTCTAATGGAAAGTGTTGCTAATAAGCCCATCTTGGAAATTTTTAAATTATCCAGAAACTTGAGCCACAAGCTTGTATTTGGCAAACGCTACCAAAATATTCCAACATCATATGGTAAGACTGTTACATAAACACAGCCCATGCATGAGAAAGTTGCTTATTTATGCTTCATATATCAAAAAAGAGGATGGAAACATGCCAATATTTAAGAGATGCTATTAAAATGTAAAGACTTATTTTTCCATTCTCCACAAGAAAGGGCAAACACAGAGAAGATGGGAGCTGAGTTCTCTTCTTGTGCCCACCATCAAGATTTCCCTTCAGGAAAACAAGACAACTTTTTTATTTTTTCCCTTTCTGGCATCAAGGTTTGCTCAGTGATCACAGGGGAGGAGGCCACTATGTGGCTGTTCATGTTCATTTACAAATAGACTTAAAACCCTATAAATTAGCCGATGTTTTAGCACAGGTCCTTCCTCGTGGGGAGCCTGGGCTGTCTCTCTGCACTTCAGGGCTGTTCAGCAGCAGCTGCCAGCTCTGCTGCAGCCCCTCTGCAATCGCTCAGTCCAGCATCACCTCAGGACCCTTGTGATGCTTGACGGGGCTTTAATATAAAACTTCCCAGGCAGTTGTGAGATGGCCATGGGCCCTGACATGACAGAATTCACATGTTCAGCAGTGGAATTTCATGCTGTGCCTGCTGCTGAACTGCAAGCTTTGGGTTCTGACTTCGCGGTGCTTCATCTCTTCCGTGCCCAAAATTGCTTCAACAGCATCTCGTACTTTCAGCTGAGCTGCTGCACTAGCCCAAAGGGAAAACTTTGTTTCAAGGTGGATTTAAACTTTGCTGGGAGAAAAATAAATGCTAATTAGACTCTTTTATGTAATGTACACTGTTGCTCTTTCTGTGCGATGTGCCGGGGATGCAGAAAGGCTCTGCCCACCTCAGTGAGCACGTTCACCATCAAGGCAGATCAAAAATCACCTTCTCGGCTGTGTGGCACACACCCCCAAAGAGTGGAAGATCTAGAAGGGAAATACAAATCTCCAAGCACCATCATGCCCACAGAACAACCCTCCCACTGCCACCTTTGAGCTGGAAAGAAAGAGAAAAGTCACTTTGCAGGGTGTCCTTCACACAGCTCCTGCTCAGACTTGTGCCCGTGATTAAATGATCCCTCTACACAAAGCCGTCCCAAAGCAGCTAGAAAGAGTGGCTGGAGGAGATGGAAACAGCAGCCATCCCCCACAGGGGAGTGCCAGCAGCAGAGCTGACACTGCTGGAGTGGAGCTGCAGCCTCTGACTCCTGGGCACCACTGGGCACTCCTTGCAAGCTGTTTGCAGAGCAAACTGTGACTGCTGCTCCTCCCCCAAGCACTGCCATTCCCCAGCCCAGCTGAATGTCTGCTGCTGTGATCTCGCTGCAGCTTTCTGCAGCACAGGCTGGCTCCCCAAAACCTGCTGCTCATTCCCCCAAAACCCGCTGCTCATTCCCCCAAAACCTGCTGCTCATTCCCCCAAAACCCGCTGCTCATTCCCCCAAAACCCGCTGCTCATTCCGCTCATTCACACCTGAGCAGAGTTTGCTCCTTCCAAAGACAGACCTGCACAGAGAAGAATCTCCCAGTGCTCTGCAGAGCTGGTGCCAGTCACATTTTCAGAGTTCCAGCGTTTAACAAAGCCTTCACTCTGGGGACAGGAGCATTGTGCAGCAGAGGAGGTGACAGAGACGTCAGATCTATCTGCCAGATGTCGGTGTTGTAACTTGTACCGAGACTCCTTTCCCTGTGTGCTTGGCCCTGCCGCGAGCAACGTGCGTTTCCCAGCTGGAAAGGCCTCGCACACTTCTGTTACTGGGAAAAAAGAAAACTGCCCAAAGGGAGAAAGTACAAAAGGTTTGCCTCTGCTACAGGAAACTGGAGCTGCCAACAGTCTTGCTGAACTGAGTACGTCGGCAGAATTAGGGTTTAGCAAGGTATCAGCAGTGCGACAGGCATGGAGAGAAAGAATTTCCCAAGTCAGGCTATTTTCTCTCAAAACAAAATAGAGTGGAGAAGTAAAATTCAGGGATCAGAGCTCTTCGCAGTTTGGAATTTCATTCCATGAAAAACTCCAAGGTTGCTCTCATTTTGTTACCTTCCCAAGATGCAAATCTCAGCCTCAGGAGTTTATCTGTGTATGATTTAGGTACACAGCTTTCATACTTGTGCATATTTCATTTCAGCAAGATGAAAATCTTCCGTGTTATCCTTCTCCTTCTGATTTTTTAAAAACAATGCAGTTGAAAATTATATGTGGCAATCCAATGATTACAACTTCCTGTAGAAATGAATAAGCAATGAAATTTACATTTCTGAGCAGTGTTTTGGCTAAATCAGATCATAGTTTTCCAGTGGAGCACTATTCCCTGGGGAGATTCTGACCAGCTGTAACTGCAGCATGTGGAAATCTGTCACCCTAGGAAATGAGGGACTCTCAGGAGCACGAGAGCGTGACTAAGAGCTTGTTGTGAGGCTGAGGGATGCTCTCAGCCATGGCAGCAGCGGGGTGCTGAAGCCTTCCTCTCTCATTCTTCTCAATTTTAAATCCTTCCTACGTCTGAACACAGAGGTTGAGTTACTGAATCGATGTGTGCATACGAACACTAAAGTGTGCAAACAATCAGAAAACAGACAAAACTCCAGTAGATGGCGCTCAAAAATATCCCAAATTTGTGTCCCTGCTCGGCTCCCAGGACATCAGTGCCTTGCCAAGGGTTTTGGGAGGCAGCGCTGACATGGTTTCTCTAGGAGACAGGGATGCTCAGAGCTGCAGGAGCCCTCTCAAGGTGGGTTCAGCAGGGGCTGGGAAGCCAAAGAGAAAATACACCAAAAGGGAGCGGATTATGCAATCTGGGTCCTGTAAAAAGACAGCAAAGGTTTGGGGAAGTGCTGGGACCCAGGGCAGCTGTGGAACATGACTTGCCAGTCAGGGAAATGTCTGGCTGCTGGTTCCTGTGCAGTCCTGCTGCTCAATAATGGCCAATTCTGGGGTCACTTTTCAGTTTTGCAGCTCTGACTGGAAGGAGCCTGGTGTATTCCAGAGGCAGTGATTCTTCCACAGAAGCACCACTGGTTTTACCACCACCGGGGGAATGGTTTTTAGTGGCCATTCTGACCAAAGACCAGAGTGAATGCTGATCCCACCTGACTGAGCCCCTGGCTGGTGGCCCATGGCAGAGGATCCGATGGGCAGTGCCTCCGCAGTCCCACAGAGCCCTGTCAGAAGGGCAGCAGCAGCTCCTCACTGTGATCCTGCCGATGCTCCGTGGTGTCCAGCGGCACTCAGAGCCGAGCTCAGCGCTCGGGGCTGCCTCTGCTCCATACAGAGCAAACAAAACCTTCACACAGGCAGGGAGGAGAAGCCTCCCCAGTCAGGTTGTCAATGTGCTTCAGTCCTCTCTGCAGCGCTTATCTCTGCTTTAGCATCAGTGTGAGCACAACACACACGGGCACATGGATTCTCCCTGATTTTTCTGTCCCGTCCTGAGCTCCAGGATTTATGCTTTCACTTCTGGTCACTTCTCAGGCCAGCTGCACTTTGCTGTGTCTGTAGCTAAGTCCCTCTAGTCCTGCCTGGCACGACGGAGCAGCCCAGGCTGCAGACAGGAAGAGGTGGCTGCTCAGAAAAGCCACCCGAGCCCCCCTGGTGCCAGCACAGAGGGGCAGGACTGGAGCAAGGCACTGACTGGTGGCAATGCTGTGCCCAACACCAGTGGTTTATGGCTTTCACAACCCTTGGAGCTGGTGGCAGCTGAGGCTGTGACACCTCTCATGGCCCAGCTGCTGCAATGGAGGAACCAAAAGGTTCTGCCAAGGGAAGAACAGCTTGTTCTCTAAGTTGGGGTTTTTCTTGTAAAACAGTAATGAGGTGTTGGTCCTACTACATTTAGTTGCTCATCTCGCAAGAGCTGAAACATTAGCAGTAACTTGACCATCTTTATGATCTTTCACATGAATCACATTATTCGCTTCAGCAGTTTTGCCTTTGGGGAAAAAAGGGAGAGGGGTGACAGGATGCTTTACTTCAAGCCTGCATTTTATTAAACTTCTGCTGGACCACTTTTGCTCCAGGTCAGGAAACAGTTCTTTTCCAGACCCAGTCATTAGGCTTCCTCGAGAAAACTGTTCTTTAGAGAAGTGGTTAAGGATGTTTCTTTATGAATTCACTTTGCAAAGCCCTTCGCTTGTGTGATAGCAGAGGCCATTCTTTGAAGCACCATCCATTGGTAGGCAAAGAATGAAATTGTCTTTGTCTCTATCCAGATAAAAGCCAAGCACAAGTGGCAACAGCGATGGCCATCCATAACATACCCCACGGACTGCAGGGAAATGAGCCTGTCAGGGCAATCCCAGCTAACTCCCATGGAGGCCCATGTGTCCTTTCCTCACTGCACGAAGCCGCAGCTCTCTCTGCACAGTGAGGGCGCAGGGAGAACAAAGAGCAGCAGGCGCTGCGAATGTGACACCGTCCCTTCCCGGAGCGCTGTGCGCCCAGCTCTGCTGGCTGGATGTTATTTTAGTGGCTGTGCCTCCCACCCAAGCGCGTCGCAGGGCCCGGAGCCGCGCGGCGCTGACGCCTGGTGAGCTCGGGGCTTATTCATGTTCAGGAATGGGAGGGTCAGGGCCATCGACACACACCAGCATCCTGCTGCCTATTATTTCCTGCCAGCCCTGGCGTCGCACCAAGCCCTAACATGACAGGTGGATGGAGTTCACAAGGAAATAATGTCATGGGCCAGTTTTCCAGGAAAGCTGTTAACTCTATTCACAAACTCGGGCCTTCAGATGGAAAGGGAAGGTGGCTGAGGCGGTGAAGGGCTGCTCTGCTGTTATTTACCTTTTTGTCGTGGATTATTCACTGACATCTCTTGCTGCAGCACAGAAGTCTTTGCCTCCATACAGTGCCTACCTCTTCAGGAGCTGACTGAGGCTGAACACCTTATAACCTACAAACCCACAGGGGCACTGCCCCTGCAAATCCCACGGGGCCATTTGATGGCATGAGGCTGCCAAAGATGGTAAAGGAGTCTGCCTTTTGCTGAGTTAAATGGCTCCTGGGAAACAGAAAATAACTATGAGGTGAGAGCTTAGACCAGAATTAACGTCGGGACTTCAGCCATTTTATAAGAATGAAACTGAGTGCAGTCAAGGATTAATCAGAAACAAAACTTACATGCTTTTTAGAAGTCTCTATCAACAAGGCACACATGCAAAGCTTCACTATCCTTCCGTTACTCTATGCAGTGTCCAACATCTGCAGTCGTGTGTTCCTCTCTTTCTTTCCTCTTTTTCTCTCTGTTTTTAAAGTTTAATACTTTTTTCTGTTAGTATAGAAAGCACAGAAGGAGAGTTAAGAAGGAGAGCAATCAATCCAAAGAAGTGTTCTCCCAAAAATGCCATGTTTGCTGCAAATGCAAATTTTAGGATGCACAGAGTCAGGACAATAGGACTCCAACTGGCTGCTCACAAGAGGAAGGATTAGGTCCTGTGTCATGTTAATAGTGACATCAACAACCTGAATAAAAGCCAAAAATTCAAGTTGATTCTGCAGTTTAAGACCATTGTTCTCCCACATGGTTTAGCCTGTAAGATTTAGTCTACCCATAGATTTCTGCCAGGATTTATATTTTTCACATCATACAGTGCAATTATTGATATGTAATATACTTTAATATATAAAAGCCCTTAATGACTAGCAAATATTTATATAGATAAAGCTAAAATGTCATACAAGCTACAGGCATCAGAAGTATTGGAAATGTAAAAGCAAAATTATGTCTGTCAGTGCTCAGAAGTGCTGGTAATATCTACACAAAATGATGGCTGCCAATATTGTTCTGCTCTTCCTATTTTACTGCCCATTGTAAAAACAAATGAGGTGAAACCTGTTAATAATATGAACAGCTTCCATCTCAGATATCGAAGGAGCAGCAACCCTGGATTTGACTCTGGGTAAGCAAAGCTGAGGCAGGAATATGGGATATTCCAGAGGGCTTGCTCCTGGGCTGACTCTTCCGGATGCTGATGAGACTCTCAGGCCTCTCTTTGTTCCACACTCTGAGCTGGTTCCTGTTCTGTGGCGCTGCAGTAATATTGTAATTCGGTGTTTGGTAACAGGAGCTCTCCCAAGTGTCCAAGGCAGAGAAACTTAATTCTTGACACAAGTCCATGAAAGTAACCGTTCTCTCTTTTTCTCTCTCTCTCTTTTTTTTTTTTTTTTAAACCTGGAAAATTATGGTATTAGAGCCAGAGTCCCGTACAAAACATGACACGTGAAACGACTGGGGAATCGTAAATTGGGTGTTTTGACTTGAAAAAAATCTAGGCATTGTCATACCAAACTGATTATTATTTTAAAATACTGTCCCAGGCTATAACTGTCTTTGTGTACAATAGCAATACAGGGTGTAGTTACAGACACAATTTCCTGTGCTTAGGTTTTGAAATTATTATTTAAGATTGCTGTAACATTTGCTGGAGCACCAGCGCAATTCCTCTATTAGATAATTTTCTATCCTTGTGAGGGCAGTTTTGCTTGTGCAATGCTGCCAGGGCTTTCAGGAAGGGAGAGACAAGCAATTGTGACAATAAAATTTGCATCAGCTCCCACCCAGCCTCTCCCAGAACCAAAATACCATTTGTCGCATTCAAAGCCTTTTCACACCAGAAGGGAAGGTGTTTCTGAACTGGAAAGTTCAGAACTGCATCCTTCTGCCTCTCTGATTCCCATGAGAAACACCAGACAGCAGTCCCAGAGTTCCAAATGGCTTTGTATCAAGGACTAGGTGGACTGCAGCATCGAGGCATGAAACCTCAAATCAATCCAGATGAGGTCATGGGGTTTAACATTTGAAGCAGAAATTTTGATTGGGCTTTAAGGGCTAAAAAGGATGTGTCATTCCTAGGTGTGCAGGAGGAGAGATGATAATAATGAGAATATCTGAAAAATATAGATTTGCAAGAAGAAAAAAAAACATAGACTGTGAGCCTTGGGTTGGGTGTTATCACTGGTCAGTCAGAAAAGATGTTACTGCTGCTTCAGACTGACCCCAAATCACTGCAAACAAATCACGGGGGAGAAGTCAGTGTCTAAGGCCATGTGAACACCTAGTGATAAAACCTCTGAGAACAACTTCAACAGCATAAAAATCTCTGCTTAAACTGCTCCCAACTCTGCTTGGCTCCTGCACGACACCAGCACCAGGTGCTGGGATTCCTCCCCATAAAGTTACTGTTTTGCTCCTTTGAATAAAAAAAGCCCGAATTCCTGCACAGCCTTTCGTTTGCTCCTCGGGATGAAGATGCTTGTGCCTTGTCCCTAAAGGATGCAGATGATGGCACTGGCTCAGCAGCCCCATAGAACCCAGAGGCCTCCTGGGCTGTAGCTGGGCAGTGCTGCAGGACAGCACGGAGCGCCTGAGCCCTGCTGTGCCAGGGCTCAGTCTGGGGCACTGTGCTGGGTCTGTGGCTGCTCACACGCTGGCACTGCACGGCTGGGCCACGATCAGCAAGGCAGAGGGGCTGCAGGAACTCTGCCGTGCCCTTGCCCATGCACTGCCCATGTCGCAGAGAGCAGAGACAGGGAAATTATCTCTAGGAGTAGCACAACAACTCTTATTTACCCTTCCTGAAAAAAACTGCTCCGAAAACCCCACTACCTCCTTTCCACTGAGTCTGGCTTTTCTTCTTTGGCTTGGAGCAGAGCCTCACCTTGTAGCTCTACCTTCCTTCCACAGCAAGTTCAGCTGTACCGCAGCGAGGACAAAGGGAGGACTTCTGGAGAGGGCAGTGGCTGCTCCTGCTCCGCGCTCAGCCTGGGAATCGTGGAGCCAAGCTGCTACACTTGTAGTGGAAATCACTGCATTTCTACAGCCCCTGCAATTCTCTCCTCAGCAGCCCCCAAAATTCCACTGAGGAAAAAAGAAATGGGGAGGGGGAAGAAGAAGTCAGAAAAACTATTGTGTTCCCGGGGGGAGAAAAAGATAAACAGCTCTATTTAGCTTATCCAGCTTTGCTGATGTCAATCATTTTTCTCATTTTAAACAGGAAAGACACCACTTTAGTCCACCTGTTCCATTATTTATCATGCTATGCATTTCCCATGAATTGTCACTCATGCAAAACCTGTACATCGTAAGGGGACACCCTAATATTTTTAATGACCTTAAGCAAAGTGATTGACACTAGACACCAGTGTCAGATGTTCTGGTGACGCAACATGTTCTCCTAGCAGCAGGAAAGCTTCCTGCCGTGATTAAGTGAGGGCTATGGAAGTGCTAAAATGTGTTGTCAGCTTTCCTCTGATGCAAGTGATTTTATTATAGTGTCTGGTAACCACGGAGTGTGGCAACGCAAATACTGACCCCAAACATCCCCTCCCGCACATATAGCTCGCTCTATTTAAAACACGAGGTGCACTCTGCAAATCCAGGGATAAGTTATGGATGTAACAAGCTTAAACCAGGGAGGGCAGAGGAAATGGCGGCACCTCAGCGAGAATTCCTGGCTGGTTTCAGCAGGAGGAGCGCAGGGGTCCAGGGTGAGCTGCAGATGTGACCCCCGCAGCACCTCGTGGGCAGGTGGGCTCTGTGACAGCATCACCAAAGCTGTCCTGGCTGCCAGAGGAGGCACAGGCCTGGCTCACCTTGGTAGAGGAAAGCAAAAACCACACCCAGCCCTTCTGAGTCGGGAGAAAGTAAGGGGCGGGGG
>VZRL01001136.1:403230-496229 GCA_013397895.1 Origma solitaria
CGGCGGGGCCCTGGCAGCTGCTGGTGGAGAGCATGGGCGTGCGGATCTACCGGCGGCACCGAGAGGTGGGCCCGGGCGGCCGGGGGTGGCGGGGCTGGGCCCGCGCGATGCCGCCCGCAGCCGCCCGCTCCCCGCGCAGGCCTGGGCTCGGTTTCTCCGGCCTCCCAGAAAGCAGCTTTCCGCGTAATGCCATTAACTGCTGCTGGGAAAGCTGCTGGGGAGCCCGCACGGCGTGGGGAAGGGCAGGGCTCTCGCCTGCCGGGGCGCTCGGTGGGGCTGTCTCGCCATCCTCCCGAGCCCCCGGGCCGGGGGCTGTGCTGAGAGGAGCGCACCTGCTCCCGAGCATCCCCGCGTCACAGCATCCTGCTCCCAGGCTCTCCCCCCTCCTGCCTCTCTCCAGAGCTCCCTTCACACTGATTTTCCATCGTTCCCCCTCTAAAATCGGGAGGTAGCCTAGAAGGGGTTGGAATGAAATTTTTTCTGCTTTTTGGGGGATTAACTTCTTTGAAGAACTTCCATGATTTAGAAACTGACTTGTGATTGACAGTGTTTCCATTCTGACACATCTTTATAATTCAATAGTGACTTCTAAATCCATATATAAATATATATATAAATATCCTATTTCTTTAACTCATTGTTCATAGTTTCCTCAGCTCCTTACAAAGCCAGACTGCATGCTGTTCTTTGCATGCCAATTTTGTATTTGTATTCTGAAAAATCATTTCGGACATGGTAATGTTAGAAAAAGACCAGCAAGCATACAGGGCTGTGCTAAAGGCAGAATGGGGTGGGGAAAGCCTCTTTAAAAAACCATCACTTCATAGACCTTGGAATATTTTCAGTGCTAAATAGTCCCTGTTTACAGTGTGGGTATGGTAACTGGCAATGGCAAGGCGACCTTATCAATGAGTGCACACAGCACAGGCGAGGCTGGGGTGCCTGCCAGGCATCCATGCAGGAATTCATGTGTTGGTGGAGCACAAGGTGCTGGGGGTGTTCCTTCTGGAGTGGATGAAGTAGAGGCTTTAGGATCAGAGCTCAAGCCAGACCTGCAGATGCATCACACGGTGAGTGAAGGCAAAGGAGCTTTGGGAAGCTGGAGGCTGCATTTGGCCAGGCACATGGGACCGGGTGCCCTGCGGTGGCGGTGCTGCTGTTGTGTGAATGGCAGCTGGGGGTGGAAAGAAGCTCAGGCTTCTCCTCCTCGTCCTCTCGTGCTTTCATACAGAAGGACTATTGAGTTCAAAGGACTATGTGAAACTAAAAGCATTTAGAGGTGTCTATCCTTTTTTGCTTGTTTGTTTGGTTTTTTATGTAGTGTACAATGCCCCTACCTTAGTCTGGATGGACAAACTAGGTAGGATGCAAGGGACCTTTTCAATTCTCATCTTCTGATTCTACTGGGAAATAAATCTCCTGTTTGGTCTTTCAGTTGCTTCCAATTGCCACAAGGGAAGATGAACCAAGTCTAGGAAGAGGGTCTTTGTTTAAGTTGTTATTGGGAAAATTAGCTTTTAGCACTTATTGAACTGCAAGTCCACTGTAGCAGTGGTAGTCCAGGAAGCTGAAAGCAGCAGTTTTTTTTCCTGTTGCCTTCTCTTTCTGCCTTGTCTTTCCACCTTCTCTGCAGGCTGCAGAAATAGATCTGGGCCTTCCTGCTCAGTGCTGTATACCAGCTGAGCTGATTGACTCTCCTGATGACAGGCCTCAGAAAGCCTGAAACATTTCACTCTTGTTTTCACTTTTGCTGGTTTTCTTGTGAGAATAAAAATGCTGATGCCTCTTACAAAGATGATGAGTGCATGGGGTTACACAGGAGCTGAACAGTTTGGGTTTGAAGCTCGTGATTGGTGTTTCAGTGAAGCCACACTGAAGATGAGTAGCTTAAGCTTCTTGGTGACGTTATTATCTTCTGGTACTTCAAATCTTTGTGTTCTGCGGTTGATTTGTGAAGGGGAGAGAAAAAAGAAAATTCGTCTATTCACTAACAGAATGTTGTATCATCCTTCCCTCTCTTTCCTTGGGAATGCTTGAATTTGATTTCTTTACTGTATATTCAAAATACTCTCATTGTTATAATTTGGTTGTGAACTGGTGCTAACAATAGCACAAGCATTGCCCTATAGGCACAGATGGAGTTTCCATATGTTGAGAGTAACATGAAGACATTAGCATAGGAGATATCCTGCACCCCACCCCTTCAGCTTTCAGAAGGAAAATAGCTGACAAATATTCAAGGCAGATATAACAGTGCATTGTGTATGAGCATGGACACTGTACAGCATTCTTGTATCCCAGCCTGATGTATGAACATAACCAACTTGCCACAAGAATTTAATGTTCCTGGTAAACCTCAGTGTGGGTAGGATTTAGTCTGCACTGACCACCGGAGAGGAAAAGGGGACTGTGTGTGTAAAGAAACATGCTCCCTCTGGAACTCCTGATGAAGTAAAAGGGTACTGCTGTAAGGGAAGGAACAACCATTGTGCAGGGCAGGTCAGCCTGGCTGGATTTAAACTTTCATGTATAGATCAAAAAGTTGAGAGGTTAAGACTGGATCTTGCATTGTTTTTTCAACACTTGCTTTCACAGCTCTTGAGCATATTTGTAGTTTGTGCCCCACCTAACTTCCTTCAGCTGTTCTCCTTGATGCAGAGTACTTCCCTTTCCTGTGTGACTTTTCCTCTCCTCATTCTGTTTCCACAGCAATCAGGACTTTATGAGTATAAAATCTTTGGTGGTCTTGCTGACTGTCCCCCAAAACTGTGTGCGGATGTCTACATGGACTTGGATTTCAGAAAAGAGTGGGATCAGTATGTTAAAGGTAAGCTCATCTAGGCAGTGTAAGAGCTCGAGTTCATATTGAAAACTTTCTTCAAAGGTATTTTGAAGTTGCTGCTTCCAAAGACTTTGGATCAGACTTAAATATCTTTAGGGAAGAGGTTGCACTCTGCAAATACACAAGTAAACACTGCTCTGGAACAGATAATGTCTCAGTAGCATGTATCTTTCCTCTTGAATGAATTCTTTCCATGTTGGTTACAGCATATGATTGGCATCACTGGGTATGCTGGAGCACCTTGCAGCTTCTAGTTGTTGAAATGCTTAGGTTAAATTTTAGTACATGTTCTGGGAAGAAATGGAGAAATTTTGTGTCTGTTTGCATATGGCAGTGGAGCAGCAGCAGCATCATAAAATATCAGGTGGGAAGAGACCTTTAGGATCACTTGGTCCAACCTTCCTTGGCAAGAGCACAGTCAAGACAAGATGGCCCAGCACCCTGTTCAGCTGAGTGTTAAAAGTCTCCAGCTTTTGTCCCTGGGGAGATTATTTCAATGGCTGTTTGTTCTCATTGTGAAAAAATTTCCTCAGACTTCCACTAGTTTGATGCATGATGGAATATCTTTTCCTGAAAGCATTGGTTGTTCTTGGCACCTTTTACAGTCAGGAATGGGTGTATCGAGAGAATACTTGGTAAATTCAGGCTTTTATAGGCAAAGAAATAACTGATTTAGTTACGTTTGTTTAACATTGTCTTTGAAAAAGGGAATTGAACCTGGATATCCGTATGATGTTAAAACATCTTAAGTCAGCAGTAACGAGCTAAGGGTTCAGCTGATGCAGACATCCAGTAATCCATTTATTTTAAAGATGGAGAGCCTTTCCATTTTAAGCCTGTGCTGAAAAGTGGTCAGAGTGTTTTGCTGAACGAGGAGCAGTGTTAAAAAGCAAACACTTGTTAAATGTGCTTGTTAGGTTTAGGACAGCTCCATGTGAATGACTGCTAATAATGCCTGTGGTTCTATTGATACAGAGAACCATAGATTTAACTCATGTCAGTACTTGGTCAAATGTAAGGAGTAGTGTCTTCATTAATAAGGGTTAATTGTCAAAATGGCCAGTAGCTTTCTTGTAGCAAAGGCCACTTTGCCATTAATGAAACAAAAAGCCAGAGTGGGATTCAACATTGTTGCATTGGATGTAAAAATATTGAGTTACTTCAGTAGTCTTTAAGTGCATTTAGGAGAAATGAATCCTTCTTAAATAAACACTTTTAAAAAAAAATTCCTTCGTAGAGAAAAGAAAGGAAGCCCTTGGGGGAAGCTACACCCTTAAACTAAAAGCTAGATAATGTTGCAGAGCTGACATTTATATCCTTGCTGACCATGGTTTGTTCATCTGTTAATTTATACTTGTGCTGGTGTTTTACGTCCAGCATTTCACAGAAATTAACTCTTGAGGGGCATAAACATAACTTAATGCTTTCCTTCCAGCTTAAAAACTGACACAAGCCCACCCATTCTTTAGGACTGTACATGTGATGAAATAGTGCCAGCCAACATTTTAGTTGTAATCCCATTTAAGCCTGGACTTTTTCTTTCATATTTCGGAAGAAAACCCAGAAAACTTCCATTGAGATCCTTTTTACTATTTGTGTTACTTTTTGTATTTCTTGGTGCTCTTACAGCCATGCAAGTGGCAGTCCAAGGGAGAGTCCTCTCTGAACAGCTGGCTGGCACTGAAATAAAAACCTGACTAGAGCAGTAGCTGCCTTCTTAGCTGAAAAGGCAACTGCTCCTGAATGCTTTGGAATATCCATGAGATGTGGACATCCTGAGGCCTGGTTTGTGCTGCAGCTGCCAGTTCAGCAGGGAAGTTGTGACTGAACTGTAGAGTAGTGACTGAGGTACACATGCTTCTGTGGCATGATGCAGAATGGTTGGGCATGAGCAATTCTGAAACTTGCTGCTCCTGATTGCAACACCGTCCTGATTGAGATTAGACTTCCCAACAATTGAAGTGTAATGGCTGACTGTTGAAGCAGCAAGGGCTGCTGTGCCTGTTATGGAGAGAATGGACTTGTGATCCCTTGTAGTGGTGCTAAATGAAATCAGATTATTGATTAAAATGCACTTTATTCTGCTTTGGAATGTGGGGATGTGGTTCACCTCCTGCGTGTTTTTCCTGTGTTTGCAAAGGTACACAAGGTAGATGAGGCAGCTAATAACAGTTGTGTCAGGGTCTTCAAAACAGAGTCATGCTGCCTTTGAAAAAGGAAAGCTCTGCAGTTAGAAGTAAAGTGAATAATCCAATGCTCCAGTGACCTCTGGTGGAAAGCAGAAGTGTTGAGGGTTATTACAACACCAGGTGCATCCAGAGCTGCTCCAGCTGGAGAAGAGGAGAAGCTGTTTCCATGGGTGACAGTTGGTTTGCAGGGCATTCTAACAGAAGCCTGGTTTGGAACATGTTATGTAGGGGAACAGTCTCCTATCTGGGGCGCTGTTCTTGCCTTATCAGTGAGATTATCAGTTTATTCTTGCCTCACTTTCAAAACTACTGAGAGGGCTGTGGCTGGCTCTGGAGGATACAGAGCACCTCCGGCACAAGTCTGCTCTAAAGGAAGAAAAGACCACTCTGACTGTTAAGGTGAACCTTTCTGGATCACACTCTGCTTTACTCCAGGCTGTGAGCCAACAGGAGTTTTCACCCTGCCTCAGCCCCGTGGCTCGTCAGGTCCATTGCCCTCGTAGAGGCAGTTGCTGCCTCAGGGAAAGAAGTTGTACTGTAGACAGGTTTTCAAACTCAATTATGTGGTTTGATTTGAACTAACTTTTCTCCTTCATGCCACACTACTATCTGACTGGGTCACTGCCATGTTTTAGGCACTATTCTTGGTTACTTTTTTTTCCAGTT
The DNA here is from genome assembly GCA_013397895.1 of Origma solitaria. Taxonomy (NCBI): domain Eukaryota; kingdom Metazoa; phylum Chordata; class Aves; order Passeriformes; family Acanthizidae; genus Origma; species Origma solitaria. The sequence goes on from VZRL01001136.1 coordinate 408,928, forward strand.
CTGCTGCCTTCTGATTTGAGTTTCCAGGCAGACTGATGGTGGTGTAATACAGGCTCATAAATGGCTCAAGATTCTAGTTTGCTGTTGCCTGTATATTCTGCTTGAAATTCCTGACAGCTTTTCCAAAACTCATTAATCACTCATGTAAAATGTCTTCAAGTGCTAGAAAACAGCACTAACTAGTTCCATGTTAACTCAGTATAATTTACAAGGGTAATGACATGCCTGTGAAAAAGCATATTGTACTTGTGACTTAGAATTGTGCAGAACTTGCGCAGGTGAGGAAAAAGCTTTGAGATGGAAAGGCTTTGGATGAACAAACTGTTGGAAAAGGAATTTGACTCTGCCTCTGCCTGAACTGTTTTGCTTTTGTGTTTTGGGGGGTTTTGTTTGTTTGAGTCTTTCCCCCCACCAGTTAATTCAATAGCCACAAAAAGCCAGGCCACCTATTTTTGTGTATTTGATAGCTGAACAGACCTGGTACAGAACTTCTTAATGTCGTTTACTGCTAAAATTCTACATACATATCAATTTTGGCATCAGGGTTGCATATAAAATATATTCATGTCAGAAATCTGAGCAGTTCTTAATGCCATCTGTAGTTCTGTTGCAGTAGAAATTAAAAGTATCTAACAGTCTTCTTCCTTCAACTGTAGAACTGTATGAAGAAACATATGATGGTGAAAAAGTAGTCTACTGGGAAGTGAAGTACCCTTTTCCTCTCTCAAACAGAGATGTATCCTTTCAAGCTTTTGTTCCTCTTGCAGTTTTTGCCTCTTGGTCATCCAGGAATCCCAGCAATGAACTGATTCCGCTCCTCTGCTGCACTTGGTCTCAGATCTTGCAGTCCTCACATTACAGGAATATATATGGCATGAAGAGGAGTGTGGGTGCCTCTTCCCACACACAGCTAGAGCTCCCATAGCTGAATTATTGCTCGGCAGGATTGAATCCTGTAGGGGCATGAGAAATAACTTGAAGGAGCTGCTGTTTGGGATGGAATTCACTTGTCAATTCCTCATCTCTCAAACTGACATTGTTTTGACATGCCTCCTCAACTTGCAGTGCAGTATGTCTATATTCGGGAATGTCGGGAGATGGATGTGGATGGGAGGAAGATCTGGGTTGTGCTAGCAAAAAGTGTGACTGTTCCTCAGTGCCCGGAAAAGCCTGGTATTATCAGAGTTAAGAGCTATAAACAAAGCCTGGCAATTGAAAGTGATGGCAAGGCTGGATCTAAAGGTAAGAGGTCAAGAAAATGTGTGACAAGTCATGTAAACAGGGAATGTATGTATTATCACAACACACAAAGAGGGGGAATGCAGATTTTAAGCCAAGAGGTACCTTAAAATCAATGAAGCTTTTGGAAATGTCCAGTGCAGTGCACTGCTGTCAAGAATCTGTTGTTTAGCAATTGGGCTGGGTAGTTAAGAATAGTCTACTGCCCACTTCCTTCTGTCCTGCCGTCTCACCCCCAGTCTGTACTTCTTTTCCTGTCAGACAGTTCAGCTGGGGAGCCTCTGCTGCAATTTTCTTAACTCAGCAATGATTCAAGTATTGTGTTTGACAGACATACAGATTAAAGGGTTTGCCTAGAGCTTGACTCCTGTCTGAGATTAGTCTTTTAAAGACAGTGTTATTTTATAAGACAGGGTGCCAAAAGTGGTTTGCAGTAATCTAAATTAATGTTGTGGCACTGTCAGCTTCCCAGAGGTTAGCTGGGAATGCCTGTATTTACTTCACATTTCACTTCAGGACAAGTTGACTTTTTTGTGCAGAATTTAGAGCAGAACCGTTGCAGTTGGTGCCTCAGTCATGCACACTGACATCTTCTGTCACAGTGTGTTAGAGCTAATCCTCAGATAACTTTCTGGTAACTTCTCTCTCCTCTCTAGTCTATATGTACTATTTTGATGATCCTGGTGGCATGATTCCATCCTGGCTGGTCAACTGGGCTGCCAAGGTAAGTAAAGGTTAACACACAGTGATCTTTGGCTAATTTGTTTCAAGCCACGAATTCATTGCATTCATACCCATCTTCTATGCGTTGGGCGCAATTAATTTTTCCTGAAGCTGATAAGTCTTTGTAGCTTTTACACAGTCCTATATTTATGGTCTCACTATTTGCTCTCATGACAATAGTCTTTATTTATTTATTAATTTTAATTCCTGTCAAATTCTTTTGGTTAGTTAACCAGGCAGGTACATTTCTGTAGCAAACACCACAGAATCCCTGTTTCAGAGCATATATGATTAGCCTCAAGACAAGCAAACTTCAGTAATGCAGTTTGTTCCTGAAGTATTCAAGGAATGGTGTGATGCTCTGTACCAGATCTTAGAATTGTATCTTAGACAATTGTATATGAAATCTTAGAACTGTATCCGTTTGAAAGCCTTGATCTATATCATAGGAATTGTCATCTTGCTTTTAGTTTTTATTGATTACATTATGGAGGAATGACTTTTCCATTTTTCTCTTTGCAGAGTGGTGTGCCTGCTTTCTTGAAGGATATACAAAAAGCTTGCCTTAATTATTCTAAGAGTGCATAGGTATTGAAATTGATTTGAATTGTTTAATTCCTAGATCTCTGCTCTTACGGGAGTGGCTGTTATGCATTACACTGGATAAAATCTACCTCTCATATTGGAAAGAATTTTATTTTAATTGCGTTATAGTTTGAGTTTTATTAGATCTTCTTTTGCCATCTCCGGCTGAAGAGCTGGCCACTGGCAAGGTAACACCAACATCAGCTGCAGCTTTGGAACGTGCTCAAGTTTTGGCTCGTTCCCCGTGCTTTGCTTGTGCTGATTGTCAGGTGTCAGCTAGAGGAGTTCTGTGAAGGATATGTTACATCCTTGCACAAGAGACAACGATCTTACTGGAAAATATGGCTGAACTCGGACTGCAAATTGTTTGCGTGTGTTTTGCCTGGGTCTGCCTTTGCTGCCTTGCAGGGTGGCTTCCTACTGAACCTCAGTAATGGAACTTGCATTGCATAGAAGGAAATGCTTTTGCTACCCAAGTGTGTCACTCTAAACTCTCTGCCTGATATAAACCTAAAAAATGCTGAGGGCTGAGGTAAACTACTAGAAATGTGCAGTAGGAACTGGAAGTCTCTGTTACTAAGCTTCCTTAAATCCAGATGGAAAAAGACTCAAGCTTAAAGCCTTCACAGCTCTATACTTCTATATGAAAAGTAAAAACCCGTAGCTGTGTCCAGCTAGAAGAAAAAGGAGGAGGTGATTTCTTCCATGTCCAGTTTAAGGGGAACAAGTTTTATCTTCCGAGTCAGTAGCCTTATCTATAAAGCAGCTTGGATATCAGCTTGAAACTGGAAGTAATTTTAAACTGGGTGCCTGCCACTGTGTGTGGATGAGCTTGATGTAGAACTTGGGCTTGCTTGCATTTTTAAATTTCATGCTGCTACAAAGAATGGATGGTAACCCACCAAAAGCTTAACTGAGCAGGAAATTAAATTTCCAGGACGTTTTCAGGGGGTGGGGCAGGGAGTGCATAAAAGATAAGAGGGCCTCAATCTCAGGGATTTAAAATATTCTACACTGTTCCTAAATCTAATCCTGTTTCTGAATAGATCTGGTACTGAAGCAGCTTTGTCTTGTTAAAAAAGGAAGCTATTGAAGTGATTGACTTTATACCTTGTGTGAATATTTGCTTCCAATAAATCATTATTTTATCCATGTAATGTTCTGGTTCCATCTCTCATGTTTCAGAGGTCACAAATGACAGGCTGGCTCTTACTGAAACATGTTTGTGCATGTTCTTCACAAAAAGAAGTGGTGGTTTTTTTTGAATGACTCGTCCCCCATCCCCTGTTCCCATAAGGAATGATGCTGTAAGAAAATGAATATAAACCATTCTTCCACAATGTGTTCCAGTCATTCAAATCCATTCTTTCCCTGTGATCTCTCTCTAAAACGAATGTATTTGAGTTGGAAGGTAAAGGAAAGGAAATTTTCAGTAACCCAAAGTCAACACAGACTGATGCAGATTCACAGTCACTGGTGCTGCCTCTCAGAAGATGATGTGCAAAGGGAAACACAAGTTGTCTTTGCTCAGAAAACATCTGGGTGATGCTTCATTTCTCAAGCAGGTTTTTATAATGTAGTGGAAAAAAATGTGGGAAGACGGGGATAGAATTCTGATGCCTGGCCACACTAGTAGATGATGTATCTTCCCACCAAGTTTGCTTCCCATTATGTCAGTTTTCCATGTACATGGAACATTTTCAAAAGGGATCTAATGGTTCTTAAATTTCACTTAGCTGAGAGTGATTTCTCCCTGAGCACAGATTTGCCTTCCTCTAAACAGGAGGATAATTCATAACCAAAGCTACTGTTTCACTGTAGTACTCTGATCAGAGGAAACTACTCAGCTTTCAGTCAGAAAAATTTGTTTCCACTCCTCTCAGAAGATGCTGAGAGGTTCCATACAAAAATAGAAGGGAAGGCTTTTGGCAGGAGGAAAGTTCCTGTAAATCCAGATGGACTGTATGAAAGATAAATGCTTTTTGAGGGTCAACAAAAGAGAACAAATCTCTGGAGCCAAAGATTGGTTTTGCTGGGTTTTTTTCATACCACTCTGGCTTGTGACTGCAGACTTAGGAGGAATCCTGATCAATAAGGTAAAGAAACCTGGAGTTTAAGCATCATACTAATTCTTCAACTGTCAATGAACATATTAATTAAGATTACATGTGCACACATCAAGAGAACATGATCTTTCTGCTAGCACAGTATTCCCTATTTTTTGAGATCTTGACCATAAACAATTCTCACTTGCAATCTGAATTACCAATGTATCCTGGAGTCCTGCGGTGAGACAGGAACATTTTACATGGGAACAGCTCTCCACTGGAAACCTTAATTTCCAAAGTAGGGACTGCATCCTGTGAATAAGTGTTTCAGTGGAACCTGCTGTAATAATCATGTTGACAGGCCTTGAACATAGGTATTAATTTTAGCCTTGTGAAAAATTTCCTGCATCTCAGCTGTGCAAGAGGAACAAGCTGTTCCTGCAGTGTAAGCACAAGTACCTGCAATGTTAAGGTTTAAGTGAGTTTGCCTTTATCTGTACTCACTAGATTTCATGCAAATTTTAGGATTTTTCTCAAGCCTATTTCATCACTGGAGACAAAAGAGATTCTGTGATGGACTGAAAGAATCAGGTTTTGCTCCAAGCTTAATTGTCTTATTATTCTTCATCTATGGAAGAAGCCCATGAGAATGAATCATGTTGTTCCTCAAATGACAAGTTTGGGATTGAAGCAGCTCTTCTACAATACACAAGGCCAAGGGTTCCCTCTGTGCTGTCCGTACTGTGAGCAGGACCTGCTGTGAGGTCACAAGGGTCACTGCGTTTCTGCCTGAGCGTCTCTTGGAATGTTTTAAGTCTTTCCCTGTTTTGGTCACATAGAGCCATGGGGGGGTTTGGATTTTACTACTCCTGGTGCATATACACATCTTCCAAAGCACAATAGAAATTGTGTGTAATTGGCTGGAAATGGATATTTCATCTTCAGCTGCAACTTGGAGTTATAGTTTAGGAGTGGATTTTAAATATTATTTTTATTGAGACCAGGTTGCTGCTGTATATTTTAAAGCAAATGTGTTTTCTCAGTGGTAATCAATTTGTACATTAGAGTGGATCCCACAAGAAGCCAAAATTGCCTGGCCAACCCATTTACCCTGTGAAAGGCTCGTGATGCTGTTCAACTATTCAAATTCAACAGTAGGAACATGCCTTCAGCAGGAAATGACTGTGACACTAGAAGGACCTATTGTCTCGGAGTGTGAGGTGGGTATGTGAAAGAATCTGTTGCCTTCCACTCATTTTTTTCTTCTAACATGGGAATAAACTGACCCTTGATAACATTTAGGGTGTGGTTCTAGTGACAGTGAAATTGAGAGCATTACCACTGAATACTGAGTCGATTAATTCACTACAATGACAGGCAGGAATTTAGAAAAATTACTTTTAAATCTATTTGAAACAAGTTAGAGAATAAGAATAAAGAAGCCATCTGAGGATCTTTTAGGGTCTTTCAGCAAAGACAGGCCTAGAAATACCTGCCGGATCACCAAATGCATTTATAGGCATCACATAAGGTAAGTCCTTCCTTTGCATAAAGTATGTTTCACAATTTTGTGCTTAACCCATCCTCTCTTTCAGACTTGTAATTCTGTATGCTCAATATATTTGCCAGTAAGTTTGTTGTGAAAATATTACTTGAGTAGAGAACTAGTATTTTGCTCTTCATCTTTTTTTTTTTTAATGGCCAGTAGATATCAGAATGTTTTATGCCAAAATAAAGGAAGTTTTATTTCTCAGTGATGATAATCAGCAATGAAACAAGTTGCTCTGAGAGACTGAAATCTCCATTTTTGGAGATACTCAAGGCTGAGGTGGACAAGGCCCTAGGAAATTTGTCTTAAAATTAGAGCCAGCTTCAAATTTGATGCTGCACTGGGCTGTGGGGTGGACTGGATGATGAGATGATCCCATATGTTCCTCTCAAGATGAATTATTACAAGAATTTTCATATTAATAAATCTGGGAGATTACAGTGTGAGCCCTTCTGAGAAAGCAGCATTATTTTCTTTCCAAATGCTGTTATTTAACAGACCAACTTCAACTGAGATACGAGATGCTCAAGTGTATGAAAAACCTACAAGCAAGATCTGTATTAGAAAAAGTACATAGACATTTTTGGCAAGATGCTTGTTGTAGGCTACTTTATTGCTTTAGTTTATTATCCTAACTAAAATTATTGGTATGAGATTGGTGAGAAATCTGGGAAATTTAAACTAAATTAAACAAAAACAGACTTTCTGAATCTTTGTTAGTGAAGCTTAATCTCATAATAAGCACATTATGGAGTGAATACATGGTGACTAAGTTTGGAAAAGGACAGCAATAGCAGACAAACTGAGGCTGATCTGCACACTCCCAGAAATATTACTGGTGCCAGTTGTTATTGATCATTTCCTGTTGCATCCAGCAGCTGCAGATCCTATCTGAAAGGTTAAAAGCTGGGAAAGGGCCAACAGGGCAAGGCTGAGATGTAATCAAAAGAGAAGATGAGATGCAGATTTAGAATATCTAACCATTTGGTGATGATCCTCTAGTTCTACCTTGGCTATCATGGCAGTATTTTTGAAGACAGCATGCTGAGTCAAATAGCGCTCACAAAATTTTAGCCTTATACATGGTGAGATTCTCTTTTTGTCAGATGGGAATATATATTCAATCACATTTAATTAAAATTAAATTAATATTAAAGGATATTTACTGTTAGTAAGTAGAGTCTTCTTCACCAGATCTGGTGCTTATTCCCAGCCTAATTCAAGATTTAGCAACAGGAGAAGAAATCTTTGTGTTGATTCCATAGCAGACTCTTCTCTCCCCAGCCCAATGACAGATATTTCCAATCGGCACTTACAGCTGAATACAACGTCCTTTACTGTCACATGCCTTTCCCTTTCCCTTCCCCCTTCGATACTGTGTCAACATTTGGGATGAGCCCAAATCCTAATGTGTGATGTGACCTTGTGACACCGTAGCCCAGTGAGCTACCAACCTGGCCACGCTTCCTGCTCCGGAGAGCGAGCACAAACAGCGCTCTCAAAGATCTTCTTCTGCCCATTTTTATGCCTGTTGCTGCTTGTGCATTTGAATGTAGTGTAATGATCTTGCATGTGTACTTGCTTGCCTTCCCAAAATATGTATGTGGATCTGTGGATCTGTTTTAATGTGAGAATAGGAATTACATCTTTTGGAATTTGTAGCTGTTGAAATTAAGAAAAATGAGGGGCAAGAATAATAACTGGACTGAAAAGACAGTAGAAAATATGAAATTATGCTCTTCAGTGTTAATCAGGGCAAGTGGTATTTTGAAAACAGAATATGGTTTTTGTTTAAAATCATGTAATAAAATGTGTTCGCTATATTTTATAATAAAATCTTTAAACAACAGGGCAGTTTTTCAGGTGCGTTAGTCCCTTTTTTCATTAAGCAGAGACATATTTTGAAATATGCAAATTTCATGTTTTGGTTTGCTGGGCCAGCTTATGAAGGAACTGGCCAGATGTTTGCCAGAGTCCCAGGAAATGGGACTGTCCTCTGGTAAAACTGCAAAACTGTGTTAGTTTAGAACACTCTAGAACAGTTGCACCAAGAACATCGAGTTCTTAGGGCATTCTAGAAAAGTTAGCTTCAACTGTTGCTGTTTCCTGTTTTCTCCTGATATTTTGAAGCGTAAAAAAATTTATAATAATCACTTCACCCTTGCCTTGCATAGAGTGTCCAACTCAAACATTATTTTGTTTGGAAGTAAGTTCATTGCTTACAGCTGCAAAGAAGGAGGAAAACAAAAAAAGGTTCCTTTTAAGTCCTCAGAATGGCCGTTTCAGTAAAACACCTTCACTGGTTTCCCAGCAGAGATCAAGGAGTGAAGTCCCGGCGGGCTGGGACAGTGGGGTCTGTTTTTGGTAGTGTAACACCCACAGAGCTCCTCTGCTTCACTGGGGATATCAGAGGAAATTGCAAATGCTGTCGAAGCCTATTCTGATGTCATAGGCTTTTGGGTGGGTTCAAAGGACAAATACTGAGCCTTTCACTTTGGATTCCTCTCTGTCAGTTGCTGTTTATCAAGCAAATCGTGTTTTTGTCTGCATCACCTCCTTGTCCCACAAACAGCAATTACTTTTTTTGAAGTATTAGTGAAATCTGTAATGTGGTAGAGTACATGAATAAATAGTGGAATAAGTTCAAAATGTTCACTTGGTTTTAAAATATATATTAAGAATAGTTATTGGATTTGTTTCAAATGCAAATACAAAATATTTAAGCTGCTCCCACCTCATTTTCCTCCCACTTTTCAATTATTAATTGCTAAAAATAAAGTTGAGCTAGACAAAGATGCAAAGAAAAATACAGCAGTGAGGAAGAGAAATCTTCAGGTTTTGGGGGAAAATGGGGACAATGCTCCAATTGTCATTGGAAAATGAGGAAAATAGTATTTTTACTTTTGTGAAATAATTTAACATTTTCAAACTACTATCAGTGTTTTCCACTGCTGCAAGGCAGTTAATACTGTGGACAAAACAGAGACCAAATATTAAACCTGCAGAAACAAATAACTCCCTCCTCCTCTCACAGCTGTGTGGCACAGGCAGCACCTGGTACTCACCCCCTCACACTGCTTAAGAATTTTAACACTGCCTTTGCTCCGTATCTCTGCTTCCCTCTCAGCAGAGCCTTTAGAATTATCCTGCCTCTTTTGCCCCGGACTGATTCTGCCCGTGTTGAAGAGTGGCTGTGCAGGGCAGCACAGTCCAGGTACAAAAATGTTCATCCCTTTGAAGCATTGTTGATGCTGCCTCCCAAGGGAGTGACCTCTGAATGAGCTGGAACACCACGGCTTGGGAACCAAAGGCGCATTGCAGGATAGAAATAAATATATTTAGTATTATCCTAACTTTGGCTTCAGTAGCTACCCAGAGAGCCAAGCACATCTGCACAGGGAATACGATCAATTCTTAATGGCCTTCAGACAGCAGATACTGATAACTTGAGGCTGCTGACTAACAAAAGTGCTGTGCTCTGACCCAGTGGTGATGTCCTAAGCTGGCAGCCTCGCTGTCTTACAGCGTGCCCTTGCATGCGCAGGCTGGTGAGTCGGCTGGCAGCAGCATCACTGACTGGAATGTGGCAGAGGGGAAGGAAAGCAAAAATACCTCGGCACAGAAAGACATGCATGGGAAGTAACTGAGGGCAAAGCAGCACCTGGAAAAGGGCAGTAAATAGAGCTTCGTGGTGAGGAAAGACTACAGGAAACTGGGTACCCAAACACAGGAGAGCCAGGAAGGAATATCAAAGCATTTGCAAAGGGCCACAGGTACCGTGTGACAAACAAGGGCACCGGTGGGCACACAGTGCTCACTGATCTCTGCAGAGACAACAGCAGCAATGTAGACACAGTATCTTTCTTTTTCTTTTTTTTTATCTGACAAGTCACATCAGCATTTGGTTTCCTTTTTCCTGATTCTTTCCTGATGTTTCATGTAGCTTTGGAAAAACATCAGAAAAAAACTGAAAAAACAAATTTTATTTGGCTATAAAAAAATAAGTATATTCCTACTTCATGCTATTCAGAGGCTAAATTATATCTCTAATAGTTTTGTATATGAAAAAAAGTAAGATGTGGCCATTACTAAAGAAAGCTCTGAGGCAGATTCTGAGTTGGGAGTACCAGTTCCGAGGAAGGACCTCACTCTGGTTTATGAGAGAATCATACACAGAGGTAAATTCTGGTGCAACTATTATACAGAATTTTAACCCTGCAGTTTTACTGTCTAAGTGAATCAGAAACCTCAATGCAATGCTTTTAAAATCACATTAATTCCCTCCTTACTCCAACCCATGTGCGCACACAAAACACATCCCTCTGCCACCTGATCATAGGCGTCTTTGAAAATTCGTTTGCTGCTTCCTTAACTGTGAGGACTGCAAAAATGCTTGAAAACCAAGTACATACTGAGAGCTGGAAGCTGAAAGTTCTAAGTCTTCCCCGAATAATGAAACTCAGCAGAATGATGAGCTGCCGACCTTGTTCTTAGATATATTAATTACAGTCTGCAGCTGCCTCCTGGAGACACAGGGTGAAGTCCTGCACTAAGGCAGTGGGAGATTTGCTTTGCTTTTCACCTATCCTGGCTTTTTTCAGTTCCTGTTCACTTCCAGTGGGACAAAAGAAATTAATTTTTTCTATCTTCTGAATTTTCCCTGGTCACCATGTGAACAAGGAAGCACTCAGTTTTGTGCTTTTGTTTACTGCTCTTAACAACAGTATGGATGAAATGCCATTTTGTCTTTTAAACTTCTATCTGGTAACATCTTTTGGATTATTAGTCAAAACTGCCTAGAAAAATGTAAAATATTCCTTCTGCTCCTCTTCAAAATTAGGCAGTTTCAGAGAGGCCCATTCTAAAACAAATTAAGAAAGTACAAAACCCCCAAAATTGTATCTGCAAATGGCTGCCGTCTGCTTTCATTTGTAAAGGCAGATTATAAAGTACATTCAATTTGCATATATTCATTGTGATCTAAGGTTTTAAAATGAAAAATGTTTTTCATTTAAATTAAGGCCCAACACAAATCTATTTAGGCTGTGGACATTTAATGACATAAATCTTTCAAAGTGTCTGTACTTTTAGAGGCAAATCTTTTTTAAAATAGCCCTAGATGGATTAAAAGCTTCGAAATTTTGCTAATTCCATTTAGGGTTAGAAATCCAGACTTCAGATTCAGCAGGGCTGAATGGGATTATTCACTCAATTCTATTACTACTTTACTACGTCACTGTAAAGGTTAAATGTATGTTTGTGTTCTTCTCTTTACACCACCTTTCCTATGGGTCTAAGTACTGTGCAGAAGACTGACAATTTCAAGGAACAAACATCGTCCAAAGTATCATTCATGGAAGTTTCTAACAGTTTGCTATTTCTCACGGAGACTTACCAAGGTCTAATATCATCAATATCTTACACTGAAGCTTTTCTCATCCATCAATAACTTGGCTCAAGAGATGGGTTCTGGCATTAATGCCTTCATTTGAGGAAAACAGGGTCTCTCACTCTCTCAAATGTATATACTGATAACATTTTATGTTACCGCATAGCTCATGGCAACAGCATATAAAAGTCTGCCTCTAAAGATATTTACACTGTAAGGACCCTATCTGTGAAAAGATAGAGGAGAAAAAGGAACCAGTGTAAAATTGTAGGAACTTACCGGTTCTGTTGATAACATATTCGTTCTGCTTGAAGGAGTATGGGGTAATGAAGTGTGAAGAACAGGACAGAATCCTCATTATGGCTGAAATGAAATGAGAGGAAATGAGTGAGTAGTCAGTAGTAATTTTAATGAAAACTTGCTTTGATGAGTTTATCTTGATGCTTTTCAAACAGTTAAGTATCATTATTTACACATTAAAGACAGAATACAAAAGTGATTGACTCAGCTGACAGAAGAACAAGAAGTGAAACTCAAGTTTTCTGAACCAGTCATTACAAAACTCTGCAAGACACTTAGACTTTCTCATGAAATAAACAGCGTATAGTCAACTCTACAATGCTCCTTTGGGTTAAACTTCATTCAAGACCATCCAAGTAAACTCACACAAACCTTTATTAGTCAAAACTTTCCCTCAGCAAAGAAGTCTCCTCAGTCCACAATGAAGAGGTGTTTTGGGGAAAGCAAGAGATAAATTTTCTCTTTGATAAGATGGCTTGGATATTCCTGAAATCATAGCTCCATCTTCCATCTATCATCTCAATATCAGCAAGTTACCAACAGAGGCTTCTGCAGGGAAACCAGGAGAGCGTTTAACAGTTCACAGACTGTTCCACATCTGTTTTGGACAATGAGAACAGAGCTTCTTGTACAGCTATGTCAATTCACACTCCATGCAAGACAAGTGAAATGACGCTTTTGTACACTATGTCCCTGACGTCATTCACATTTATCTAATATTCAGTGCAAATTGATGATGGCAGATTTGTCTAAATGTGATAGGCATAAAGCTGTTTGATTTTGCTTGTGTCTGAACTAGCAATATGTGCAGTTGTCTTGGCAGACACAAAAAGAGCTGAATTAGCTGGCCCTTGCAGGGGAGTGTGCTGTGTGCAGCCTGGGAAATGGGGTTTGTGGGCAGCCCAGATCAGCTGCAGACTGCAGACAGAAACACACCCAGAGAAAAAACGTGGTCGCATTTTGCACTTAGCTTACATTTCGCAGCTGGCTGAGCAGGGAGGGCCGGGATTCCCTGGCAGTGCAATAGGGCACTGCCATCTAGCGCTGTGCGCCAGACCCAGCATCGGCCGTGAGATCAAACACAGGCTTGGAACACGATACGTGCAGGCGTTAGATAAAAAGATTACATTTGCTGCTGCTGCTCTGTGCAGCTCAGGTTTCTGTGCAGTGACATGATGACTTTTGGTCAGGCCCTGTGATCTGTTTGCTGTCTATACAGAGTAAAATAGGATTGCAACAATGAAAAGCTCCAAAACCAGGCAAGAGGCATGAAAGAAGTTATGCTAAAAAAGTGAAGACTGTTCTCTTCAGAGACAGCACCAGAGGAGTGGAGTCGCTCAGTGAGCCAATAATCCCCAGGCAGGATAGGGCTGTCTCTCCCTCTCTTAAGTAAAACCCCCAGAACTCTCAAGTGGCTTACAGATGGTTTCCCATCAAGGTTTTCCTGAGAGCATATGGGAAAAATTTGTTGACATTTGAGACTAAGGCAATTTCTTGGTCAATATTTAGTCCTTCGACTCATAATGAAAAGAATTATAATTAAAGTTCTGCTTTATGAGACCGACTTCTGGATGCTGATAAAACACTTGGTGGGAAATGATTCTGAACCACAAAAAAAGGCTGCCAAAGGAAAAACACATTGGAACTGCATGGACTCTGAGTACAGTTCGGTAGGATGTGACTAAAATAACTTTGGCTGTCAGCACTGAGTATCTCATGTTTATTGATAACTGTAATTGTTACTGCTGCAGTAGGAGGAAAGTTGAAATTAAAGAAAAATTCATTCTGAAAAAGTTCAAAACGTGGTCCAAAAAGTATCAGAGTCCACAAGATTTTGATTTCAATTTTTCGCCAATACTTCAAAATGTGTAAAGAGAACTCATAAATGGCATGAACAGTGCAAAGTTAAAATATCTGCAGGAAAACACTCATGAAAAAGTCTTTTCTGCATTTCTCTCATTTAAAACCCATTACTTTTTCTCCAAATAGAGATGCTGCTCAGGAACTGGAAAGGTTGGGATAATTATTCACTCAATTTGAACAGTATTGAGAAAACTCCCTCAGCTAAACTGTTCTTTTTTAAAGTATATTCCATAGCAAGGTGAGAAACTGAATGTAAGCAGTAAGTATGAGGTTCATTCAATATTCTCTGAAATCTTTACAAGTTCTCTTTTTACTTCAGTAGTCATCTGACCAAGCCCTGAAGGTAAAATTATAAGTTTAAATTGAAATTTAAAGTTTTTTAAACATTCAAAGATTTATTTTTTTTTTCCAAACATGGCTCAAAGCAAAAATGAAACAAATTACATTTTCTCTCATCTCTTTATTTTGTATCAAACCCGTGAGATTTTATTTATATTTTCCTTTTTACTGGAGAGACTGAATAGTATCATTGTTGTTTGTCCCACTGAGATGAAGTAGTTTGATAAATTCTGTATCATACTAGAACGCGATATTGTAAAATTCCTTTCTATTATTGACAAAGGAAGAATTGTCACATCAACTGCTGCCAAATGCAGTCACTCATATTTTCATAAGACATTTGTGACAACCTCTTAGTATAATCAGTTTTATGTAATTTAGGTAGCTCTCTTCATTTCTCTGTTTGGTGAAAGTATACCATAAGAAGTAATTCTTTTTGTGGTTCTTTTCCAGTTAATTGAATTACTTAGCTTGCACCTAGAGTAGGAATAATATTTCAGACTAATTTCTAGGAGAACACAGAAGAAAGCAACCCCTTGTCATAGGTCAAAGCAAATATTTTTCTATTTTTAGACAGTTCTACCTTGAAACATGCAAGAGCCCAACAATAATATCCAGCCAAATACACTTCAGCCCAACTTCACTCTATAGCAAATGGAACACTAAAAATGGTAAAATCCAAATTTATAACATTTGTTTCTTGAACTTAATAAAAATACCAAACAGGAGTGCTGGTGAGATGTGCAACAGCCCTCTGGTGTTATAAGAAGCAGATTACAGATCAAATCTTCATTTCCTTTTGCCCTGCACTGGGCTAACATTTTATGACCTTTATAAAACAATAGAACCAGCGGAATGTTGTCATTTTGCACTGCTGTGTCTAAGAAGAGCCCAGAATCAATCCTGTCGTGGATTTACCATTCAGCCTGCAAGTCATCCTCACTGCTGCAATGATTGCAGGAACTAATAATTGACCTCTGTGTTATCATCTTAGGATATAGCAGTGATGTATCTCTACGTGATCTTCCTGAGGAAAACCCTGCAAGCTTTCCCCTTTCTGGTCTCTCTCCCATCCCAGAGTATAGTCAAATCCTCATTCAGGCTCTTCTGATACATTTTCTACTTTCTAGCATCAGTGTCAGTTCCTGTCTCCCAGCATCTGCCCAGGATGGATGACCAATAACGTAGGCTGGGAGTGTGCTTTTTATTCCTGGAATTCCTTGTGCAGTGCAGACCCACTCAGCCAGTAACTCAAACCAGGCATACAAATCCCTTGGCTTGGCAAAAAATTAATCTCCCCTCAGGCTACCAAAGAGTGAAAAGGGCACCTAAAAACCTGGCCATTAGCTGGTTATTTTCTTTGCAATGGAAACAGGGCCAAAGCAATGGCAAATGGAGTTATTTCCCACTGAACAGAAATTATTTGTTATTTCTAAGCTGCAATCAAAACAGACTTGATCGGCATTAGTACAAGAATATTGCTTTCAAGTGAAACACTTTCCTATTGTTGCAACCATAGCAATTGAACAAGAAACTGAGTGACAGAAGTAGCAATCCTGGGAGCTGTTAAAGATGGATCTGGAGCTGCTTTTGTTCTGTGATCTTAATGAGAGGTGTGCTCTAAGAAGTGAGGCTGCTGAAGCATATAGGAAACAGCCCCGTTCACAAATCAGACTTAGTTAAAATCAGCTTCTAGAAAAGACTGAGTCACACTAGTTCACAAAGTTCAGGCCATTCCATCAAGGAAATGGAAAACAAATATTCAGTTCCTGAATAAGCAGCACTACTCTACAAATTCATCAGACTTTTTCCCATGTCCTCTTTGGAAAGACCGATATCTTTCTTCTATAATGATGGATGTCATATGAACTTGCCAAAACTATGGTAACTGGAGAAGCCAATCCAGAAGAAGATCCTCACCAGAAATGGATTCAGCTTGAGAAATCAATTGAGCAAGGACTTAACTACAAAAATGAAAATGCGGTTCTGAAGTGCAAAAAACAGCCAGAAAGATCACAATTGTTTATTGTAAGCTCAGTAAGTTTTACCAACCAAACATGCAAATACTTCCCTATCTGAGCCTGAAAAAATGGGGACACATTGTGGTGATAGGATGACTTTTCTTCAGATTATACCAAAATGATAGACAGGAATGATTTGTGGCATGGCAAAGTTTGCTCTTGTCACAAGGGAAAGAGCTACTAAAAAAAGCAGCCTTGGATCGTCTCAGGGGTAAAGGTTTTCCTGATTGAGATTATTTTTAGAGAATTAGTTTTTATGGTGGGTGTTTTATTATTTTCTTTTTCTCTTGAAAATTCCTTCCTTTCCTTGTGATTAATTTCAGATGTTCCAGATGAATGAAGCATATCAAGGTGTCCTTTGTAGAAAAATGCCAGCAGCAACTCAGTAAACTCACCATCACTGTAAATTAATCCAACAATCAGAAAATTACTAACATTTGTCAAGAATGTTCTGTCATTTGCCTCCTAAGCAGCAATTCCAATTACTGGAAAAATGACATATTTTCAAGTGAATCTTCCAGAGTGTATGTGCATGTTATGTGCGGTGTAATGAATTTCTTTCCAGGCAGATGAGAACATTCTTGAGCAGTCTGCATATTTCAAATATTTCCTGAGCTGTATCTGCCAGGAAGGATGCTTTGCACGGAAGCTGATTGCTGCTTCATTGTGCTTGCAGAACAGGCTCATTGCCATGGCTGTGCTGTACCAGGCTTAGTGCCTCACACTGTCTGCTGTACTTCAGCAGTTCTATTATTCTAGCATGATTATAATCTGAGTTTCCAGTCTTTAGAGTGTTTTACTCTTCTAAATTTCTCAGTAGTGATTCCAAGGAAAATAACACCTCTTTTCTTTGATTAAAATAATCCATGTTCATGCTTTCATTGATGGAAAACGTTATTTGAAATCAACCTTTAAAACCCTATCAACCTAATAGTGTCTGTTTATGAAATCCTAAAACACATTAGGATGATGCTTGTATGATTTAAAATTCAGATTAAAAAAAAAAGATACAATCACATACCATTAAAATTTCAGGTCACATGCTTAAAAATCTGTATTGATAGATATATTCTTGTGTATCTTCCAAACTGTTCTTCAGATCATGCTGACTCTCCTGTGGACCTCTGACATTCTCCTCCCCAGAGAGATGGCTGGAGATGAACTGGTGCACCATATGCCACCAAATGCTTTTTATCTCCAGCCTCACATTGTCCTATGCCCATTTTATTAACACAGAGGCTTCTAAGATTGTCAGGAGGCATAAGAGCTATGGGCAAAGTGTTTTCTGTGCATAGATCATAAGGATGCAGCTTCTGTTACAGTGGGAGTGTGGGAGTATTCACTTTCTAGTTGTTTCCCAGCCAAATCTATGAAGTGAGGATGAAATGATGACATACTTGGTCACAGAAAAGCTGTTCAGTTGTTCTTAGAATCTTTGCTGGGTATAAAGTAGAGGATTGTTTGGCTTTTTTACACCTATGAATGTTGCTTCCACACAACCCCACCCCATCTTTGTGAGTGACTTGTTCTTTATGTTATTTCATTTCTCTGTGGCATTCAGCACCAGACAAAAAGGGAATTCTCCCTGTCTTCATGCCTTCCTTTTTAATAATTGCTATGGACCCTTGGCCACTATGCAGTAACAGATGCTGTGAGTCATGAAACTGGACTGTTCAGCAGTGAGATTCTAAAATATAATCCTGATGAGCACTGAAACAGCTAAATTGCCACAACACAAAACAACAAAACCAAACAGAGCAAACCCCCAACATTATGGCCTTCCAGACAATCCCGAGGCTGTTGTAAATCATCACTACATGCTCAGACTGCCATGTAATTCTGACAATATCAGCCAGCTGAGACTGGTCCTCCTCATGCAGTAATGTGGTGAGTATCATGCTTAAACACAGCTCTAAAAAAGGGCAATTCTTATTTGGCTGTCCTTCTCCATTTTTAACTGGAGAATGAGAAAGGAATGGACTGTTTCTTTCAAATGAAGTGTTTTCCTTCAAACTCCTCTTCTTCTTCTTAAAAAAAGTAGGAATTGTAAAGGCAGTTTTAATTTCCACCCTTCTTTTTTTCTTGAAAGATAGTTTTCTTTTTCAATGAAAATAGAAGCAAGCAATTGAAGATGGATCTTTCTCCAGAGAAAATATAATTAGAAAGCAGTCTCTTCAAGGAGAAGTGATTCAATAAATGACATTCATCCATTTGAAGACACAGGATCTTTTAGGATAATTAGAATGGGCTCATTTTACAGCAGAGTACTTTGTGTCTCTGCCCTGCCACCTTTGGGTGTTGTTTTTCACCATGCTGTCCAAGAGCTGCCTAGAAAACACTGAGGCCAAGTTTGAGACATTGCATGTCTCAGTCTGTCCCTTTGTAGCTCCGGATCATCCGAAAGTGCATGCTTTAGATAAGCAAAATCTATTTAAGAATCAAATGGGCAAATCCTTGCTCAAGTGATTAATGTTCTTCCTACTTCACGTCCCTTCCAAATCTGAATTACTGAATAATTTCTTGCTTCAAATTCTAAATACTGACATATACAGTTCCTTGTAGAAAAATACTTGTACATTTTCGTCCAGAAATTATTGGAAGTATGAATTTGGTCTTTATACATTGCATGTGAAGTGTCCCTTTGATATCTTTTAGGTTGCACAATACCATACAAGTGCAAATTCTTTCTGTATTACTGCAGTAATTGTCAGAACCTGCAGACATTACAATAAACTATTGGAGGTGGAAGAGATCTGTTCTTGCAGGGAACAGTTAATTTGAATTTGCCCCAGAGAAAATGGAAGGATTTACATGCTTAGCATTAAATAAATGATTACAGTGATTATGGATTTCTTAGTTATAGAACTCACAAAACAAAAGTGCCTCACTGTGTATTTATTCCTTTATTTGCCTGTTAAGTTTTCTGTATTAAAGACCTTTTCAAATGACAAGGTGTTTGTAATGCAGGGGATGGGAAAGAGTGAGCTGGTACAAATCGAAACACTTCTACTATTTTAAATGGACCAAGAAAGACCTATTTCAACTGAAAGTCTGATTGATTAATTAATTCTAACATTTTCCAGGTTAGAGATTCCATCCAATTCTTTTGAATAATTTGCCTGTCTAAAGATCTTTTCAAAACAAAATGACTGTCAATGAAACAGTCCAATTTATTTTTCATTGCATCTGTATTATTTTATGTCTACGAAACTGAACAAAAATGGCTACCAGGGGATTTTAATCTGCTCTGATGAAGTTTACACTTTTCAAATAGCATACAGCTATATAAGCAGGAGTTCAAAGAATCTACTTGTCCCATAGAAAGACTAATATGTTTTGTTTTCCATTTTAATACCAGAAGTCAAGGTTATTCAGTGTCAAGAAGTCTTCTACACCAAAAGTGTACAGCAGTAGGCCACACACAACTTGTGGCGTACAAGCTGGGCAGGGGTTTAGCCCCTGACATCCTAAGGTACTACAACTAAAGATACCAGAATTTAAGTTCCTTTCTTCCACAAACAGATATTCCAGATCTTGATTCCTCAGCTATGAAATTAAAAAAAACTTTTGTTCACCCAGATGGAGTCAGAAATCCTATTCCCAATTTCTGTAATCTGAAGCACTAAATAACTATTAACTGTGCTGCAAAAAGATGAGTTTTTCTGTGTCATAAGTAGCTTGGAAGCCACTCAGCTCTACTTTGTTAATAACAATAATGATTTACTGTGTTAGAAACCAAAATGTTTTCAAATCTGCTCTCTGCACTTTGGAACTTCAAGATTAGGTCTGGCACAAACAAAAGGTTGCTGCTACAATGCATGGAGAGGTGCAGGAGCCGCAGCTGGTGGGCATTTATCAGCATTCACCAGTGAAAGGCCCTTTTTGTCTGCAGTACATTAGAGCAAGTCGGAAAAACTAATAGCTTTGACTTCAGGAGGCCAGACAGTCTGTAGGCAAGCACTGTGCAGATCTCCAGACCGCCCCGCCAAGGCTCCTCAGTTCTTGCCCTCAACACTCCTATTATTCCCTTGCAATTGCTGCCAGTTGGCTTGGTAACCATGGACATATTTGAACAGCTGAATTTTTCCCTCAGTTACACTTGGCACAGCCACAGACTTCAGGGGAGCTGCAGGGTGTAACTGAGGGCAGAACTTGGCTCCTGGCATCCACTGCAAACCAGGTCAAGGCCACCGGTTGCGTTTTTACCCTTAACGTTTTAATCTCCCCATTAGCAAAAGGAACCTAAAGCATTCACTGTATCATCTTGCCTGAGAGAGCCCTCGGCGTGGCCATGGGATCGTGCTGTGCACAAAGCTGTGTCCGAGTGCTGGCCCAGGTCTGAGAGAAGCCCATTCCTCATACCTGCAGCGTGGGCTCAGTGTCACTCACACTGCACTGATCGCACCGAGCTCAGCCAGCGCCCGGAGCTGGGCTTGAAACGCTGCTTTGTTTTAACCACATATTTTTATTTCATGAAACAGAGCTAAGTATCCTGAAACTAAAGGAGTGTTTTTTCATGCTGCTATAATTTGTGAAATAATGAGACATTTTGGTCTGTTAACTCCTCTTAAGTCTCACCACAATGTTATGCTTTGACTTCATTTGTGGTTGCAAAATATTTACTTTTCTCTTTAGCAGATTATATGAAGCTGTGTATTTTGTCTTGGGAGATATATACATATATTTATATATATTTAATCTCAGTAGAAGCTGTTAGCAAAGCTACTTTTGTGCTCTGATATGTTTTTGGATCCTCTTTAAAAATATTTACCAGGATAATGTGGATTTATTTGCTGATGCCATCTTTAAAAAAAAAAAAAAAAAAAGTAGACATACTAATAATGTGGGGGTTTTTCACTATGCAGGTCATATGGACACAAAGAAGTCCTCACTTGTATGGGGAATAAATTCCCCAAACAATTATTTAGTAACATTAAACCTTCTCTCATTAGAGATTATTAATGAAAGGTGGTATTTCCAAAATTGCCAGCGGGCGTAAGAATTTTAAGCCTTCTAAAAAGAGAGAGTTTTTAGTAGGTCAAACTCCAGAATAAAGGAGGCAGTAGTGTCTACTTAGGACTTAAGCAGCAGGACCCCTGGGCTTGCTTTCGTTCCTTTTCCATCAACATCCAACCATCAAAAAGCTGACCATCACACTCATTTACCAACTGAACTTCTATCCAAGTAAAATTCAGACAGTGAAGACCTGATGCAAATCTGAACAGCTACAGCATTCAGGACACTTTTGATTCCACATTTGAGCCACCTGTAGTTACTCTGCTTCTTATTCAATCAGACTGTGAAGTAATTAACAATTTAATTTAATGTTTGTAACAGCTTATGACATCCTTTGAAAGAAACAACTGTGAATCTAACCATACTTCTCTGCCCCCATACCTCCAGTGAAAATTCAAATCACTCCTCAGTGTCTGGGAATTCTCCTTTGCCTGGGTTTTCCATGGCAGTTAAAGCCCAGCTCAGCCAGTTCCTCTCCCTTCATGCCCTATCAGCTTAGTGCATTGATGTCTCCATCACTGTCATTATCTTGGGGCCTTTCTGTTTCCTTACAGTCCCTGCATTTTCACAGGTAGCTTTTCCCATCAATGCTATTTCCCTTACTGATACTGAAATGCAGTTTAATGTTTTCACTGCAGTGAATGTTGCAGACTCCTGTCAGGATCTTAATTTTTCATGGCTTGTCAGTCTGTACCCGATCTGCAATTCCTGTCACTTAGCTTACATTTTCTTTCTGCCTGACCTGAAACTCTAGACTTGAGAAAAGTTGATTTTCAGAAGTCTTTAGGCACCTAATGAAAGGCACCTTTTTACATTAAAAATGGACTTAAAGAAATAAGGTATCTTATTCCTGTTGACTGCCAATGGAAAAGTACTTAAAATATTTAACAACTTCTAACAGTTTAATTAGCTGCTCCCAAGTGTTGTAAAGTCCCTAAAACTACTTTGGAAGATGACAACCTTTCCTTTTAACTTGTGTATTTTTTCCAATTGTGGAACCAGAGAAAGGACCCAGAAATGAACATGAATTATATTCACTCTGAAGTCTCTCTGTATTGGAAAAACAGGATAAAGGAGGGGGTTTTTGTACTTTCTGTTTGTGGACCTCTACTGTCTTTGAACCCCAATTCCAGCCATCTACAATCTACAACTGGGAGTCTTTATACTAAATATCTATATGAAATAAATGATTCCTGAAACGATGATAAAGTAATTCAAGCTGGGCCTAAACACCAGGTTTTTGGTGCTTTTCTCCCCCACACCCAGAACTTAGAGATAACATAAATGCCTGACCTTTGTTTTCAGTCCTATATGGATTTAAAGCAATTTGGGGAAGGGAGGGAGGGGAGGGAGGAGTGAAAGGGAATTTCTAGTTTTTCCACAAGACACATCTTGGAGAAGGATGAATTAATTTAGGAAACAACAGATGCATATGTCTTCCAAATGTCTCTGGGTTTTTTGAGCTTGTGGGGGAAAATGTGTTTTATTGGTTTTGATATCTACTTCTTTCCCCTGGTAGAGTCCCAGGATTTCCGAGACTTATTTTACAGATGAGCCACAAAGCTGGATTCAATGGGACAGTCTGACCCTGGTCTTGCGCCTCTGGATAACAAAAGTAGTTTTTGCTAAGAAACCTCGTTCTGGTGATTCTAAATTAAAAATTGAAATCTACACTAAAGGATGTGAATACGAGAATTGAGGTGATCCTACAATAATCACTTATACTTTCATCACAGGCATTGGGGTCTAGCCAGGGATGAAATCCTACACAGTAATACATATCTAGTGAAAACGTGTCCAAAAAATTCTGGGCTAAGTGAAGTGAAACACTACATATTAGTCCTGCTTTTTAAAGAGTTTAGCCAAGGCTTTCCTTTTTCTAGTGATAATTTTCTTGGATGCAAAGAAGAGCAGATGGCTATGAAACTTGTACCATGCAGTGCTTTGTCAGTGTACTCCAGAGGGCAGCATGGTAATACTGCTGAGATTGTCTATCAAGTCATACAGGTCTGAATATTCATATTAAAAATAAACATTAAATTGTTTACTAATATTTTTACACAGAAGCGTCAAATATATGAAAGCAACATCTGAAGAAATGCTGCTTGGACTTCTCAGGTAACTATATAAACTGATTTATAAGAAGATGAAGTTTAAATTAAAGATATTTTTAAAATATTAAATAAAAATAGCTTTCATTTTCTTTAAAAAATGTTTATTTGCTGATGATTTTCCTGCTCAGTCTCAATTTTGGATGAGAAATATGTTCATATACTAACTGCAAGTATAATATATTCTGTATTAAATGCTTTCATCAAAGATATACAAACCCTCTGCTTGATAGTAAATTCCATAATTTTTAATATCCAAGTAGGGTAATTAAAAAAAAATTTAAACTTCTTAAGAAATTTTATTTCAGAAAATGTTCATGGTGCTCTTGGTACTTCTAGATACTGCAGCCCAAGAAATTATTTGTTTTGGTGATTTATATTTAAGATAGAGCTTAATGAAAATCACAATTCTTTACAGGAAGAAAAAAAACCTGCAAAGGGTCAACTACAACATTTGGCAGTATTTGACCAGGTCACGTTATTGGAGTAAAATGTGTGCCCCTTATCATGGTCCTCAGTATGTTAGTCTGGCAGGTAACCAGGCCCCAATTAAACGTGTGCATGTGCATACATGTAATAAACATGCAGGTGCCAGAATGCTGAACAACTGAGAATCAATTGCCACCATCACAGTACCATTAGAAAACTACTCGAGAATAATAATATATAAAATTACAATAGGATCATATTCCAATTGTTTTGATAAAGGGACTACAGTATGGGGCATTGTTTAGTCAGGACTAGCCATTAAATGCTGAAATGAAACCCCAACCTATATGTAGTAGAAGGCTTCTTATAAATAATGCCAGCAAGACAAATGGGAATCTCTATATATTGCAACCATTAAAAAGCTTATGGAGTGTTGCTTCTCTTATTATGATTTTATCAGGGTTTTGTTGAGTGAAGTAGCAATTAAATAAAATATGCTGTCCCAGAAACCATTTATTACTCCTCTGTCTACATAGAGCAGACTATAATGAAAGAGACCATGACTTGCATTTCAAGGCATGGTTTAGGCTTTCTCTTCAATGATTGTAAAGATCCTGGTATGGGTCTCTCACAAGTGATCTCATGAAGCCAAAACTCTACTTTTAGACCAAATTTTTAGAATGTTGAGTCCTAATCCACTTGCCTAACCCAGCAGGTCCCTTTCCAAGCAATTCTTAGGTTATTTACAATTATTTCAATAATCCAATGTAGTCTTAAAGTCTAAGGAAGTCCTTGTGTTTGATGACCTTTGAAAGAAGCCTTGCAGTCCACAGGTGTTTTTCATTCTGTAAGGTTTTTTCCAGAGTAGTTTAGACACGAGAAAACTTCCCAAGGAATCTTGGGGAGGTTACCTTTTCCTGTGTAAGTTTTAACAAATTCAGATCTTTAGAAGAAAAAGTATGCAGATCACTTTTATGCCAAGGCCTTTCCAGTCCTAAGCAATGCCAGGGCTGTACCAACACAGAGCACTCAAAGATGCTGCAACACTTTTACCCACAGTCTCCTCCAAAAATAGGATGTATTTAAAGAACGATTTGTCTGGGGAAATCAGTAATTACAATCTTCACGCATTAAGCTTAGAGAAAGGTTAGCTAAAGGGGGTATCTTGCAAGGGAAAACACATTTTCTGCAGTCTGAAAAGACATAGACGCTGCCACAGTATGTTTTTGATAGTTCATTAACTTTTTCTGCTAGGCCAGACCATAGACAAGGGGATTTCTGGCTGAGTTCTGCTTCACTGTTTATCTGTGTCCTGCAGGTCCAGCAAAGCTGCTTTCATTTCCCTTTGTCCACTTGCTTACTATGAAAATGGATTTTAATAGCCCAGCCAGGAATTTAATTTATGTAACTCGAACTACATGCAACATTTGCTGTCTGTGTATTGATTTTTCCCTGTAATAATTCATGTCTTATCCTTCCATGGGCATCCACAATAATTACAGTGGACATGTAGACACAGAAAAATTTAGCAGAGACAAATTGTGACAAAACTATATGGTGAATATGTATCTAACTGATCCCTTTAGTTAAACAGCAATAAAAATATTCCATTACACAATAAAAGTAACGGTGTGGATTGTCACAAAGAGTGTCAAAGAAGAATGCCCTTGAAGGCATAATATTCCCTTCAAACATGAGATCTGTACTCAGCTCCTCTCATCAATATTTTTTGTTTCACAGAGGAAAACACATCCTTTCTATGCTTTATTTCTCCGTGTGTAAAACTGACTCTGTCTGTTGCACTAAACCAAGATTGTTTGGGACAGAGGCTGTGTAATTGCATTCTTTGTAGAGCCTTGTAGCAGTATTGGCTGATGGCAGCTGGGGCTGCTGAGTGCTGTGTGTAAAACAAACATTCTTGCGTTTGGTTTGATTTCAGTGCCAACACTTTAGGTCAGCCCCTAAGATACTTTAGTTTTTAATTAAAACACATCAATAATACCCTTTGAATGCTTACTTCTCTGTTGTTTCCAGCTACATGCTAATTTTTTTTGTCCTCATTTACACAACATTTAATTTTCTTGTTGTTATCTGGAGAATTTCCATAGTAATTTTAAGAGGTTTTTTCCTTGCTGCTGTGGGTATGATGACTTTCTCCAAAAGACACTTGCTCTGAAGTTAAATCAGACTCTTTGTCACCTTCTTACCCACTTTGCCCATGATTTCCACGGAATAAAAGCATTGTCATTGGCCTGTAATTATCCTTAGTTCACATGCACTTTCCTTGGACCAGCTGCATGAGGGACTGAAAGTGGTGCAAAAGGCTGAAGCAGACACAGCATCAGAAGAGGGAACTACACACACGCACACACAACTGCATGTGCATCACTTAGCCACAATACGATTAACACTCTTGCCCCAAATAAATGATGGCATGCTGCAAGCTTTAAACAAGTGCTGTGTTGTCTGTGTTGCCAGTTCCTACTCTCTCAGTTCCTACTAAGAATCCCGCAACGTACAACATCTGCCTAAAATCTCATTTCTGAAAGTTGTAAGTCTGTATGAGAATGTCCAGATTCACTTTAGGAAAAAAAAGACAAAAAAAGAAAAAAAAAAAAATTTTTTTAAAAAGAGTTCTTGTCATTGCAAGGAAAAAGACTGGAAAACAAGACACAAATGTTTTCTTAAGGCTCAATAAAGAGAAAGCAAATTAAAAAATGCCTTTTTAAAAAGTTCTTTGGTTTAAAGATCAATTTTTTAAAACTTAAAGGCCACCCTGATGATGTTTTAGTACTTCAGGTTAACAGAATTATCAGTAGGACTATTCACAGAGTATAAAGATAAAAATGTGCAAAAGATCTTTGTCAGATCTGGGCCTACAGCCAGCCTCTCACTCCCCAAGAGCATGTCATATGGCACTACTTCTAAATTTGGCTCGAATTTGTTTTGGTGAGTGCAAAATTTGTCTAGATCCAAAGCTAGGTCAGCATCTACCATTTAAAGCTTTTCCATCACATGTAGAAACCTCCAAATAAATAAAATTTACAAAGAAGCTTTTATCTGGATGTAGATGTGTTTATAAGTAAGACTGAAAGCAAAACAAAATTGGGCAGGGACCCAGAGGCTGATACCTGAGCTATAAACTACACTGATCACAGTATTTAGCAAATTAACTAAAAATATCTGCCTCAGTTTCACTGCCTGAAGTCAGATAGCATCCTGCTCCTCTTGCCTTGACTACGGTTTGCCCCCTTAAAGCCCCAGGGAAAGAACATAAAAGCAGTGGCAGAAACTGAATGGGGTAATTTCCTTCCTCTCCAGCATTTTCCATGTAATGGTGCAGCTCAACCTGCAAAGTAACAGTCAACAAAAGGAATCTTTGACAATGACTGCATGTCTCACATTGCAGCCCTTTCCTCCCCCTTTTTAGCTGTTTATGCTAAATGGCTTTCCATTTGCCACATGGAAAAAGCCAATGCCCAAGACGAGGATACGCTGTGCATGGAGCATCTCCCTTAGCTCCTTCCAGCTCCAGAAAACTCAGAAAAAAGGGTAGAGTTTGCTCATCTGAGGGAAAACTGCCTTCACCTGAGGGAAAAAGACCATAAACCGAGGGAAAATGACCATAAACCAAGGGAAAACTGGTGTCACCTGGGGGAAAACTGGTGTCACCTGGGGGAAAACTACTCTCACCTGAGGGAAAACTATTG
Source organism: Origma solitaria (assembly GCA_013397895.1). Classification (NCBI taxonomy): domain Eukaryota; kingdom Metazoa; phylum Chordata; class Aves; order Passeriformes; family Acanthizidae; genus Origma; species Origma solitaria. The sequence goes on from VZRL01001136.1 coordinate 436,250, forward strand.
TCACCTGAGGGAAAACGACCATAAACCGAGGGAAAACTGCCTTCACCTGAGGGAAAACGACCATAAACCGAGGGAAAACTATTGTCAGCTGAGGGAGAACTGCTGTCACTTGCGGGAAAATACTGTCACATGAGTGAAAATTACCACAAACCGTGGGAAAACCACTCTCACCTGAGGGAAACCTCCTGTCCTGTCACTTGAGGGGAATCTATTGTCACCTGAGGGAAAGCTGCTGTCGCCTGAGGGAAGGCTCCTGTGCCATCGCCTGAGGGATAACGGTTGTCAGCTGAGGGGAAAATCCTGTGCTGTCACCTGAGGGAAATTTATGTCTCCTGAGGGAAAAATCCTGCCACCTGAGGGAAAAATCCTGTCACCTGAGGGCAGGCTCCTCTGCTTCCACCTGAGGGAAATTTATGTCTCCTGAAGGAAAAATCCTGTCACCTGAGGGAAGGCTCCTCTTCTGCCGCCTGAGGGAAATTTATATCTCCTGAGGGAAAGCTGCTGTCACCTGAGGGAAGGCTCCTCAAGCTGCTGCCACCTGAGGCCCATGCTGGAATGCAGGAAGAGAAATGCTTCTGGAAGGCTATGTTCCCAGTGAGTTTCTGGAATATTTGTACAACTTGGTATCTCCTCTAGGTGGTGGAGTAAAGCAGAGGTAGGGGGGGTGTAACGTCAAAAATAAAACGTCATTCTGAAGGTGAGGATGCTCAGAAACCAGGGATGGAGCTGCAAGCCCACGGAATGCTCTCCTGGACGTTAATTAGCAGGGCTTCAGCAGCCCAGGGGATTTGTCTGGGACAGCATAAGTCTTTTGAGGTTTATGGTGAGCCCTCACAGAGGCAGGTTTCAGACATTTTTCCTCTTCCACAGCCGCACGGTCCCCAGGCTGGAGGGCACAGTGGGGTGGGCCCCGGGGCCGGGCTGGGAGTGTTCGGTGGGAGCTCTGTGGGCTCGGGGTGAGCTGGGCCTGCTGGGGCCTCATGGCCGCTCCTCCCACAAAAATCACCACTTAAATCTGAGGATGCAGCTTTGAACTTCAGCCGTGCGATGGCCACATTTAATAATTCAGTTTCACATAATGCCAGTGCTGATAATGAGCCCAAAACTCTCTAGGCAGCCCCACACAGGAGGATGTTTGTGGATGGGGCTATTTTGATTGCTCGAATATTTATTACAATGCCTCTCTGAAACAACTGTATAAGGTAGCATGGAGGAGAGGCAAAGGTTTTATAGTTGAAGTGGCATTTTGAATTTAATGCTCCGGTCCCACAGCCTGGGGTGTGGTGGCTCTTTGGCACCCATGGCCCTGGATCTTGGAGCTCCTCGTGGGATGTGACCGCTCAGAGGCTTGGAATAAATGTAGTTCTGCTTATATATACTTGTACACAACATAATAATATAAAATTACAAATATTATATTATTATTGCAGGAATATAATAATAGAAATATTATTTTGCACGTTTTGTGAAAGAACTAGCCGTCTTGTGGGACAGTGGTTAGCCAATCCACCTCCTAATTTCAATGTTGAGAGAAAACGCACTAGAATATATTTTGAGATTTATAAAGATTTTAGATTTATAAAGAAATGTGGTACTCAAACGGTAGTTTCAAATAGAAAAAGGTAAGATCCTCCATGTGGAAAGTGGGTGCAAAATCAGCATTCTGAAACGTTTAAGACTTAATATCTTCCTAAACAAAACATTAGATGAGTCCAAATTGGTTTTTTGGCTTTTGCAAATTTGTGTTTTGAGCCTTTGATTGAACCCAAACCATTCTGGCTGACATCACAGTCTGAGCCTTTTACCTGAGAAATGCAGACCTGCAGTGCCTTTGACCTTTTATTTGTTTTGAAAGTTTTAACCTTCAAATGATTCAAGAATATAATCCTAATGGATGCAATTTCTTCTTGCAATTTTCTTCTGGCATGGCACATTCAAGAGTTGTGGGACTGAGTGTCATTGTTTGTACTGAAGTTCTTTTGCTCCTACCATAACCTCAGGATTACAAGGGCTCATTGGCAGGGTAATGGCAGTGTTACTTCAAACAGCATGGTTCCCTTTAATTGTCTTGAGAGAATCTAACCATTTTGTAAAAGGAAAATGAATAAGTTTATTGTTGCCAAAAGAGCTTGGGAAACAAAAGGAAAAGAGGCTGCAATAGTACTGAATTAAAAAAAAAACAAAACAAAAAAAAAACCCAAAACCCAACATTTATGTTACTGCTAAAAACAGATAAGATCCGGACAGTTAAAAAATCATACCTCTTTGGACTACCTTAAAGTTTCTTGGTGGTGGTTTTAGACATTGGAATAGTTCTTCTAAACTTAATTTAAAAAAAAAGAAGTCTGTATTTTTTCAGCAGAAAGTAGTTTATCAAAAACTTTGGGATAGTCTCATGAAAATTCACCAGGATCTAAAAAATTAAAATCTTGAAGGAAAACTATAACTTAATTTGTACTGTTTCAGAAGTTGGAGGTTGGAATTCAGTTTTATTAAAAGCAGCTTAATTTCGCTGTCTCCTTTTCAACTCCATGTGTATGTGAAATGAGGGGCAAGAAGGGCTATTTATTGTTCGTTCCTAAAATTTAATCTCTTTGAATCTTTGATCAATAAGATCTATAGTTATCTGTCTTCACTTTGGCCACTATGAGTTCTAGTAGTAGCTCGTATTTAACAGTGAAGAAAAAGAAAATGTGCTGCAACAATTACTGGCCTTTGCTTTCTTCTTTCACTCCTTTTAATCCTTTCCTCACCCTCCAGTGTGACTGTGGCATTGAATACAGCTGAGACAGAGCTGGTTCCAAACTCTGGTACTTATTTTTGGTTCATTAATTTTTTGGCAAAGAAGGGACACCTAATAGGTCTGACGTTCCCGGCTAGGTGGTGATTGATCAGAAGTCAGCACACTCAATATTGTTATTTTTTCCAGATTCTTAAGTGTTTTATTCCCTAGGAGCCCACAAAAACAAGGCAATTAGTCTGGCTGGACAGGAATGATGGTGGCTAAACCAGCAACAGAAGTGAAGGGATTCCATGGCATTACCTTTCCCTTAAGCCTGCTGCAGTCTGATTTACAAAATGACAAGGTAATGCATATCGTATTTAAGGTGCATTATCTGTGTTATGCCGACTGTACTCTTCAGGAGTGTGACACTGTGAAATGAGATTTCCACACACCTACAGGAATGAGCAGACGCTGTATTTATTAGCCTGGTAAAAATACAGTCTTAGATCAATAACACCCAGTCTGTCTCTCCATTTCTTCCTGTTTGCGTTGTGTGTCTGTGTCGGCCCTGTTCTGAGCCGGTGTTGCCAGGTGTACCCAGCAGAGTCTGCTCAGCTGGAGCTGTGAATGGCAGCCAAAAATAGCCAGCCCTGCTCAGATGCCCCAGCAGTCAGGAAGTGCCTGCAGAAGGTGCACACTGCCATTGGCTGCTGGCACTCGAACGTCTCCATTGGAGATGAAGTTGTAACCACCATGGGGCAGTGGGACACTGTCTGCTCTCTGGAAAGGCTGCTTGGTGAGGAGCTGGGTGGTCAGTTCAAATATTCAGGTGCTAATCCAGCCTTAAGCCACAGAGCTACTGGGTAGTTTTACTTAGCCAGTGCCTTTCTTGTGACTCAATTTCCCCATCTCTGAAGCAGAATCATACTGCTCATAAAGTGGAAAGATTAGATATTCTAAACATAGAACATTGTTGCTCTTATTGACAGGGAAAATATCCCTGTTGGATTGATCTGGAATTTCAAAATGTTGGTAATATACTCCTGAATAAGGTGGTGCTGCAGGTATTCAGTGGGCGACATTCACTTTTGCACAAACTAGGCTTATGTGGGACTGTTGAAATTGATAATATAAATTTGTTTCACACATATTTCAGTAATTCCACTTCGACTCTTTGAAAGGTTCTGTGTGGGTGTTGATCAGGTCCAGAATGCTGGACACCTGCCAAAACTGTGGCAGAACTTACTTTATTTCATTTGGACATGTAGAACAACTCAGAGAATTGAGAATGACCATTTTGTTCTTATCTCAGTAGGTTTAGTGTCTCCCTAATTCTGATAACTGTATTTTGAGAAAATGAGGTTTTGAATGAGCCCTGAGAAACGATGCTCCCAGAGTAAATTGAGACAGTAAATTACTCTGGTCTGGTACCCAGCAAAGCAGTGCTGGACTGCCTGCTGCAGCTGGTAGACTTCCAGGAGAAGCCAGAAAAGGGAAAACTCAACTTTGTTTAGGAATACAGTTGGATGACAAAGGCATGGGAGCCTGGAATTTCTGTCAGAGTTTTCCTGCATAGTGATAAACCCAGTAGGACATTGCTTTCTTTGGATGTCAATGTCTGACTCGCTCTGTCTGAGCCTCAGTAAAGCTGAAAAATTGGTGCTTCAGAGAAAGAGGGTGCTGGAAGTTGTCTGCTGAGGTTTGATCTTGAAAGGAGTGAAAGACTGTTTGTGTATTATTTGGACTTCAGAAAGGAATGAAAAAAATGTTATCTAACTGTAGTGCTGAGTCATTGTAGCCTGGCAAGTGTTAGGAGCTGCCTAGGTCAGCTGAAAATCCTGGCTCAAGAATTTTCTCGTGTCAGCAGAGGGTCCCTGCTGCAGTATGGACTGGGACTTAGAAGTGGAGATCTGAAGGGGAACGTTATAAACAGCAGCTGCTTTAAAAATTGCCTCATTCCTTTTCTTCTGATGACTGCATAAAGTCATAGGAAATCCTGCCATAGCTGTCCCTTCTAATTTTTCAACAAGCAATGTTCACATCTCTGTTAGTTATTTTCTAGCCTAGTTACATTACTTAGTGCATGTTTAAGAAAAGCTTGGTTATGCATTCTTTCCTTAAATTGGCTTAATCTCAAGCACAAATTTCAGATGCACCTAAGTGATTTATAAACCTAATCTGACTGAGTCACTGCTGAAAGTTGGACCTGACATTTATGCCAGCTTTATCTGTGGGCTATTGCTAAAATGAATCAGAATATAATTTTTCAACTTCTTTGGCTGAAGGTCTCAAGAACCTTGTGAACTTCTAAATAAATAATTGAATTCTAAGTGTGAAAATATTTATTGACCCTCCCCCCATATGACGATATCAGTGTGGTTTGCCCTTGGTGATGAGAATAGTTTGGGAATTTTTTGACCAAAAAGGGTGTTTTTGGAAAAGGCTTCAACTGGGGCTCTCAAGGCTTCACTTATGGCACTTTCTATTCTGATTCCTGTGAGGTCCACTGTCCAAGACCTTTGCTCTGGGCCTTGAGCATAAATTGGTATGTGCCTTAACACCTTGATCATTCTGCATTCTAGAAGGGTCTCTAAGTGGCAACTACTTCAGTCTCCTTTTTGCTTTTTGCTTTCCCCCTGAAATAGAAGACACACCATGTTCCACTGCTTCTTCCTGCTATACACGCTGTAGCTCCAGCATGCCAAGATCTGCTCTATTAATAGTTGTAAATAACTCTACAGGGGGAGGCTTTTCTTTACCTAAGTTGTGAAATTATTTGTCTTCTATCAGTTCTTTGCATGAAGTAAAAGAAATAAAGATTTACAGCAAAATAAGTTCTCTTTAGAGCGCACTAGAAGACTTTTCACTCAAAGAATGGGTACAGTGAAATTTCCACCAGGTTCCTTTCTCTTCCCTTTTCCTTTAGCTTGTTACCTATTCCGGGGATGAGAACAGCATCTCACTGATGAGACTTGTCCATAGAAGGTCACACTTAAACCCTTGTGACTGTAATTATTTTGTCTCCTTGCTCTCCAACACCACCATGTGAATGAGGTCATGGTATGAGGTGATTCTAGCCTGGCTGCATAATATCTTCACTCTGTGTCCTAAAGGACTTTTGGCATTTGAGCACCATGTTTGGGGACTATTAGGAGGGAATCTTTTCTTGAGAATTTACTGACGCCATTGGATTTATATGCTTGTGTGCTTTCTGCCTTTCAGTGATTATTTCTTCCCAATAATACAAATGATCCGAATGTCAAGATTCTGATACTGTGTATTCTACAAGGGGGGTGGGGTGTCAGAAATCCCAACTCATTGATTTCAATTCAGAAAAGTAATGCCCCCTTATAAAAGTTGTGTTATCTCAGTCAGATTCCAATACGGAAAAATTAATCAAGGCACTTAAGCTTTTCTTCTGCCGCTGTGTTTAACATTTCTTTCTTTTTTCTCTAAACTGTCAGGAAGTGGTGCTGAGTTGGCAGCAGTATATACTGTCCCAGAGGAGGCTGTAAAGTAAGTGTTAAAAATGTTTAGTCCTGTCTATAAAAATGAGTTTTACTGAACTCTAAAAAAGTAATAACAGAACTGCCTCTTCTAGCAGTTTTTCTGGTTATTAATAGATGTTAGTGCAGTAACTATGTTCCAATGGAGATTTAAATTCTAATCTGAACTCTCCATCCAAGTTGAATGCTTTCTTAACCTTAGCACTATCTGATAAAATTTCTGTGAACTCCTTTACATTGAATGAAATTTACCCCTATATAAATAAGTAGACTTGCGGGAATGATTATTAATTAGTATAACTGAATTTTGAGGAGACCTCTTTTTGATGGAGAGCTTGCCTTGAAGATTCATGTTACAATTCATCTGTTCACTTTTTTCAACACAGAAGTTATTGTAATTATCTCATACACTAGAATAAATTTAGGAGGCAGTGTTACAAAGATGACCCTTCATCAGAATATCAGAATTACTTCTTGTTATTCCTTCTAAACAGAATATTTATAATTAAACAGTTACACCGCTTCTGATCCCCACGTAACACAATTGTTAACATGATGCTGCTAATATAAACAGACTAGTTTAACTTATTGAAGGGGACATAGTTTCTGTCAGGAGTATTTCAGCCTTTGCTGCTCTCGTGGTAAAGAGAAATTGAGAATTTTTTCTTTTATTAAGACATAATTTCATTTTAAATGAGCATCTACTTTTTGAATATTGTGATATTCATGATAATGATTGCTTTAAAATCCTTTTCCAGCGTTGTTGTGCCCTCACAAGCTTATGATCAGTATTTTACAGTTTTTCTGAGGGTTCAAAATGCCACCGGAGGACAGATGACACACTTCAGAGTACCTTACCATCTAATGTGTTACTTTGTGGTCTCAGGTTGCTTTTCCTTGACTAGCTGGACACTATCAGTTATCAGTTTCCCCTCTATTGTTTCTTTGCTGCAGGAGCTCAGCAAGTGGGAGATGACAGAACGGCTGTGCTGCCTCTGCCCGGGGAGCAGGAGAACTCTGAGAGGGATATAAGTTATTGGAAGATTGTTCATCTGGGGAATTGCAGACAGACAGAGCAGCTCTGAGGAAATGCATCCCTGTCAAAGACGGCTTGTTTCAGCTGAGACTTGAATAACAGCAGAAGTGAAAAGGGGCAAACTGGAGTCACTGTATGTAAGTACCCTCAAGTAATTTCTTACACAATTCACTTATCTGATGAGCAGATTACTACATGCATTTCTGGACATTACTTCTCATTGTTGAAGAATGAAAATTGCATTTCGCTTTATGTGATGCATGAGTAGATTATTTCCTTGCTGTTCTCTAAATGTGTAGAATATTTTATATGAAGAATGGAATTTGAAATATTTGTTGGGGAGGAAACACTTCTGTTTTGCCTTCCAAGTAAATGCTACTATTTTAAACCAAGTATATACTGATACTATGACATGGTCAATACCTTTTAATGGGACATACTTATAAACAAGTAATCATCATATTTAACACTGGGCGTTCATAATTTCTATTTATGGAACTGTTTCTATTTCTACTGTTTTCTTCAAGAGTCATGTTTATAGGAAGTTGTTAATAGCAATAACTTACCTGCACTTACACATGAGCAAACCCAGTACTGAAAACTGGCAACCTGGAATGAGCAGGCATAGAAACACACTGACAAACTGCTTGGGGTTTTTTAATGAAAAGTTCTTATTTCCTTTGATTCTCTGCAAAAAGATAGGGGTGTGTGTGTGAGCGTGTTTGTTTGTGATAACTAAAGAAAAAGTAGTTTTGGGAGTTACCAGCAGCTTTAGGGGACAAATTTTGAACAGAACAAATCAACTCCAGCCAATGGAAGATTAAGGAAGCTAATTAAAATTAGGTAGCATTGTGCTACCACACTCAGACTGCTATGACACATGGAATAAAAGAGGATCATTTGGATTTTCTGAAACCTGGTTATTAGCCTGCAATTATTTCTCAGTATGTTTTCCAAGCACTGTTCATTAGCAACAGATTCAAAGCTCATGTGTCTTCTATAGCAACAGCACTTCAGGTTTTTACAACATTTATGTGTCACTGCAACAGGCTGGAATTTTATGTTTCATAAACTGATTAAGATGCCTTTTGGAAGTGAAAAAGTGGGATCTAAGTTGGCATCGGTCTATCTTCTCTGAAAGAATTTGATTTGACTGTATCTTGTTAGAGGTTCTAGATAAATAGTGATTCACGTAACTAAAAAGTCTCAAGGAGACTGTTCCTTCTGATGGAAGAAATTTGGCCTGCACATGCATGTTCCCATTTAATTGACTGTCTTAGAAGTAGCATGACATTCTTGTCTGTACTCTTTCCACAGACTGGATGAAGTAGTTCTGGTTTCTTTCCTTAAAGACAGTTTGATGATTTTAGGCTGATGATAAGGAAAGCTTCCAAAGAACTTACCTAAAACTTTGTGCTGAGCTCAATACAAGCCAGGACAGAAGGGTAGCCAGTAATTCACTGAGGAATTAATACCCATTTCCTTTGTTTTCAGTGTGATGGCATGTCCAATTACACTGAGTCTTTACTGCTAATCTCAACAGGCCCTCTCTTGCACTTCTTGCCTTTATTGTTCCTACAGCTTTCCTAGTGTAGAGTTAGTGGATGATGCTATTAGATGTTATAAATCTATATATATACTTCTTACAAGTATTTTCTGCATTTATAGAATAAATTGAGGACTCCTTGTTCACTCAAAGTTAATGATGACAGAGAATTTTTCCTATTATTAGAGCTGACTAGAATTCCTTTCTCCTAAAATCAAATCAGTTTTGGTATTTTTACTATGAAATCCAAAATTACAGCTCTTTTTAGGTTTTAGGAAACCTTGGTCTCCCCCTAAAAAAAGAGAGATTTTTGTTATAATGAAAACAAATTTCCCCATAGATCTATGACTGAAAAAGTTCCTATATAGAATAGCAGCATTAAACTCCAACTGATAGCTATATTTAGGATATTTTGCAGACTTTAGTCCCTGCAAAACTCATGTTGAACTCCAAACTGTTTGGAGTGTATACCTGTAGAACAAATCATTGCATTCAGTGAAACTGTGGAATACATATAAAAAGCTTTTTACAACAACTGTGTTAATTTTGCGTTAATCATAAACTCAGTAATACTTGATGTAGAAAACTCATTATTCTCTAAGGTAAAGGAATTTGGAATTGCCAATGTTCTGATTGCAAATTCTACTCTTCATTATCATTGCAACAGTGTTCTTGTGGACTCTGTATTTATCAAGAAGAGATCAGCAACGATGGTTAGATAGGGTTATACTCACAACTGAGTAGATTACTAAGTTCTATCCAAAATTTAAAGGTAAGGTAACTGTGCTGATGTTCAATAGACACAAGAAAGTTTTGTGTTAGAAAGACATCTTTCAATCCTTTTTATGGTATCTCTTGTAACCAGTCTCCAGCATTCGGATATATTCATGAGTCCAGTAGTGAACCCTCTGTTTTCAACTTTGAAAAAACAGAGTGGAAACTCACCAGAAAGTCAGATGAAAACATTCCGCAGCCTACAGCAGATTCTGTGCTACATGGCCTTTGAGTTGCCTAAAGAACAATTGGGGAGTGTGCGAATTGCTCTAGAGAAGTCATGAATTGTTTTGGCATTTACTCAACATATTCTAATTTTGGATGAAAGATGTGATTATGGAGCACATAATAAGCATTCTCTCCTACACTCACACAGAGTTTATTTTCAATCATTCTCTGTTATACATGCTCCGATCCTGTGGCATTGTATCAACCCGTCCACATGCTTCAGTCAGGTTCCAGAATGGATTCCTAATGATGCAGTGGTTTTTTCCTTCTGAACTAATAAACAAAAGGAATTCCTACCTGCCCTACAAGTACCACTGTTCTTGTGGTACAACTGCTGTGCAGTGATGCTGGGTTTGTTTGAGCTGTGATGCTTTCCACCCTTCCTTAGGGCACAGAAAAGGAGGGAAGAGCACATTTCCTTTGGACCTATAAGCAGGTGGAACCTGTTTCTCATGTTCTATTGAAGAATGAGCAGAGAAGAGCTGATGGTAGCGGCACGTGGGGATGTTTGGCCAACCTCCTACCCAAGCAGACTAACTGAATTAAGACTTTGGCTATATTGAGGCCCCAGTCCATAAAAGGACTCGGTGGCACAATGGGATGAATCTAAATCAAAACATGGCAATAGGAGAACATACCCTAAAAAATTTCTGAGCCATGTTAAAACCCATGAGGCATTTAAAAAGTTTATTGCATTTAACACTTTATTTTAAGCAGTTTTGCAATTGTGAGCAGAACTATGTATCAGTTGGCATTGCTTCTTGGTGTCCTTCATTAAGGGCCAAGAGGTAAAGTAAAAGCACAGAATTCAGCTCAGAGATCCAGAGCACTGATTCATGCCCTTTATAGGTAAAAAATTATGCCTTCAGAAGTTCAAATTTATATTTTCAGAAAACATAAAAGACAATTCTGTTTCTATCCTTATCCTTGTATTTTTCAGTGGCTACAAAATGTGGTTATTAAATCTAGAGTATGTCTTCTGCAGAGGTTTCATTGTCCATATATAGATATCAAGACAGCTACAGATTACTTAATGACAGCCTTTTGGTCCAATTAATGTGACAGTAAAGGAAACCAAGCATTTCTCTTAATAAAATGGTTTTCAGCATCCTTGAGGACTCATTAAGTAATCTCTTTAGAACTCATATTCAGTGAGCTAATTAACATGATCAGAGTATGCATTCCTTCCTTATGATTAACTTCATAGCACCGAAAGGAAAACTCTAGGTAAAAGTCTTACAGTGACACTAAATACATAGATCCTTATATTCTGTATTGGAATGCATGACTCACTGGCTACAGTTTGAATAACTGTTTAAAGTATTTTAAAAGCAGCAAGGACATAATTCAACTTAAGCTCTCACTTTCCCTCAACAGAAATACACAGGGCATTAAACAGCTTGGGCAAACAGTCTGGAAAGTTACATTGCGGTTCATCTTGTTACACTCGGTGCTTCATGCGTAATGGGGGTTTTTACCCTGAGTTTCACTCAGTAAACCTGTTTTTTCATGGAGACATAAACGTTCGCAATACCTAATCTTCTTTATTGTGATCATCTACTCACCGTGAAGCAAAGATAAAACATATGTAAGGGATAAGAAGGACCACTTTCATCAATTTTAAAAGATTGGTATCTAAGGATTAAAAATACTAAAATATTAACCACAGGAAAAAATGTTACTGATGGCTTTTTAAAATATTTAAAACTGAAATATGAGTGGCATGACCTATTCCTGATGCACTTGCATTGAACTTAATTGGCACAGTGATATTTTTATAGCATGCACATGACCACTGCTTTATGGTATTGTCCTGCAGGGCATAAGATCAGTAGTGATACTCAAGTATGCTGTTTCCTATAAATTAGCCTAATCTTGATTTAGTTGACTGAACTATACTTAAATTATTGGAAGACAATAGCCTTTGATAATATAATTTTAATTGTAATAGGAAAACTAAATGTTATATTCCGTAATGTCTGGGACTGGAACAGATGAATGGGATGGAATTATTTTATACTGCCTAGGAGTTTAAGCAATGAGTTCTTCAGAGAATTGCACAGCCTAAATATTCTATTTTCTTGAGTGTCCAATGTGGTGCACTGACGGCCTGCCTTTCTTACTTTGCTGGAGAAGACATCTTATTTTAGCTATGATGAGATAGATCAATGTAGCTCCTGTTAATACTCTCTGATTTCTGTTTTATTGCTGGTTTATGTCAGTCTATCCACTGTCTCTGTTTGGAGATCTCTCTGTATTTGGAGAGTTAGCTGTTGAACCACTTCTAGTTGAAGACATACTAATATATTTCTTTAGATTAAACTCCTGACTGATTTTTAACTATTGGGTTCATATGAGAATTAATGGAATTTGGTATTTGAAAGAATTTTAAAGGTGCCACCCATGAGAAATAAGTTTTTAAACAAAAATGTGCTTTACAACGCAATTAATTGTACATTATAAAAAGATTAGCTTTCTAAAACTAGAAGATACAGGTCAAGTAACAGACTAATGATGCTTATTTGCAAATAATACTAACTACTTAAAAATACTTAATTGCATTGTTTTCAGTAACAAATTGTTACTGGTATATTTGGCATCATGGCACTGTAATGGTAAAAAAAGAGCTTAATGAAAATGCATGTGTCTATCCAGACTCTTGGTTCTTGGGCATGTTCTGCCTGTGGTCATGAAGATCTCTTTAAAGGACTAATCCACTTCATGAACAACCACCATTTCGCTATTAAAACTGACAAATGTAATAAATTTTTTTTAAAATCCCAGCCATCAGATCAGTACACCAAGGGTGGGTTTGCTATTAAATTAAGTCTGGGAACAGAAGAGTTGCCCTGATTGTTTTCAGTCCTTCAGTCCTTCCATTTCTTACTTAGAATATTAAATTCTCTGTGAATTTTATCAGAGAATGCTACTTTATGGGACACTGTAGTTACAAATTACTGTCTCTGAAGTTTGTCCCATGGAGCAGAGAAGGGGAGAATTCAGTTATATGTTCCATCATTGGATTCCCCAGAAGTTCCATATGTTTACCTTTATCTGCCTTTAGATTTTGTGCCTTTGTGGTTGCTGGCAAGAACAGTTGAATTCTTTCATGCCTGTTGTTTTAATAAGGAATGTGGAGCCACATACACAGAAACATGAGAACACAGCAGTATGAAGCAGAAATAATCCCTGATGAGATGTATATCTCGAGCAGGGATTAGGAATGTTTTGCACCCGGTTCTTTATTTGGACTGTTACTCCGAAAAATTCCAAAAGGGGGCAATCTTACCCTCTGCCTGGAAGTCTAAATATAATCCAACGGAGAAAATACAGCACACTACTTTCTAAATTCTCATTTACCTTAGAAAACTGAAGGTTAGTGCAATGGTAAAAACAACATTTAAGGGTTTGGTTTTCTTTTGAAGAGCAGATTTTAAAAGTGACACTGGATTTTCAAACTTTATTAACTGCAATAGTATGGATACATGTGGTCACTTTCAAATTGTGATGGCTAAAATTATCTGATGCCCTTACTTAGAGTGAAAAATCATGTTGTTGAGAGGGAGAAAAATTAAAAAGCAATATACTTAAATTGTTTATGGACATAACTCAAACATCCTTATGCTGGAGATTTAGGGAATCTCAATCTCATCCTCCTTTGCCATCTGATTGCCACTTACGATCTTGAGACAAAGATTCTGTACTCCCTTGGAGGAACGGACATTTTGTTTTATAATCTTTTATCTTTCTGTAGTGAGGTAGGAGAAATAACCTGTAGCTATGTGCTTGCCATTAATTTGTAGTAAACTTTTAACTATAGAGTATTTTCTGTAAGAAGAACGTCTGTTTTCTTTCTATATGCTTCCTCAGCAATGTGTTTGTTGTTGACCCATCTTTTTGCAATTTGATTGCAACAGTCATTTAATTTTACAAAGAGAAAATATTTCATGTATATGAGAGCTGTGCTGAGGGAAGGAAATGGACACATACAGCTCAGAGGTACATCCTGAGCTTGGCTTCATCTTACATTTAGAGAACACTTCTGATGTTTTAAAGTTACTGAACATTTGGAGAGACTTCTGAATGCTGATGTTTATGCACTGTTCAATAACTTCTCTTTTTAGCCGTGGCTCATCCCCATGACACTGGGCTGGGTACCCACCCACAATACAGCCAAATCCTATAATGAGCCATGACTGTGTGGGGCCTGGCTAAAGCTGATAGATTACCTGCACTTCAACAAGTTTCAGTTTGGGATGTTTGGAGTCTTGGGCTCCAGCTCATGCAGTGTGAATAAAGAGGTTCAGACTGTCAACCTGTGTATGCTGCAGTGGCTCTGACCCCTGATTCGCAGCCAGGAGTGAGGCTGGTACACTCACAGCTCCATAAAGCGTTATGGTTAAATATCTTTTCATGAGATGTAAATGAAGCTAAAATAAATTATAGCACCACTTTATTTTTATTGTGTTAAGCAGTATATATAATAAATTAATTTTTTTTGCCTTGCTTCACATTCATATGATATAGACTATTTTAAACGCAGCCACATTTTTTTCCCCTCTAGAGAAGATGACCATACCAATTGCCTCACTATCTGTTTACATTCTGGAAAGAGTCATTTGGGATTTTCTCTTTCTGAAATAAACGTTTGCTTATGGATTTTTTTTTTATTGTCACATCCATGGCATTTTTAAAGTAAATATGAGTACAAGGTTTATATTATTTTAAATGTATATTGTATTTGTCTTCCCAACACTGTGGTTTTTAGTACTGTGAATAACGTAGTATGGAGCCAGCCTATTAAACAGCCTGTTTTTGTAAGGAAACTGTTAGTCCACCTACAATATTCTATTGCTTACTGTGTTCTTCCAATATGCTTAGCATTCCACAACCTAAATGATCATTTGTTGAACAAATTCATGCTTTTATTAGTAAAAATACAGAGAAAACAGAGCCCCCCTGTTTCAAGATATTTGCTAATGCACGGTTAATTATCACATATAGCTTACTATAATTCATTTTACAGGGAGACCTCCTGCAGGTAACATACTAGCAGTTTATGAAGCAAAATAACCTCACTATAGATTAGAACTGTTTCACTACTGGTCAGACAGTTGCTGCTTCTAGGCCTTCTCACTTCACATTGCTAATTTGAACAAGGCTTTATTTTTATATTTGTCAGCAGCAAGACTGTAGCATGGTTGTTAAACCTCTCCCAGGCCTAATTAGAGTAGCAATGCTAGCATTCATAATGAATCTCGTGTCCTGGGCTGGAGGAGGTAGCCGTGGTGCTGCAGTAGCTTCCTGGCAGACAGTTGCTGGCAGGTTTAAGGTAGCTTGTGGCTTGCAATATTAAGTGACTGTTGAAATTCATTGACTCCACCGCGGCTTATGTGTCTAGATGACAACAAGTTTACACGGTTCTTTTATAGTTACAGCAAATGGGTCCATTTAAATATTTATTAGGTGATTATGGTGATGTGAAATGGAAAAAAATTGCAAAGTACAATATTGCATGTATAACTGTTTTAACTGTACAAAATAGGCCTGTGGTATCATTTGAAATTACAGCATCTTTTTTTCCTCATAAATATTTATAGCGTATCAGTAGCTAGGAATGGTAATTTATTTGCATTTTGTTTCTTATTTAATTTGACAGCCTTTTGGGTAGCCATTAAAGGCACTCACTCTGATTTGAATGAAGGATATTTCAATCAGCAGTTGAGTGGCATTTTGATTGGAGTGGGTGAAGTTCAATTTTAGGAGCTCTTTTTGCTTTATGACACACAGAAAGGAGTGTTACCTGTGTGTGCTTGACAACAGGAGCACCCGCAGAAGGCCTGCTTCTCTGAAACTCTTCTGAGGAATTTGTCATAATTGTTGCATTAAATATACTCAGTTTGGTTTATTTTGCTCTTTTTCTGGCTTAATCAAGGTGAAAATAACACAAGAGCCAGGTATAAATTTCTGCAAAAAAAAATTGGACAAGAGTTGTAAGATACGAATATGACTTGGATGACAGAACAGTCTATTTCAGTTATATAGATAAAAGGATTAAATGCAGACAGAAAAAAAAGAAATGCAATGCAACAACAGCTTTGTAGCTACTGTTTTCTCTTCCACAGCAATAGAAGAGTTGGAAGTGAGTCAATCTCACTCAAGGGCATGAGAGAACATGATGTTGATATCTAGAAGTGTCAGAGCAAATATGTACATTGAAAATGCTTTCAGTGATGGCACAGAAAATAGTTACAGAGAAGAGAAGTCAAGCACAGCACAGTAAATTTAGTCTGAATATGTGTCTACATCTATGTGTAAACTTACGCATAGTATGAGAGACTTGCTCTTTGTAAAGAGAATAATTATACTTCAGCAGCTTCACTCAGTGCTATCACTGAACTTCACTCTTGTTTAGAAATTTAAATTTGCTGCAAGTGGGTGGCAGAGTTTTCTGAATCTATATTTTCTAAAGAACAGAAATAAAAGCATAGATAAATCTGAAGTCAGCTCTCGTCAAAGGAACTGTAAAATGTGCATCATTGTCAAGTAGAGGCAGCGAACACAGGCTGAAGTTGTTTAACTGCCTTGAGATATTGACCAGCATGTATCCACAGGTCTGACTTGTGCTTTGCTAATTCTGTCCACATACATTCTTTGATCATTTCACATCAATTTCAGCAGGCTTAGAATACTTTCTATTTTCTTCTGCTGAAAAATTAATTCATTATTTAGGCCAATTTCGCCAATTTTGTTTGAGGAAAGTGATTACACAGCCTGGAAATGTTGACGGCAACTTGAAATGGAGACGGAGAAGTTTCATACTTTTGAAAGTGAGGTGAATTACTCTTTGAAACAGAGTAAGAAATTCTGGGAAATAAAATGGAGACATGAAGCTGAATTAACTTTGCTGCACGAAGCTACTGGAATGCCCACAAGCTTCTTTAAGACTTGCAGTAATCTACTGGATAGAGCTCAAGTTGGCTGACATTTTGTTACTGCATTAATGCTTATTTTGTTATCAGTAGGAAAAATCAAGAGAGAAATCCTATAGGCATAAGTTTAATGCTGGGTTTATTTCAAATTTGGCGCCCATATTCAAAATGGAGAGAGCCAGTGACCAAAGGATATTATTGCAATAGTATAGATACTGTCAGCAGTAAGAATTATGTTTTAGAGCTCAGTTGAGAATTGGCATTCGGTTTCTTTTCTGTTATGAGAACTGAAAGGCTAAGGGGTTGAATTAATGAATTAATAAACTGTGATTATAAAGTTATTTATCCTCAGGCAAGAATTCTGTGCTTATCACTGCACTAGTTTGGGGTGAAGTCCTATGATGCCCAAGATGGGAAGTTAAACTTGCAGCTGAGAGTGAATGTCCATCGATGTGAAAGGAGGACAGGGGAAATGTGTCCTTGTGCATCCACGGCAGCCCTGGTCCTTAGGGCCGTCGAACCAATTATCTTCACAATGACTAAATTCATTTACAACAGGACGAAGGCGGGGGGGGGACGAACATTCCTTAGCTTTTTGAGTCTGGAACTTCTGTTCTATGCTTTGCTCAGATTTTCCAGTGAGATCACTTCCTGAATGGGGTGTAATATGAATAAGTGTTCTAGGAGGCAGGTTCAAAAGCTGAGCACACAGAATCAGCCCAGCTTTGCCATAACCCATCAGTGACAAAGCTGAATTTGGTTCAAGTTTTCCAGTAAGCTCAAGATTGTCACATATGCAGCTTGAATAAGATGAGCTACATTATATATATTGCATACACATTTTTGTCTCAAAGAACTGTAGAATCAAATATTTGAAGTGTGCATGGGTGTGCTGTATTTGCATTCAATATACAGTAGACTGTTCATCCAGTGCTGTAGCCTTCTCTTCCTCAGTTTTGTGCCATAACTTTGTGCCATGCGTACTCAATATAATGTTAAATACTTTCTTTTCAAGAGATTTCTGCTCTTTAGTAGTTGAAGCTACTGGATTTTATACATTTGTCAGAGCTGTTACAGGTTTATTGTTATAATCCATATTTAAGAATTTCAATAACACTTCAAGATGGAGATGTACTGTTCTCCCTACTGAACTAATACAGAAAGTAAGATAGAAAACTTGTTCAAGAGACAGTTATTTAAATCTGTCTCTGAGTAGAAACCAGTGCTCTCACCACTGAGTCCCTCTTCTGCTGACATTCCTTCTTGTGGTCCATTTAGATGAAATAAAGAAGGGTGGGGAGATGGCAAAAAATCATGGAGGTATGAGACAGCAGCACTCGCTGCAGACTGCAGAATAAAGCTTCCTTTTACAGTACCAGGAGAAATTATTTTAGACAATCAGTAGTACAGTAAACTACATTCTGTCTCTGTGCATGACAACAGGAAAGAAAAATCCATTTTTCAGTTGAATGAAAAATATGAGGTCCAAGCATCAAGATCTTAGCACTAGTACAAATTGGCAACTTTCCAGTGGAACATTTTTCTCTCAGCTAATGCCAGTTCACCAAAACCTAACACGTTGCATGAAAATGTCTATTCCAATGAAATTTTTGATGGAAATGTTCTTGGTTTGCTGCCAGCTCACCCGCTTTTCCCAGCTCTCAGCTCCCCAGCATCTCACGTGGAACAGTGCCAGAAAGTCAAGTTTCTTCACGTTCCTGGCCTGTTTGGCAGACTGCCACGAGGGATGGGAGTCTGGGCTCTCGAAAGTGGACAAGAAACCTTATACATGCACATACAACCGTACACATACTCTCACAGGTCATTTAAATCCATGTCAGTTCATTCAAAGTAAAGGGGTTTTTTTTACATAGAGGGTCTTTCAAATATGACCCTCCTATGGAAAATTTCTCATGTCGGAATTTTAATTCCAGCTTGCGACTGAAAAAAAGCAAGGGGGAATATGAAAAATTCTCCTTATAAGGTGAATAGTGGTTCCTGTGCAACTGCGTGTTGCACTATTGTCACTGAGGCTATCAACAGCTCCATCTGCTTCTCTCTTTCACTGCATAACAAGAGCTATATTTGTAACAGGTACAGTGCTTACACACTTAGCCTTAACAAAACAAGATAATATTTTTAGAGCTTTGTAAATATTTATTTTAAAAATTCCTCTTAAGCCATCATATAAGGCAGGCAATCTTTTCTTGGTCACTAAGTGGACTGAGGGGATAGAGTTCCAATGTTTTTGGCTGAATGATAAACAGAAATAGGCACATATAGTGAAATTCTGACTGAGAAGGCCCTGAAGCAGGAGCACTGTAATGTACCTTTACATAGCCTCACTTCATGCACTGCAAGCTGCTCAGTTGCTTATTATATATAAGTAAATAAATAAGTTTCAATCACACTGTGTTAGGTAATTTCTGACTGGGGGGATGTGTTCACATTTGGGACAAAAAGCAGTTGATTCAAGTAGCCACTACTTAATTCCTTTTCTGACTATTCTTAATACCTTGGATTAGCATAACAAAGTCAGACTCTTTAGGACACAAGTACTTACTGCAGTTTGTTTTTCAGTTGAGAAGATTGGATTTACAGTAATAGATACAGTTCAAGATTTCACTGAAGAAAGGTTCCTGAGTAGAATTTCACTTCTTGTAAATTCACATTGTCATCATCAAATCTGAGCCTCACTGCCAGTCTGACAAAAAAGTGTTGCTTTTGAAATAATGTGAAAACAGTAAATGTCCTGTGTAAGATGCTAAAATCTCTGTTAAACAAAGAAAATGCTGACATCAGTCTATCCAGGAGCAAGAGAAAAGGGGGTGAATGTGTTTGTGTGCACATATACACAGCAGGATTGAACAATTCAAATTAATCCTCTGAATGGAAAATAAAACGTACAATCACAGACTTTTTAATTGGTTTCCAATTAAATGTTCCTTGCTAAAAATAATGCAATGGAAACCTATTAACAGTTGCTTTCTAATGTCCCTAAACTGAAGTCTCAGTTGCACTCTCTAATCTCCTAATCTTTTTGCAAAGGAGAGCAGAAAGGCCTCTCTACAAAGCAATCCTGACTGCTTTATTTGACTCATTGTGCTGAGAGGAAGATGGGAGGGGTTTGCAACTCATATCATGCTCCAAATACAATTCAACATGTGCAGTGAAGTGACAACTGAATTGTTCAGGTCTTTATGTCAAAGAATCGCTGCTGGACTGTGGTGTGTAGGCAAAGATATCTTGTACTCTTCTCTGACTTCTCTAAGAGCATCTCTGGTGCTCTCTAATTTTACTCCAATCTGACTGAGGGGAAAAAAGCTCAGTTCTCTGGATATCAGAACACTGGCACTGACTTTCCTCAGCAGTTACCTTGCGTTAAGAGAAGCTCAGCTCTTTAAGACTGGACTGACTCCCCCTCTACTGTTCCAGGCACTCACAGCTGCTCTCTGGTGGAATGAGAAAATTCTGCTTTCCATACAGAAGTGCATCATCAAAGATTTTGAACTTTTGTCTATTCATCCAAACACAACATAACACATTTCTCTGTTTGTTCTCTGGATGTGATAAGACCCTTTAACCATTTCTACCCTGTCATATTATGGTATTGAGCAAGGCAAATCCACAGAAAAAAATTGCACTGACAGTGTTTTGGGGTGCTGGCTTTGGTGTCACCTAAGAGAGATCAGAATATGATTGTGTCGTACAATTTATGTTTTGTCGTACGTATATTTTCAGAAAGAGGATGATTTTCTTAATGCAAACAAAATGTTTGAGGACAGACTCAGGGTGTTTCTGCTCCCAATGGTCCTGACAGTTTCTATTACCTCTTCATATTTTGGGACCTCAGACTCACAGGGAAATCACTCTTATCCAGAAGTACACATCCTACTGTACTCCTTAAAACCAGGGATGGACAAAGATAAGAAGCAGGGGTTCCTAACTCCATGTGCTGAACTGGACTGAGCCCACTGGGCCTGTATAGAAAGTAGATTCCCAAATATTTGGGGGGTTCAGAAACATGGCCAGTGCTGGGTCTGGGAACAGAAAGGCAGCTGGGCAGACAAGCTACAGAGAGATCAGAGTTAACGATTTGGGCTTGGAATTTTATAGGAGCCTGTGTAAGTAAAGGCGTCTCTCCTCTATAGTCCATTGTGATATCTATGAAAAGCTTATATTTGTTACTATTGATATCTCTCCATTTGTTATACTAAACTGGACCTGATTTCTTCATCTATCTCTCTAATCAGCTACCCTCATCCCCAGAAGCTGATTACAGTAACTAAATTAAACAGTGTTCAGCAGTGTATTGTCCCATCAGATAGCACAGAGGAGTTCTACAGTCTCCTTGGAGTCACCCAAATCAACTGTTAATAGATGCTTTCAATGTAAGATTCCTAGGCAGCTCAGTTTTTCTTTGGTTGCAAGATATTCTGGACATTTTCTTTTCTCTCTGAGATTGTTGTGCTGTTTTCAGCACTTAAGAGACAGACTCCAAATGAAGCAGCCATTCCTAACCTATGCAGACAAAGGGAGTGGTTCCCTTAGCAACAGGAACCATGTGGAGGTTCTCAGAGAGCTCTCTTTTCCCCCTACTCGTGTTTTCTTTTAACTCAACATTTTGCACAGCATCTTGCATGGAGACTCCGACAGCTGGGCTGGAGGCAAGCAGCTCTTCCCGCTCTGCCTAACCTGTGATTGAGGGACAATTGTTCTACACTCATCAGACAGGAAAAATGATAATCATGGGTAAGTGAACTGGCACACAATCAGAGTTCATGCTGAGGAGGGGGAAAGTTTACTGGCTGGCAACCAGAAGTGTCCAGCACTTCCCTGAGCATGTATGCCTGAAGCAGGGGCACTGGTGTGAAGCTTGCCTGGTTTGCTGCTGGGATTGCATGTCTGTATTTAATATTTCAGGGGTTGGAAACATTGGCACAACTGGGTTCTAGTCCTTAGCATCCTATTGACTTCCTTTGCAGTCCTGAACATCTCACCTCACCTCTCTGTTTTCCTTTCTCATTCACTATAAAGAGATTATATGCCATGAGGATTTGGAAGGACTGTAAAGTACTGTAGAAATAAACCACATTGCTTGTCAAAATTGTGTTTGCTTTTGAGGTTCATAAGGTGTGCAGAACCTGAGATCGAGGACTGATCTTTAATTGCAGACTTAACTGAATTAACTTTTCTATAAATAAATCTTGTTTCTTTTCTTCATGGTGCAGAAGAGGAGAAGTGTGCATGCAGTGTTTTTACATGTATGGGAATATGTATAAAAATTTGTGTATGCTGGAGTATAAGTAACAGAAATAGAGAAGTTTATTTCCCTCAAAATAGCTACAGTATTGATAAAGTAGTAGCTGTGATACAGTGAAATCCAGCATACTATGAAATACTGAAATTTAGTCTTCGTATGTATTGAAATTAACACTTATTTTGCTGTCTATTAAGTGTTACGTAGAGCTCTTGCCAGCCTCAGTTAGAAAAGCTTAATGCATAAACTCCCGAAGTTTGTAGTATTTTACCTAAAAAGAGACATCTGAATTATTCCAATTCCAGTTTGTTTTGTGGGGGACTTGCATATGGGATGAATTTGTCTCTCAGTTTTTCCTAATTTGATGTACAAAGTTCCTCTGGTCACAATTTTTCCATCACATTTGAATTAAAATTCAAGCGTTCAAGTTCATATTTTGACAAATTCTGTAGCATGCTGATCATTTGGATGCAGCTCCCTTTGATTTCCCACTCGCAGACGATCTCAGAGTGTCGCAGTGAATGCATTCACCACTACAGGCAACTTAGTTCTTGTGCTTCAGAGGTGATTTGATTACTGCAGGAGCAGGCAGTGGCTGGGAGCTGCAGAGTGGCTGCAGAAGTGCCCCACACCAGCTCCCCACAGTGCTCTCGGCAAGGAGCCGGCACTGCTCTTCCTCTCCTGCTCAGCACAATCCTGCAGATCCCCTGCTCCGTGCCTGTACAGCACCCAGCACCTCGGAGCCCCTCCCGGGGCTGACAGGTGACAGCAGTCACAACATCCCGTGTGCGTGGGGACTGACAATTTGTCTCTCAGCTCCAATTTAAATTAAGAAAAATTGCCATGTATGCTCCTTTATGAATAATGTTAGGGTTTGTGTCTGAATAAAGAGGAAGGCAATAATGAGTCACTGAAATTAATTGTTTCCTTTTTCTGTCTGGGTTATATTTCCATCCCTTTATACCCTATTTCAAACAATATAACTGCTGGGATCAGTGATACTAGCTAAGGTACAGGATAAAAATACTGTATATTCAGTGTGAAGTGTTTGAGTTCCTAATTACAATTTGGCATGTACATTTTGCAATATGTGATGAAAATTCTGGGTTTAGGGTGTGGGGTTTTTTTCAGCAAAGATTTTAAGTCATTGCATATTGATATTCTAATGACTTTCCCCATCCCAATTTGGTGTCTAGTTCTGCAGTTTTCCCTTGTTCAAAATTTACATTTTTGGGTAGAGTTTATTTTCAATTTTCATTCAGATGAGCAAAAATGTCAGTCCTTTTGGCAGGCATGCTGTTAGATATTTTGTATGAGTAAGGCACTGGGAGCACTTTTAGTTACATTTACTGAGCTTGTCCTGCTATTAGCAGTAGTTACCCTGTGCCTTTTATCCCAGCATTTGAAGTGCACTGCACACAGAAATGAAGCCTCCCCAGAAATCTGAAGACAGGGAAGTAACACCAAGGGATCACTTTGTACAGAAACTAAGTAAATAACAAGAATTCTAATGATCTACAGGAGTGTTATATGTCTTAGAAAAGGAAGCAAAGATCTAATGTAGAATAAGCAGAACAGATTGATAGCAACACCTCTTCCAGTTTCTTGATGCTTTACAAATAGGACATCCATACAGACTAAGCTGAAACAGGAGAAAAAGGGGATGTTAGTGTTAAACGTTAAAGAAATCTGTGATGATTGACCTATAGGAAGAGGTATGAGAAGCTGAATTATGTGGCTGGCAGCCAAGGAGTTGGCATAATTTCACGGGTTTAGCAAGAAGGATAATCTCACACAGATCAAATATCCAGATCTCACCATTTTTATATACTGTATGATTTTGAAACACCAAGTAAAAGCCAAGGCTTATAACATAATTCTTTGTTCAATCTGATTTACTCATTAAAAGATCAGCAGGTTAACTCCTCCAAGACACGTCTGGATAAAAAGCAGATCATTTATTAGTTTGTACATGGCTCATGCCTTTTTACCTTGTAGTCCTGGGAAGAGGACTGGTATGATGGTCTGCAGTGCTGCTGTCTCTTGTCTGATCCTTCACTAAAATAAATCACTACTGCACCAAGGTGTGTCGTGGGCATCCTCTTCTGTACAAGCTTTTCAGTATCTTCTGTGGGGAGAGCCAGAAAACCTAGGAATTGTGAACTGCTCTTGTGCAGGTGTTTCCAGTCCTGGAACTGCTCTGGCTTTATCAGAAAGCCATCAAGGATTTAAGAAACCAGGACCAGTGACCACGTACAGCCTGTGGCTGTAGCTCCAGTCTCTTTACTTGTGTCATGGAAGTCCTGACCTGGGGTATTGTCTAATTTGCAGACTTTGTATCGCGGCTGCAGAGGCACCTGTGAATCAAATGCCAATTAGCCCATGGAACTAATGGCCCAGCTACTTGCTTGAACAGATGGAAGCTCTGAAAATGGACAAATCACCCCAAATGTTTAATTGCCCCTCCATTTAGTCATGTTGTGTTGCTGAGCCATGCGCAGTTCTCGCTGTAGCATTAGGTAAGAGCTCTCACTGGCAGAGGTGACAGCAGCTGTAAGGACACTGCAGCACCAGGCTTAGCTTGTTCCAGGCTGATGAAAGGCAAATGCTTCAAAGACCCATGAGAACACTCTGGTTTCTAAGGCGTACTAAATCCAGTGCCTTCACATCTTCATTCCTAGTGTTGCCATTGCAGGCTCATTTTTGATAAAATTTGCAATAATCCCATTATTTTACGTTGATATGTAGTCTTACTGAATCTGGTATAAACCGTACTGAATAAACAACTAGAAAATTTTAGAGCTCAAAGATTTATTTCCCTGGAAAACACATATTCCCCAGGAATTAAGATGTAAAGCTAACAATGTGTTGTGCTGAAAATGTAACAGCAATGAGCAGCACACATACATTTTCTAAAGTGCAAGAGTAGGTGGGACATCTGAAAATGTTCAGTGAGGAATTTGGATAAACAAAACTCATCTTAAAGTCTTTTCAAATTCATAAACATTACACATATGAGAAGACCTAAATTAATGTTTGATATCTCCTCTTGAATGTTATCAAGAGAGTTTTAATGGACAGCCCTGTGGAGAACCAGTATTACTTCCTTATGCCCTGCTTCTATTAATTCTTTAGCCATGGGATTTGAAGAGCTGTTTTCCTGTTTTCTCCTCTTTCTATGGCAAGTCAGTTTTGCTTTTTTTTTAACCAGAAGAAAGTCCATCACTGATTTTGTAGCCTGCTCTTGTGTCATGTTCAAGCCTGTGTTAAGGATCATCTCATGTATGATTCAGATTAGGATTGTTCTCAAGCACTTGAGAGTTTGGAGTGCATTTTAGAGGAGTTGAAGATGAGCTTGGAGTTGCTCTCTAAACTTGCTTTCCACAGAGGTATGTGAGAAATGCACATAGAACAGCTCTGAGTTGTGTCCTGCCTTACAGCAGAGGCTGAGCTGGGAAAGATGGAAATCTGCAGAGGGATCCTAAAATGCTCCTTTCTAAATCTTTTAAGGCTAATGTCTCCTTTTCCTTTTGCATCCTGACAATGTTGAAATTAATGATCTTTGGATTTCAATTTCACATGGAGTCCAGCTGAGAAGATGTACCTGACTCCAAGTTTCTTCTAAATGCAAAGTTGCTGCAGCTTTTGTTCTGAGCTAATCCTTGTGTGACTCGTATGGCAACGCTCAGCAGGCCTGGGCTCCTGAAGATGTTCCTTTGAGGTCAGCAATTGTCTCAAGCAAATATTTGCCACTTCATAAATCTCTGCTTGTATAGGCTGGATTCTGTGGACTCTCTTTTGGGCAGTACAAGATTAAACAATAGCCATCATGCATCACCATGCACCACCAGAGGAGGAGCAAATTCTTTTGGGAGAGTGGATACTCAGACTGAAACACTATGTTTTTTGTAGCCGAACTAAGTTTTAGATCAGTCAGATTGGCACTTGAAATAGAAATTTCAGGTCCAACATTTTCATGACTAAAGTAACATACTGTGGAAGTTGACATATGCAGCCAGTGCACTTTCAAAAACCAAAGGAAAAGTTTGAAATATTCCACTGAATGTATGATTGCAGTGCTTGGAGAAGTTTATGTAAGAATATTTAAAATTATGAGTATATTTCAAAATTGTTATAATGAAGTGTATCAAATATGTTCAGAAGTCAATGTTGAGTTAGAATTCTCATTTAGCCATTTGTACCTCTTCAATATATATGTATATCACTAGGCATTTTGTATATGAAAAATTAGATCTATGGTCATTGCAAAAGAAAATGGAAAAGAACTGGCCATTTTTATTGGATTCTGTCTGGTGCGACAATACTTTTTGGCTCACAAGAGAAAGTAATCATTATTTAATACATAGCCAGAAAGTTATTATTAAAAAATAATCAACATAACATTTTACTTTGAGTTGGAACTTCAACCAGATGATGGTTGTTAGGGGCTTTTGAAAACTGATGGGCAGGCATAGTATAAAATACACCACATCTAATTAGTTAATATTGATTATTTTAGAAGTGACCTTCATTGTCTAATGCCTCCTGATTGCTTTTCACTGCTGTTCTGTGTATAAAGAAACCCTGAGGCATCACTTGGCAGCTGAATGTCTCTATGTTGTTTATTTAAAGTGTTCTTCAGAGTTCTGGTACGGTGTTGTATTGACTTAGACTGAAGCTGCCTGAACTTGACTATGGTTGTTAATTTGGGATTGAAAGCAAATGCCATAATAATGGTACGTTCTTATATAAATTGCATCTTGTATCATTATCTGCATCTATTTTGAGCATTTAGGACAGTAAGTGGCTGTCTGAGTGTTCACAGGGGTAAGGACTGAGCCTCAGCGGTGACAAGTTTCAGCACTACCAGATTTAATTGAACTACCACAGGTCTTATTAGCTAAAGAATGGCTCCTTGCAGCAATACAGGAAAAAAACCTCGATTTCATTCACATAGTAAGAAGTTGAGAATTGCAAGACTTGATGTCTTACAGCAAGGTATGTATTTTTACATCATGACATGCTACAGGCATTTTTAAATTCCACAAGTTGAGGGGAAGATGACGTTTCAGAGAGCACACCAGATTCTGAGTAATGTAAAAGAAAAACAGGATGGAGGGAAAGAATGGTGTGAGGAGTTGAATTTCTTTCATTTTGTCACTGCCGGTCTTTCGTTTAGGGATAACCATTGCTCTGGACAGCTCCCATCCCATTTCATTATCAAACAACACTAACTCCTTGCTATTTTCTGTTTAAGGGAATTAAACAGAATGGCAAAAGCTTCTCCCCAGTTGATACCTGCTGTCGTGTTCATAGGGCTCTTTATTTAAACCCACGGTTAAGCTGTGAAAGTGGTGTTATTTACACTGAGCATTGTCAGCCCTCGCAGCCTGATTATAGTGCCAGTTAGGATTAGATTTAGATTCATCGTTCAAGAGACAACGAAAGCATTGGGATAGAGACAGGAAAGATGCTATAGGAAGATGGTAATGGGAAAAGTAAAATATTTTAGCCTGTTCCCCCCTCGTCTCCCTGGCTGTCCAGTCACAGCATCCAGGGTGCCTTTTCAGGCGAGGTGGCCTAGAGAGAGATAAATGTATGTGGTTTTATGCAAACTTCATAACTTGCAGCTGAACATTATTTATAGATATTAATTAGTTGTCTGTCTCTGCTATGTTGTTATGAATCTCTGTCCAGTTTCTGACATGCTTTTCATTAGGTTGATTAATAGTGAATTTTTTATTGATTTTAAAACCAACTGCCCTGCAGGAATCTGTAGATAGCAGAAAGGTGATAGCAATGCACTGCTTTAGTGTGAGACAGAAACTGCACGTTGAGAATGACTGTGGTCATTGTTGCAGGGGACTTCTTTTCCTTTGAAAAGTTTTGCTGAGCTTAATACTGCTATTGGAAAAGGTGATGCTTTAGACTTCATATTTCCGCTGCTGGCTTCAAGTGTGTTTAGCTGTAAACTGAGCAAACTCTTCGTAAACCACGTCTCAGACCTTACTCTTGCAAACACCCACTCATGAGTCCTACCTCACCAAAATCAGCTCTTTTTATATGTAAGTGTGCTGATTGGCTTTCTTGCTTGAAATCAATGAGTTAGAAAGATGACTGCAGTCAGGACACTGATGGGTTTGTGCATGTGAGCAATAAAATATGTAATGTACCATAGTCCTTTCAAAGTGCCCAGCCAGCTTTATTGGGACTGTTATCCTGCTCACAAAGTTTGCCTTACAGGCGCAGGTTTCAGCACTGGTAGACTTCCCAACAAGTGCCTGGATTGTTTATTTCATGTTAGCTAGACCCCTATATTTCTTAAAGAGGGTTTTTAGATTTATCTTGGAATTTCAAATTAATGTTTAAAGGGGTTTTGTTGGGACAGAAAGGGAAGATGATGCAAAAACCTCTAAACTTAATGGAAGTTTTTAGCTGATTTCAAAGAGCTTTGAGTTTAACTTTCAAAGGGCACTTTAGAGAATTAATCAGCTATTTGATTACACATCACAGTTATGAAACTGATAATAATTTTTTCTGTAATGCTAAAAACTACATGGTCTTTAGGATCAGAATTCTGAAATTTTCAGTACCCAGTAATGGAGCTGAAATAGTAGCTTATACTTCATTTTGCTTTTGTTGTTGTTGCTGTTGAAGATCAAACTTATATATAGAACCCAAGATTTCCAAGTGGTGAGACACAGGAATGGGACTCAGCAGGACCAGCTGCTAATCATTTTTCTACCACTCAGTAACTAAACCCACAGATAACTTTCATCTCTTCACCTGGCTGATTCCTCTGTGTCTTATTTATTTGTATTGAAAGCTTGAAAGGGAACGCATTCTCTCTTGCTAAGTGCTTGTAGAGGATACAGACCCAGTTTCAGCAGGGGCCTCTTGATACTGTAGTAATAAAAATAAACAATTAAACCCTAGAATAATTGCTTTAATTAGATGGTTTAGAGCTGACCAACTTCCGATTATGGTAGAAATGTGCCATGCTGGCTGCTGTACTGAGGACAGAATAACTGGTTTGTGTCCTTAGGCTTGCCAACAATAGTCTTTTCAGCTGGAGTTATTAACCTTTATTCCCCCCAAACTGAAATGTGATACCAGTATGGTAACAAACAGAACAAAAATGGAAGCCATGTGTTCATGTATTACTAAATTGTTTTATTTGGAAAAAAAACCCTAACTACTCTCTAATGTATATTCCTTCCCGCATCTAAAATCTATTACATTAGGGATCTTCGCAGACCATAATTCAGTCTTATCACTCAACACATTCTCTATCATTGCCTTCATATTTCTCTATTGCAAGCATAAGAGTAATTTTATTCAGATCCAGAATTTTTCTCCTTTCTAGAAATCTTGGTTTCTGTACATAGTTCTCTGTTTTGTAGAGTTGGGGAAAAAAAATATTAACAGTTTGTCATTTGTAAAGTTCCGGTTTGGATGGAGCTCTGAGCAACCTGGCCTATGAAAATGTGCTCCTGCCCATGGCCAGGGGGCGGAGTGAGAGGAGCTTTGAGGTCCCTTCAAACCCAAGGCATTCTATGATTTTTACTAAATTTGTGTTGTCGGTTTTTAATAGTTGAGTGCTACAACACAAAATGTGCATCATGTTTGGTAAGTGTGGAAGGCTGGAGAGACACACCTTGATTTTGTCCAAAATTTACTGGAATCTTCTGCTGTGCTTGTCTGTCTGGTGAGACTTGGCAAATTCTTGAAGACAATAAAAAACCTAGACTCAGGGTTAGAAGCGTACAGTAAATCAGGTAAATTATTTCCTTCCCCTAATGAAACATGAATAGTTTGTACATGATTTTACAGGTGAAACTCATCATTAATGGTTTCCTGTTCTTTGGTTAAATCTGAAACCGGAATGGAGAGCTTCTGAAAGTTCTCACTCACAGTTCTTCCTACGGGCACTGATAATGGCTTCCCCCAAATGGGGGCAATATTCCCTGTGTGTGAGACAGCTCTGAGTGTTGAGAGATCAGTGGGCATTTCATGAAACAGGATCTTGTTTGTCTGAACAAAGAGTATTTTAAAACAGTGGCTTTTAGAAATCTGTTTTTCTTGGGAGTCACTTCATTTGATTTAAAGGTTGGATTCAGAGATTTGTACAGGAAGGACTGGATTATTAACATGCAAAACAAGGCACCAGCAGACACATAATATACCTGTCTGGAAATATTTTTGAAATGTCACCTAAAATTGTTAATAGCTAATAGAAAAATTCTGCAACGGAAGCTAATGTGTCAGATTCTGTGTGTTAGAAAATGCAGCAACTCTGTGTGGTCACTTTGAACACTCACTAAGTACCAGGGAGCTTATTCCGTTTTCTAAGGATTTGGGCCGTCGTGAGCAGATTAACACAGGGAATTTCTGCAAAGGAATTGGTGTGCTGTAAATTTGTGCCCCAGAGTAATTTGCAGTAATTTCCTGGACAGACAAATGCAGCAGAAAATGAAACGGAAATAAAGGAACAGAGAGAAGCCAAGCAAACCTCAGCTTGCAATCTGGACTGCAAAGCTGGAAAAAACC
Source organism: Origma solitaria (assembly GCA_013397895.1). Taxonomy (NCBI): domain Eukaryota; kingdom Metazoa; phylum Chordata; class Aves; order Passeriformes; family Acanthizidae; genus Origma; species Origma solitaria. The sequence goes on from VZRL01001136.1 coordinate 466,807, forward strand.
CCCAGTTTCCATCTGGCTGAACATAAAGGAAACACGATCCATAAAAGGGGATATTGAGATCCCCTACAAGTTCAAGTGAGGACAGCTATGCATCCTTAGAGAAGCCATGACCAAAGTTGTATGGGTAGAAATATAAAAATAGCCTGTCAGCAGCTTCATGGGTTTGTTTTCATGCTCTGTGAGACAATCACTGGTGGCAGACAGACCACCCCTGTTTGGAGGCTCAAACATGAAATACAATTTTTGCCTGGTTTCTCCTAGATCTCCTAGTGAATAGTTCATGGGGAGGGATTATATTTAGTCAGACATGTTAGGAAGAAGTGGTAAAAATAAATTATTTGCTAACTGCTATGAAAATTAAATGCAGCCCCGTCTGAGCTAGGTGGAGATTTTTGTATGTAACTGTTTTAGTGTACTGAAGCTGAAGCCCTTGTCCCTCACAAACAGCTGTTGATGTACGAGTGGGACCATCCTTTCTGCCTCAGCTCAATGCATCACTGTAAATAGAAATCAAAAATATTAGAAATGGCTCACATAAGCCAGGCACCTGAGCATGTCTTAATTTTCACTGTTGCAGTCTGATCTTTTCATTAATTGTTTTCCAGAGGAATTCCAGAGGGACATGACTTTACCTGGAGCAGGGAAAGAGTTCATAGACGGGTTCGGTAACATCGGGTGATGTTAATTCGTGGTTCATAAGTGCTGCTTCACTGTCACTACTAATAATAGCCATGGGATGTGCCAGCCTGAGCCTCCCTGGGGCCATCCCCAGCTCCATCTCCTTGGAAATCTCTTTGTGGCACTTCTTGTTGAGAAGGGAAAGCTAATTTGGAACGGGGTAGTGCCCCTTCATTAGGTCACACAACAAACTCATAAAGAAATAAAAATAAACCTGATTTTCATTCCTAGTTTGTTCCAGACAAGTTCTTTTGTATAAATGAATGTTGTGGTTCTTTGTCCAAGAATGATGTGGCATGATGGGGTGGAGAATGGTATCTTCTGAGTTTACACGGAAGTCACCAAGAAAAAGACAAAGCAAAAAGATGCATTTTTTTAATTTAGAAGTTGCTCTAAGAGACTGATTTCTCAAGAGCATAAACTTCTGTCACAGGACTTTATTTTGTGCTTTTCACAACTGATTAGAGACAAGAAGTCCAGAGAATTTTAAAGAAAAATGAGAAAAATCCAAAGTCTTTGACACAAATTAGAACAAAAGCTTAACTGTCATTTGTAACTACATTGTTTTGATAGAGGAGTGTGTCTTTTCACTTTTAGAGTGAAAACTACCCCAATATAGTTATTTTTCCAGTTTTCTCCCTTGAAAAGTTGAACTCTGAACTGGCTATTACCACAAAAAACACTTAAGAATCACATCCCTGATGTCACATCTCTGTATTTAAAGCTCTTCCCTTTCCAAGTACCATCTGACCAAGACATTTCAACTTGTGCCTAAATATAAGCAGGATAATTAATTGTGCTGAAATGGCTGTGTGAATTTCCATTCAAAAAGAAGGGTTTGTGCTTTCAAGCATCTTTTTAAAATGCTTCTCAAATATTCAACCATTTTCAAGACATCTTCATGTCATAAAATGTGTTTAAGATTGTTCCAGATGTGTTTTCATATACACCTGTGAATTGATGGTTCAGTTCTTTGGACTGTAGTTGGCTTTCACTACAGAAGGTATTTGCACCACTTAGCTTAGTAGAAAAATGGGGTGCTCAGACTCACCTCCTTGGATGTGGTGACATTTTGATTACAGGATTGATTACATTGGCATTTTGATTACAGGATTTTCTGCCTCTCAGGTAAGCATTTGCTGCACTTAAACCTTCCGTATCATTAACAACACTGCATTTGTTTAAAATAAGTGCGTACTTAAGTATTTTACTGCATGGGATAAAAAAAAGGGTTTTCCATACTGATTGAAAGAAGTTTAGAAAGATAATAATGGAATAGGAGATTCTAATGTGGTGTTACTGACTGCTGTGGTGATGCTCACCTACTTGATCTGTGAAATCAGGATCTGAGCCAAACTTTGTAAATGTTTTACAGCCCAGATTTTCACAGTTTGCAAATGGTAGAAGTCTGTTGCTCTGGAACTTCTAGGCTGTTTTCACACTCTCAAGGCTCAGAGAGAAACCAAAAAGTAAATATCCAAAAACTACCTGAAAACCCAAAACCTGAAAGTTACACCAAACTGGAAAACAGGTTGAGGTTTACTGCATTGATACTCACATTTGCATCAGAAAATATTCCTTCCCTGGTTAGAATTGTAAGGCTTTGAAAGTAAGGTTCTTTGACTTAATTACGGTGACATCTGTGAACTTCTAATTTTTAGCTGCAAAATCATTGGTTCTCTGGAAATAAACAGTACAAGCCTCTCAATAAACCACTTTAGATTTCAGAAATGTCCATTTTCCCATTCGTGTTCAGTTAAGGATTCTTCAACTGGCAGAATAAATTCCCTTTATACTCAGGCTTTCTCTACACACCAGTTTTGTTGAAATCAGTAGATTCTCTACGTGAAACAAGACTAATGTACAGTGGAGACATGTCCTGAACAGCAAGAACAGCTTTTCAGTAATTGAGCTTGCATATAGAGCAGTGAAGAATTCACATGGTTGCAGATGCTGTAGAAGATGAAATATAAAGGCACTGTTACTTGCAGGAATGAAATCCATCTTGTCAGCTAGTTGGAAGACTCATGAGAAGGAATTTCCTGTTGTGGCCAATTTCATCCCTCCTTCCTCCGCCCCCATTACGTCTTTGCTGTGCCTTCCTCTCCAGCTCTGTCCGAATATATTTTCACTACGGCACATTTAGTAATCAATCAACAGGAATCTCAGCTGCTGTTGTGTTTGGGGGACAAACTGTTCTTTCTTCGTTCTAACAAGGACTGCCTGCAATAGCCAGACACACAGCACTGATTGATGTAGCTACGGTGTATACACCTAGATTCAGACAGTCTGCAACTGCCAGAATTAATGGCTTATTATTAGAAAAATGCTTCTGCTAGACTTCTAATTTAAAACCATTTAAATGTCTCAGGCGTAATCACTGAAGTTAAAGTTTCAGCTCGTGAAGTGCTTGATGGTGAGAATTAGACACGTCTGCCTGTCTCAGGTGCATTTGCTCTTAGTGGTTTTGCTGTTTAAATGGGGGTTTTGTATTTCTCTGCTGTGATATCTGGGATAATCAAGACTGATACACAGCTTTCTATAGATTACAGTACAGCCCCGTGTTAACTGTCTAATTTGGGGAAATTGTAACAAAGATGATGGGACCCCAAAGGTCCCTTAGGACCTTAGCGTTGCTGCATGAGCAGAAAATGACCAAACATTTTCGCTTGGCAGCCTTGGCCTGTGTGGTTTGCTCAGGCCGTGGGTGCCACTGCTCAGGGAAAGCACCAAGAGGGTCCTTCCTTGAAGGGATCCTGCATTTGCTGTGGTGTTGGCACGAGCAACAGCTGCTGCTGCTCGAGGATTTGTTCCCTGACACAGCCCAGAATTAAGGCTCCAAGGAGAGCCTGTTGGCAGCGAGGGGAAGGCACCAGGGGAGGGACGGCAGGAGTGAGGTGCCACACAAACAGGGTCTGTGGGACAAGCGGCTCAGTTCTGCCACACTCGTGCTTATTGCCTCTGCCTGGGACTCAGCCTGACGGTGAGCCTTTCCAGTTTAACAGGAGAGCTTAGGTTTGGGACCGGCTCTCATCACGAGAACGAAGCAGGATTTAACAGCTACGGCAGCACAAAATGCAGATTATTGAGCCATGGGAAGCCTGCCCAAAGGCTGCATTAGCCTGAGTGCTCAGAAATAGGGCATGGGCTGCCCAGGAAGTGAAATCAGAGAACAAGAGGGACTGAAAGAGGTTGGTGACTCCAACTGAGATTCAAAGCAGAAGGCTGTGTGTTGTCAAAGCAACAGTCTGTGCTCAGAAAAAGCTGTCAAACAGCCCTGGATATGCTTGTCTCTGAGTGTGGTTTGTCATGTGCAGAGCACCAGGACACCTGGGCAAGGACAGTCCCTTACATCGCGTCCAGCTGAGAATGGCTGCAGCTTTGTGACCTGTGTTAATGCAGTACTCTGAGTTTGGGTTACTGTGCAAAACAGTCAGAGAAAATTATCGCTGCGCAGAAGGAAGCTTTTAACTGATGGAGTTCTGTTAGCTAAAAGAACTTTTCTGGGAATATAGAACATTTCAAAATATTTATGAAGGCTGATGGAGCTATTTACTTATTTATCACCTGATGGGTATATTACTATCCCTATTCTGTTGTAGCCTTGTCAATCAAAACATCTGCTTGAATCATGTAAAGCTTTCTGGGAGCTGGTAAACTAAAAAAAACGGTGCTGTAGGCTGAGCAGTAGATGTTTATCCTTTAAAACCCCCCAGTTCTGTTATTTTAATAGCCCTCTTTTTAAAAAGAGGATTTTTTCATGGTCCTCTATCCCAGTCCCTCTGTAATCAGTAAAAAAAAAAGTCTCTGTATTTTTCTTTTGGACTGAGAGTCGATGCAGGGGAATGGGAGTCTCCTGTGCAACCCTGAGATGGTGTGGGGCTGCACCCAGGGACACACAATGTCAGCCTTCCAGCTCAGTTGGAAAAACAGATTATTTTCCTGCTCTTGCCAAGGGCATCTTTTTTTCATGTTTTCACTTCCTGAGCTGAGCCGAGTGTGTTGGTCTGTGGCACAGCACTGCCCACACGGGTGGCGGTGCCAGCCCATTGTCCCCTGCTCTGCCAGAGCCCTGGGTCACCCTGTGAGTAAACGTGGGGTGTTCAGGACATCTCTGCTCTCTTCTACAAGAACTGCTTCCAAAAATGTTCTGCTAAGTGGGGCAGTGGTAGGAAAAACACAGTTAGTATTGATTTCACAAGTTATCTGAGGCAAAACCTTGTTTTGCTGTTCTCTAGATAATTTGAGGTATCCTTTATAACCAAGACTTTCCGACACCCCCCAGAAAAGAAAGAATTCCAGAGCCTTTTTTTAAAAGTTAATTCAGATAAAATTCCTTTTTATTTAGCCTGTCTTGGTGAATCTCAACATATCTGCTATATTTAACTAAAACATAACTTTTTTCTCTATTTATTTACATTTCATTTGTTTCAGAAATAAATTCCTACTATAGTGATAGTGACGATATGCAAGGTTTGGTTTTTTTTTTAAATCTGGTGCTGAATAGTTAATATACTTTTATACAAATTAGGACTAAATTAATGACATGTTTTCACTAGGAACAGTAGGACTGTTTGCACTCTCAAAGCACTGGGAAGTTCAAGCAAGGACATATTTCTTATTTTTATTTAATATCCCAAATTTTGTTGACTCAGAGTCTTAAGGTTAATAGGCGTATTTATAAATATAACCACATCAATCTATATTGTGGCTCTCAGTAAGTGCTAGAGAGGAGTTGTTTGCACAGGAAGTTAAGACAAATTAACTAAAGATACGATTTTAAAGTGTATTAGTTGAAGTGCATTAAAGCTTGGTGTGAATGTTCTCATTCAGAAATAAAGTGACTGTAGTTCACTTTACCTTAATGCACTTCAAATTCACACCTTTCAGCTAATTTAGCTTAACTTCCTGTGTGGACAAGCCTTAAGATTGTTCCCATTAAATGGCTGTGCTGAGCTTTATTTTCTACTTCTTAAATCCAAACACATAAATAGTCTTACATTCTAGAGAGACTGTTTTAAAAAGAGAATTTGTTGTGAGTCTTCCAGTCATGACATTTGCTTGAATGGAGTTTTAGGTCGTAAATTTTAGGATGAATTATATTTTTCAATTTTTATTTTTAATTTCAGGTATGACATTAGTGAGAGACAGGATGTATTTATCAAACAAAAACCCTAAGACACTATGGGCAGCGCACAAAACTATGACAAATCATAGTCAATGAGTCTGGATTATTTTCACTTGGGAGCCTATTGGAGCAGAATAAAGAGAGTTTGAACTATTTTTTTTCCAGGATTTCTGAACTTTTAAAGCTCTGGGGAAAAGATGCTGCACATATACAGATTGACTCCCTTGCATATATACAGTGACTTTGGTGCTGTGAGGATGTGAAACTTGGAGTGAGGAGTTCTACACACAGAGCTCTGCCCAGGAGCCCTGGTCACTGACATGACAGTGCACAGATATTTTCTGTTTAAAAAAACTACTGTCTCTCAGTGTTGTTTAGCAGTAATTTTAGTAGAGGTATTCCATCTTAAAGATGGATATTTGATGATTATTCACTGCAGTGCCTTTGTGTATTTTAGGGTGCTTAAAGTATAGAAACTGCTCACCATATTACTAGAACAGATTTTTCGTTAGTTTAGGTTCAGGTTTGTGCTCATGTTTATTATCAGATAATAAACTGCTGCTGCAGCAGCCCTGTCGGCTGCTGTCCCAAGCCCTGCGCAGCGCTGCCTGATTGAAATGCAACCAAAACCAAGCATGTGAATTAGTGGTTGGATCTACGAGGAGAGTTGGTCCCGATCCAGCAGCCTACCTGAGCTTCCACTTAATTTTCAACTACTTAAGTGGTCTCATTTTCAGTGGAATACTGAGACTTTTGAGGTGTTAAAGGAAATCACGTGCTTAATGGTTTCCAGGATTAGGGCCAGAATGCTGAACACATTGTGGGGTTTAGCGCATTACCTTTCAGTCTGCTGATGCCACGGATTTAACCAGGGAGTTTCGATCAGAGCTGGCACGTGGCTCTAAAGAGACAGCATGGCAGCTGAAAGCTACGTACGTGTGTAATAAAAGCTGTAATTCTGGTCTTCAGATAGGGGTGACAAAGCTCCAATTTTCTTTCGCCACTTGTCTTACTGTTCACATTGTTAGGAAGCTGTGACGCAAAGCAGAGCAGTCTTTATTAACTTTGAACGTAACTTCTGTTCCCTCTTTGCATTGTTGATATGTTTGAGAAAATGAAATTATCATGTACCGTTATTTCCTGATGGCCTTTTCCATAAAAATCAACTCCTATGTAAAATAGAAAAAGAATATATGAAGATGTGGGTTTAAAAAATGGGTAAACAATAGTAGGCAGTTATGGTGGTGAGGTACATCGCCAAAGACCAACTTTTTCACACACTTCAATAAGATCGAATATATTAATTGGTGTTCAAAAATGCATTAGTACCAGATATGTGCTAGATTTACAGACTGTAAAGGAAACAAAAAGTCTTTAGCATCATTAATGGTTCACATATTGGTAAGACTATTTTGCCAGGATTATAGTAATGTTTTCTGTGAGTCTGACAGTAATATTCGTCACTTGAAGCAACCATAGAATATCATGGAGGTAACATGTCTTCATAAACATAGGCAAGAAGCGTTGTACAGATATTGGCGTTACAGATCACCTCCAGACCCTGTTTTATTAGGTTTTGCCTGCAGGAAAGAGGGCTTGGTGAGCAGGCAGATGATGGATGAGGGTGGAAGGGGTCAGAGAAACAGGAAGCTACTTGGTCACAGTCATGAAACAAGAATAGAAACGGAGCCTCCTCACTCCCAAACCCAGCGTGTCACCCACTGTTCCACACTGCTGCTTCGCCTCTGTGCTCACTCATTTCTTACCTCAACCACTGCTTGAAATTCGAGCCCATGTACCCTGCACGTGACAATCAGCGCCACCAAAGTTTTCAGGAGAGAAGTTGAATGGGCAGGTTTAGCATATTACTTAGTAAATGTAATATCAGCTTTCTAATTTTATCTGCAGAGACCATCACTCCAGCTGTATTTTAACACCAAAATAGTACCTCAGGCAAAAGGAATTTGGCACAAATAGCGAGTTTATCATCTCTTTGTTTCCTTTGTACATATGATAGGTTCAAAGTTGCATTCCTAGCTGCTTCCAGACAAAAGTGTAGTGTGTGGGAAGGACTGTAAATTAGTGGTTCCTGCAGCCAAGTGTTTAGATGTAGGGATGACTGTCAAAGGAAACCTTTTCTCAAGCTGTTTTAGCTTCAAGATGAATAATTAACTTGTACCAGCTTTTAAGCTTAAGTCATAACCTCTGGTACACCCTCTTCATCTTACAGTAAATTATTCAATATTATGGCAAGCCGAACCCCTTCTGCAGCAAGGGGAGGAGCAGTGAGATTGCTTCCTTTATGCTGCAGTGTGAGAGCAGCAAAGGATACAGGGAGAGAAATGAAATATTCCACAGCTACAAGAAACACTGTCCATGTTGTGCACACTGCCATTGGCTCGCAGTGCCAGTGTGGGAATGTTGAGCTGTGGCATCTGTGCTATTGCAGTCTGGATTTACAGAGGGACCCCCAAAGGCTGCGGCTCACATTTAGCTGAAGCAGCCTCTGCCAGAAACAGGAGCTGTAGGAGCAGAGCACTGCATTGTTGTTGTTATTGATATTGTTATTGATATTGATATTGGTATTGTATGGATGAACCCGAGATGAGGGAGGGGAGAACGCCTCAAACCAGCTCTGATGGCACAGAAAGCGCACCTGCCCCTGCAGCCTTTGCGTGCCTGTGCTCAGAGCAACCTCGAGCACGGGAATTAACCCAAGAGTGCTGCTCAGACCAGGAGATGGGGTCGGGGTGGACAGCCCTGCAGCATCCCTGCCCCTGGGCTGACGTGGGACACACGGACCCGGCTGGCACAGGGCAGCTCTGAGCATGGGCTCAGGCTCACATCAAACACTGCCCTGCTCTGCAGACACGGTGCCTTTCAATATCCAGAGAGAGCTGCAACTCGGGCTTCACTTGCAGTATTATTTAAGGATTATTTTTCTTCTGAAATACAGAAGAAAAATCATTCTTGAATTTCCATAGAAGAAGAAAGATGACCTTTATAAGTATGGCAGATTTTTTAATCGTTGATGGAAATAAATCACATAGTGTAGTCACTCCTATGCATGGTTTATTTACACTGCATGTCGTATAAACATATCACCTTACTAAATTCTCTGTTTACTAAAACAATGTGGCCAATATGTTCAGATGTGGCTGGTTTTTGCTTTTTAAAAACTTCTTTTTCTGCCCTTACGAAAACTAACTTGCTTTAGAAATTACACTTTCATGCAAATCATTGTCAGATAATAAATACAGCCCAAGTGTCAGCCAAAATACACCAAAGCCATGGCTCTCATGTTTGCATTCTGTATTCCTTCAGTGTCCACTAAGGCAAATTAATTACCCTGTGTTTCTTTTGCAAGTCAGGAGGAGGTCAATTGGTATTGTAGAAATGGAAGGGCAGAGTCTAAAAGAAAATTGTCAATCAATTTGTTAAGTTTTAATTTCTCTTTACTGCATTGTTTTGCAACATCAAAGCCTGAAAGTTAAATGCCTGTCATTGCTCTGGGCATTGTCCTAGTGCTGCTGGCACAGGAACTGTTAGTGCTGAGAGAAATTGTCAGATGGCTTTCTGAGTGGAAGCTAAAGGGCAGCATGAGGACTTAAAAAATCTGTTTCCTTTAATTTCTAATGCGCTTCATCATTCATTATTTTTAGAGGTGTTGAATAACATGGATTTAATTTTTTTTTTTTGAGAATTCTGGTGTCTTTGTCTTTCCATGTGGGAGGGATTCCATCTCAATTATTCCATGCAAATGATGTTGTCTCTTTTGCCAGTCTAGAGCATCTTCCATTGTGTTCAATGGCCTTTAGGCTTGGGTTTACATACGTGTATAGGAAAGTGCAGTGCTGTAGAGTGTGGGCATTGCTCCTGCTCCTTACACCTGAGTATAGACCAAAGAACTGAAGGATGAGGCAAAAGCACAGTGTCTGTACATAAAGGGGAGAACCACTAGGGCTGGGAGGAGCTGCAATATTAGAAAAGCCTTTTTTTTAAACTTCATTTTCTATTGATATTTAAGAGCAAGCCTGGGGAGTTAACAAAAGCCGAGTGGGTTGGTTCCCTCATTGAAGGGGTTAAAGATCTGACTCTGATCTGAACTTTCAACACAAGTGAATATTGAAAGATGTAAATGTGACCTCACAAGTCTAGACATAACTGTCAGCTACTTTTAGCCATTGTTCTGTATTGATTTTTATGATCTTATTTTCATTTAATGAACAGGTTATTTTTCTCTTCCTCTGCAATTCCGACCTCATTCAGTAGAATCTCAATCTGTAACTCTCCTTTAACTTTTAAAAAAATCTCTTCCAAAACAGGTTCAGAAAGCAGTTTCCTGTGAATTTTTATGAGAATGTTATGAAAATTAGGGTTGCATTTTTGACCCCATTGAATCTCCTAGCATCTGGCTTGCACTGTTCTGTTTGGTGATGTTTCTTTCCCCCAATATGACTTTGATAAATACTTTTGGTAGGCTGCTTACCCTTTGCAATTCAAAGCATTAGAGTTATTTACTACACTCCTGCAAACTCTCCTATTGTTTCCACTGTCCTTTGTATCAAATAAGTTGGAGACCAGCACCAGCTTTGCAGGAGATTGATTATGTGGCTGTTGATGGCTGCTTCTTTGGTAGTTTTGAATTTCAGGGCAGAGTAAGAAGAACTGTGCAAGTACTATAAAATTATCTTTCTTGCTTTTATTTTCCCTTTGCACATGATGCTTTTATTAAGATGATATACTATTTTTATTTGCCATGAAATCTTAGTTCTACAAAACTAATTTAGTTCAGATGGAAATACTTGACATATGAATTTTTAAGAACTTTGATGTCCTACAGGACAAAATTCTTTTCATGCACCTTTAGTCGATGAGCTGTATTTTTACCATCAGTAGTATTTATTTTTTTTTTTTTGTACCATACTAATACCCATTGTGAGCAGATGCCCATTGTAGTAGGCACAAACCCATCATTGATTAACAGAATTCTTGCCTGGAAGAATTTACAGGCTGAAAATGAACAGATAGAGGAGAGGAAAGAAAGGAGTTTTTATTTTCCTTTTACAGAGGGAAAACTTGAAGGACATAAAGACATTTCACTGTTGTTGAAATCAACCAGTTGATTCAAAGTCCACAATCATTCTCTGGATAACAAGAGGGAAGACACCTAAGTTAGATATACATGTCCAAACAAAAATACTGGGGGAAAATTAACACAACATAAACTACCCCAAAACCATAGGCTTACATAAGGTAAATCAGGATGTGACCATCTGCTGGTGGAAAAGACTCTTCCAGAGTGAGTGCCAGCAAGAAATGAAATCATATTCATGGAATTGTATAGTTCAGTGCCCTGATGATCAGAGAAAGTTCAGAGGCAGCTCAGGTAGTTGTATTTGTCCTTGATGGTAGAGCCTTCAGTGTTTGTTGACCCAGACTCACCGTGGTGTGGTGGTTTCACTTGTCCTACAGCAGGGTTATAAATATGTGTTTAAAATGCTTTGGTTTATGGAGAAATATCCATTGGAAGCACAGAAAATGTGACAGGTGCAGTGTTTGCCTGCAACAAAACCTCTCACTGATCCGCAGGAGATCTTGGCCTTTGGATGTCTCCTCTGGATATCCCCCAGACCAGGAGATAATCTGATAAAACTAAAATACGGAAGTTTTTCTAGGCACTTGTATAAAAACCCCTTTTGATTGAATAATCTTAGAAGAAGACTGAGAGAAGACTCATTAAAACTATGCACTTGAAATGAGAGGAATATTTGGGAACCTGGTAATGCGTCTGGTTATGCCTGCCAAAAAAATAGGTCAAAATACAATGCTTGAAAACCAAAAATTATATGTAATCTTTGCTGTTTGCTCCACTTGTTAGCAGCCAAACCTATGTAAGCCAGCTCATTCTGTGTAAAACAACACGAAATTCAAAATGGCATCATTTCACTGAGCTCTCCTAATGAATTTCGTATTTTTAAGAAAATCAAATGTTTCATAATTTGTGAGAAGCTTAGCTTTTGTTATTCTCATGACACAGATTATGGCATAAAATAATTAAATGTTTGAAGATCTATGTAAAATCTCAGAATTTAATTTTTCCTAAAATCACCTCACTTAAGCCATATCTCTGTACTTGCCTTACTGCTCTCTTTCAAGGCTTGGGGAGGAACTGCTTTTACATTATCTCAGTGGATAGCAGACAATCCCCAGTAATTAATGCCAGACCCTCAGCTCTGATACTTTCATGGAAACCATTAGGCCAATGCCAGTTTACATCATTTGAAGATCTGACCCAGCAGGTATAAAAATGAAAATGGCAAGGCAAAAAAATATGAGCAATTTGATATCAATAAAAATGTGCATGAGGTCAGGGAGGACAGAGCCTTTTCAAGTTTTCCTTTGACTTTTTATCCTAAAGAAGAACTCTTTTTTCAGTCATTGAGCAAGATAATGTACAGCAAATGAAAAATTACAAAAGAAAATAATCTGTTGCAATAAAACCTGGGCAGAGCCCCAAGTATTTGTTCCCAAAGCATTTATTTTTCCCCAGCTGTATTTATGCATGAATTCAATGATGTTTGTAAAACAAGTATTAAAAATTGTAACATTTTGAGTTCCATGCATTTCCAAAAAAAATCCTTTCAAAACTCAAACTTTGACCTTTCTGAAATTTCACTATCAAAACTGACAAGGTCCAATTGTTTTATTATTTTGCAATGTTTTCAGAAAATGAAATTTCAATTCAGAAGTTTGAATCAAATTTCTTACACAGAAAGTTACTCAATGGCCCAGACAAGAAACTGTGATAGATCAGAGAACACGTTATTCTCTCAATTTGAGTAGCAAATATATTTTGGCTTGTATTGAAATTATTGCTGCTATCATTTATGCCCCGAAACGATACGTTAATAATTATTTCTCAAACAAAACTTGAGTCAAAGACAAATACAGAATTAACTCAAAGAGGGGATGTTTTCTCTTTATTTCACTGTAGCACTGGTAGAAAACCTAAAATACAAAGTGTTTTAAGGAAGATTACAGTTTCAATAATGAACTTAGTAGGGGGAAAAAGCAAGCTCAGACCTGAGGCCTGAATGTAGAAAAGGAAAAGTTGCAATTTTGCTGCAGTGGAGCGACAGAACATGGTCCGAAGGGCTGTGCGTGCAGCCCAGATGGGATTCATTGTGTGCCGGGGGGAGATGGAAGAACAGGGCTGAGAGAGGGCTGCGGGACAGGGGAAGCGCCGGGCAGGGACAGGGGAGGTGCGGGACAGGGACAGGGGACGTGCGGGACAGGGACAGGGACAGGGGAGGTGCGGGACAGGGACAGGGGACGTGCGGGACAGGGACAGGGACAGGGNGGACAGGGGAGGTGCGGGGCAGGGACAGGGACAGGGGAGGTGCGGGGCAGGGACAGGGACAGGGGAGGTGCGGGGCAGGGACAGGGACAGGGGAGGTGCGGGGCAGGGACAGGGACAGGGGAGGTGCGGGGCAGGGACAGGGACAGGGGAGGTGCGGGGCAGGGACAGGGACAGGGGAGGTGCGGGGCAGGGACAGGGACAGGGGAGGTGCGGGGCAGGGACAGGGACAGGGGAGGTGCGGGGCAGGGACAGGGACAGGGGAGGTGCGGGGCAGGGACAGGCGCTGCTCTCTCCCGGGATGAGGGCAGGGCCGGCTCCACCTGCCGCGGGCCAGCGGCACAGCCCGAGCAGAGAGCAGCCTGCAGGCTGTGCTTTGGCCGCTCCGCTCTCTCCGGCCCGCCGGGCAGAGCCATCGCGTCCCGTCCCGGAGGGCACGGCGGTGCTCGGGGTGTCCCCAAAGGCGGGACTGGCGCGGGTCCCCGCGGGGAAACTGAGGCAAGAGCGCCGACAGGGGCAGCTGTTCCTCGGGGGCAGCGGAGCGCTGCTCAGCCCTGCTGAGCCTGCGAGTGAGCGCCCCTGCAGCCCTGCCCTGCCTTGGGACAGTGCCGTGAGCTTGCTCAGGGTCTCATTCAGGGTCTCACTGCAGCTGAAGGACACAGACAACCCTGCCTGGTGCAGGGCTGCTCTGCCTTGGGACAGTGCCATGAGCACTCCTCGGGGTCTCACTGCGGGCAAAGGACAAAGATAACCCCGGCTGGTGCGGGGCTGCACAGGGACTCTGTGAACAGAGACCAAAACGATTCTCCTGCACAAGGGATCCTGCCTGGGAGCAGTTCCCTGTCTGGAGTGGTTTGGGGCTATGCCGGGGCCTAGCCTCATTATAAGGAATGGAATATATGAAATCAAAGTGAAATTCTATATGGGACAAGAAATGGGGTGGTCTTTATAGCAGGGTGGTCTTAAACTGAGGTTTAATGTATGTACAATATACAAACATTTTTGACAGACCATTAACACCTATAATCTTGTAAATATTTGCAATTTTCTAGATCATAAATATAGCTGCATAAGCAGTTCTTTCAGGACATCATTTATACTCCATTAAAGGTTAATTTACAAGTTAGTACCTTATAGAAAGAAGATATGTGTACTTTTATGTTAACTTTCTGTAAAGGGAGACTGGTGTCTCCAGCAGCAATTAGTAATTCTCCTGTGACGCTCCCAGTGGCACTATTCAAAGCACTATTTGAATTCTTTTCATCAGCTCATGTTCACAGCAAACTTAATCTTCTGTTTTGAAAGTGGAGGGAGAAAGAAAAAGAAAAAAAAAAAAGAGTAAGATCTTAGGTCTTCTGTGTGTGTTCCCAAGCATCCAAGTGTTTGTTTGAACAGTGTCCCCTGACGCACATTCTCATTTGTCACAGTGCTGATGATACCTGCTGCTGTCTCCGAGCCTGCCTGAAGCAGCCTGGCTGGGCTGCAGGCTGCCTCGGGAAGGGGCAGGGAGGGCAGAGGTAAAGAGTAGGGGATTGACTCTGTGGGCTATGACTTTATTCACTGTAATGGCATTTGTGCTTTCTAAAGATCAAAGGCCAGAAAGAAAAAAAAAAAGGTGGCGGGGCAGGGGGAGAGAAAGAAAATTGTTCACTGTAGACCTAGTCAGGAGCTTTCAGAAGTGCCTGTGAGAAATTAGGTGCCTCTCTCGCACATTTGATCATCTAACTTTGAAATCCTGATGAGAGAGCTTAGGGAAGGATCTGAGGAGAAGGGAGAACAACCACTCGTAAGTCAGGACTATTGGGGAAGAATGAACAAGGAAGGTGCCAAATTTAACTGGATTTTGATTTATTTTCTTTTTCTAAATGCCAACTTTCCTTGTTCAGCCTGGTCGTTAAACAAATGAGAGGCTTTAAAATTGCAGTTAGCTGCAAATTAAAAGGAAAAAAAGAAATCTGTTGTAAATGCATATACTCGTTGCCAGCTATTGGGATAAAAGAAAGCTCTCTCAAATGGTATGGTATGGGTTCCTACAATGGTCTCTATGGGTTTATTCACCTTCCATAAGATTTCCCACAAAGAAAAGTGAAAGCTTTATGTGTGTTACTCACCATGTAGGATGTGTTTATCTTCATTATTCATATCTTAATACTGCAAAGATTTCAGCAGCACTTTTTTCCTGTTTCAAACCACTGCGCACACTGCAGAATGTTCCACGCTTCTGTATTTCAAATATGGAGTTTCTTTCAGCTGGTTTCATGCACAAAACAGAGGGTGGTCATTATGGGTGCATTCACATCACACTAAATAGGAGCTAATTAGGTATTCTTACTGTACTGTTTTCACTGAAAGCTCTTTATAAAAGTTGAAGCTTATTTCAAAACACAACATCAACACTTGAGTAATTTTCTCAGACTTAGGATGAATTTCTGACTACAGGATGTGAGAACTGGAAACTGTGACCATTGTACATTGCTTTTGTGATTTTCCAATCCATACTTACGTTTCTTCTCTACAAAAGGCAGATCAAGGAGTAATTAAAAACTCCCAGGCTGCAGACTGGTGTGGAGAGG
Organism: Origma solitaria; assembly: GCA_013397895.1. Classification (NCBI taxonomy): domain Eukaryota; kingdom Metazoa; phylum Chordata; class Aves; order Passeriformes; family Acanthizidae; genus Origma; species Origma solitaria. Next base: position 482,546 of record VZRL01001136.1, read on the forward strand.
AGGGAATGAGCTTCACTCTCTGCACATTACTGATCTATTTGCAGCACCACAGGGTCACTCCAGCCTGTCAGAACTGCTCCCCTTGCTTTAAACAACTGTTTGTCAACTCCGAGAAGAACTTTCTGAGGTACCACTTGTAACCTCCAACCAGCTATTCCCCATATTTTTAAAAACACATCCTTATAAATGCAGTAGCACCAGCAGCACTGAAGGAAGCGTTCTTGAGGCCTGAACGGATGGGGATGTATTTTGGTGTGAAATTCAGTGAAAAGACTGCTACTAGAGCAGTGGCTGGAGTTGCACCAAGCTCCAGGACAGCGCTGTGAGCCCTGGTGTCACACCCATGCTTGGAAATCACAGCCTTTCGCGTGACCGAGGGGGCATCTTTGATTGTTTTGACAGGCCCGTCGATATTGATGCCCAAGAGCAGCTGCTCTGGAAGCTGCTGCTGTTTAATGCCTCGTGCTGTGTGGCTCAAAAATCCCAAAAATAGACCGAAGAGGGACACATTAAAATGGCAGAATGCACTTCTCAGTCACACGTCACTCAGTGCCCTCCTGAGACACAAAGGGTTTTGCTGTTAAGCAGAGCGCCGGGTTCGCGTATGCGAATCACAAATATGGGTTTAATTGTAGCAGTTACCAGAAATAGCCTTGTTATGGTGGATGTTGTAAGTGGGTGGGCAACACAAGAGTAATCATAAAGGAAAGTCTAAACTGATTCATGCACTAGGGAGGTCATCAAAGAACAGCTTCTTCCTACAGTCACTGCTGAAGCGCTCTGGGGAAGGAACACGAGGTTTAATGGCTCGGTAGGTTCTTTAATATAACTCAGCCTGAGAAATCAGTGAGCCTCCATGTGTGCAAAGCCTCCCACTGTCTGCTTGGTACTGGCCCGTAGGTCTATTTGCCATTACAGGCTGAAGGCAGCTGAAAGAAATATTAAAGATGCAATAAAAGCCTGAAAATATAGATTAAGGCAGCATTTGTTCTATTATTTTTTTTCCTAGGATGGAAGTTATTTCAGCTACAATAGAAACTTAAAGAAGTGTCTGTTAACTATTAAATTCAAAGTTTAATAATCTAGCTGACTTGCTTGGAATTGCACTAAAAACTGTTTTATATAAATTGGCTTAAAAATACGTTCAGTTACCTCATCTCTGAAGTAGTGCTATCTCACAGTTATTCAGGAAGCTTCACAGAAGGTTACTTGAGGACACCATTTATGTGGAACATTTCTGCTGATAATTTTGTATACTTTATCATGAATGTGTCTCTTACATTTATCAAGCAAATATCTTTTCCCTTTTAATTTACAGAGCAATGAATGGACATAAGAGAACAGTTTTTCTTTGCTGCTGTGAGGGAAGGGAAATGTCCAGTGCTTATGAAATTCCTATGCTATGGTTTGTTTGGGACATAATTAAGACATCAGTCAGAAAGGGCTGATTCCTTCTGTAGCAAAGTTAATGAGATATTAACCAGCACTTTGAAGCTTGATCTGAGTTATCATTCCACTGTTTCACAAGTCCTCCAAATTCCTACTTTTATAGTCAGGTGGTAGTTTGAAAGAAGACTTTTTAATGTTTTCCTGTAATTTTTTAAAATGCTCTTTTATAATTCCAAATGCAAGACAGCAATTTCATCCTTGCAATAAATTTCTGGGTATAAATTATCACTAAATTGTTCTGCTTCAGCCTGCAAACTGACAGTGCAGTGCCTTTCTGGGTGGCAGCCAGCTTTGCTGAATAACAGTTTGCATGAGTTGAAGGCACTGACAACTCTTGCTGAATGCTTCTGATCTTTCAATAAAAAGCACAAATAAAAGGAAGAGCTACCAGAGCAGTTTATCCCCAATCCCTCTCTGAAGGACTGTATTTCACAGGAATATTGTCATGAAGATGACCATCAAAGCAGTGAGAAAATCAAGATCCCGATTTTCTGACAGTGACACAATCTAACAGTTATCTAAATATCTGCTTTAGGAAATCTGATGCAACTTTTTGAAAAGAGTCTTCTATGACCTTATAACCAGACATGACAGAGGAGATCACTGGAGCTTCTTCAGACTGTAATAAACAGCTGCCGAATTGCAACAGAAAACTGCAAATTGAGCAGTTGCAGAGATTTCTTATTATAAAATATCTTTTTGTTACTTAAAGTCTCCTGGAAAACTCTTTATCCATCTCTTCAATAAGCTGGTATTGTTTATATTGCCCTCTGTATTACTTCATCCAAATGACTGAGATTGTGGAGGCTTTCCAGAAAGACAAAATGCTTGAGAAAAATACATATATACACATTCCCAAGCAGAGATCCTAGATTGTTTGTTTATATTTTCAAGATTCAATAAATTAGTGTTGCTTTCATTGTTACACAGAGTCCATGTAGTTGTGCTTCATTTAGCTTTTGGAAAAGCAGATTCCTATTTCCTCTGGCACAGAATACACCCAACAGAGAGGGTGTCCTGTTTTTTCAGCTGTTTAGGAACTGCTGCTGTAATTGAAGAACTATGATCAGGAGCTGCTCTTAGCAGTCCCCTGTATGTTTTCCTTTCCCAGACCCTGTCACAAATCCATTCTAAAGATAAGTCTTAACACCTCCTGGACCATTTCTTTTAAGTTTTCTCATTGAATGATCCAGATATACATCTACTGGGAGTTTCAAAATGATGCTCTAAAACAGCAGCTCTCTTTCTTCTACTGACTGAAATTGTATCAGTTTAAACTGGTGAGAATTATTTTTCTAAGAATGTGGCTACTTGTACGACAAGGAATTATTTCCATCACTGAAATTAAACTTCCATCTATTTTGGTTTCAGTAGAATCTATCCTTTGTCTATGTTTTGGATCTGATTTAATTTTCAGCATCTATTCCTGCCTTGAACTTTATCTTGGAAGAATGTTGTGGTTGTAAGAGTGATTTCCTTTATGAAATCACTATTTCTAAGCCCTTGCAATTTTTAAAGAAAATGTGTTTCAGGATTTTTGTGAAAAAAGTCTATCTCCAAACAAGCGATAAGTGGATGCTGCACATTTGGATTCCCTGGCAGCTGCTGTGATGGTATCAGCGGAGGCTAGAGAGACTTTTCTGCTTGGCTGTTCAGATTTCATACCAGGTGCCAATAAAGAACAAAGACAGTTGAGCTGTGGGTGTTAGGAACGAGCTGCACAACGTTCAGCCGGTGGCTAAGGAAAGCCTTTCACGTCTTCTGTGCAGTCCAGCAAAAGAATTAAACCGATCCAAACGTGCTCCTGGAGCCGTGGACTGGCTCAGGGCCTGTTGTAGTTAATAGAGCTCAGTAGCTTTGGATGGGAATTTCTGACCCTTGACCGATCATCTCCATTTCTCATTTGCTGAGGTTTTTGGATTATATTTTTGCATCATTCATTCCTAATACAGTACTATTTCCAGAACAGGACAGATAACACAAATGTCCTTTTTTGACCTTTTAAAATCATTTTTAATCACCAAAACACAATTTGGGTTTTTTTTCCTTATCCACTTGTCCTTGGATTAAGAAAAGTGTAAAATCCAGTGTCATTTGAAATAGGTGATATTGTTTAACAGTGTTCTGCTTGTCTTCTCAGGGACAGAGGTGAAAATGAGTTTATACAGAACTGATATAAAGTATACTTTATAGAGAGAAAATGGGAAAAAATTCCATTGTAATTACTTTCAGATTTCTGTTACTTTTATGTTTCACTCATAAGCTTAATTTTCTCACCCATCTGTGTATGCTAATCAGCAGTATTAATTATTTCATATTGAAAGAAACTACTTCATAATTAGTTGGTTGTATAATTTGAAGCAAATGCTACAGTGAATTTTACCTTTTTTTTTAATTTGGAAATCATCTGCAAGCAGTTTTCTCAAAAGTGCTATTTGCAGAAAATTATTTACCTGGTAGTTCTTTTTCAGGAATTGCTCTCTAATCGTGCCTGAAAACTGATTGTGGGTATCTAATATTTCCTCTTTTAATATATTCTAACTCTGTTGGTTGCTTTCTTTTTAGATAAACACGTATGGATGTATTAATTTTCAATACAGTAATTCCTTAATTTTCTGCATTACTTTTCAAGGAAAGGAAAACTTCTCTGAGAAGACATCTAGTTTTTTACAATTATTTGCTTGGAAACACAGTTCAGATGCTGCTTTGTGTAGGCAGATAGACAAAGGAAATTAAAAGGAACTGACTCTGCTCTGCAGCATGCACTGGAAAAACCACACTGCAGGGAGACAACTTTCACTGCAAATTCAAAGCTTCCCACTGCCATCCTATTGGATTTTCTTGTACAATTGTGATCCCTCCTTTATCTCCCACTTCACATTTCAAAAGTATTTTTGGTATGCAAGTGACATTTCATTCTTGCACTGTCATCCCCTGTGAGCACCACGTGCGCAGTTGGAAATGCTGTCTGAACTCAGAACAGTTTTCTTTTGCATTTTGACAGCTGAGTGACAGCTCAGAACAGCAGTGGCTCGGCACTGCCAAGCTTCGTTAGGGCTGCTGTTTGTGTTGTGATTTTCTGTTTTGAATAGCTGCATCGAGGGTTGAAGGAGGAGATGAAAATAAGTATTTCCCGCGTGCAGTGAGGTTCCATATCTGTAACTCACTGGGAGTCTGTCCCTATCCAAAGCTAAGGTCTGAGCCATGGGATCTGCAGGAGATACCCAAAGGCAGCCATTCAGAGGGCTGTTGTTATTTGCTAACAGAACAGGAGCCCCCATTATGGAAGGAAGATCATATTACATGGAGCTGTGGAATTTCACATAAAATGAGAGAAGATTCATTTCACTTTAAAGCCTGAACTCCTTATTTTTCATGAGGGTCTATAAATGATTCTGGCTGAAATACCAGTTGTATTCTCCATATCATTCTCAAAAGCCTACTGAACAAAATGCTGCATGTTGAAATGCCATTCAGTGGTTCATAGATAAGTTTGTGGGAAAACTCTGACCAAAAATTCTGGTTTCAACTGTGTATAACTATTTTTTTAAAGTCATATTAAATTTATTTGGAATTCTGTGAAGCAGGGTTTTTTCTCTTACTTATATTGAAAAGCTCAATTCTGGTGTAACTAGAGGGAATTCTGGCCAATCTTTGGGGTGCTGGACTGGTAATATTAAGCTCGTATCTGTGCCTCTTTGAGTGTTTTGAGTGTTTAGAAAACACAACTGCTTCACTTGTCTTTTTGTGTGTCTCACAATTTTGTATTCTCCCAGCACAGCTTGTGTGCTGATATATCAGAGCATTCAGTTTTTAGATTGCCTATTTTCAGGAGAGACTGGTAGTTAGTCTTGGATTTCTCACCCTTCTAAAAAACCATTTTTTAAGGACTGAACCTCTTTGAATATGTTTTTTTTTCTCTTTCAGAAAATCTGAATAACAGTATCATAACAATATATCACAGTCTCACAGTTCTGTTTAAACTGTGAGACTGTGATATGATCATGGGCTCAGTACTCCAACTTTTCTAGGATACCAGAATGCTAATACTTTAGTTTTTGCTGAGGTACAGGTTCATTTCTTAGTGTGAAGTTGGTTTTTAATATAGACTCATTTAAATGAAAAGAGATGGAATCGTTCATTGGCCACCAGCTTTTTTCTGTTCTGACTTTATGTAATCTAATCTGTGGGTTTTTCTAACACAAGTGTCAATGTAGCATGTCAGTAATTTGAAAATTCAGTGAAAGTTTGTGCTTAGAACAGTAATTCCAGTACAAAATACCCATTTCTGTACTGAAGTCAGTGTGAAATTTTATCTTCTGATACAATATTGTAAAAGGGGTTACTCTGTCACTGAAAGTTCCTTTGTTAAAAAATTTAAATGGATTTTTTGTATTTGTTCATGGTTGCTCTTTGTCTATGATTCAAAGTTGTTCATACCAGCTTGGCTTTTTCTTCCCCCTCTCTGTAGTTCAATATTTCTCTCAAGAAAAGTCGCCTTCTGTGTGTTGAACAGCAGGCAACAGAGGCATCTGCACCAGCAATTCTTAGAGCAAACCCTGTGATTCACGTTTAACTCTGCCTCTTCCCAAGTGCAGCTGGAACAACCAAACCAACCTTCTGCTTTTCAGCCAATTTGGATAAAAGATGAACCAGACAACAAACCCACCCTGCATACCGATAGTGGCGAATTTTTAAGTCCTTAATTATGGCCCCTAATTAAATCAAACTACACAGTTTTATTAGGAAGTACAGGCAAGAGAAACGATCAGGTGCTTCCAAACTACAGGAGCACAAGGTTTTGTTAGAGGATTATATGTAAGAAACTATTGCCCATTGCAAATCCCTGGCTTTATTTCCACGAGAAGCAGCACGGGATGTTGTAGGGACTCTGTTGCAATCGTGCCTGTTTGTAAGAGTGGATCAAGGCCCAGAATGAGCTCTCCCAGAACAGTGTCCACAAAGAGGCAAAATATATTCTCATTTGCAATCATTCAAAAGACCTGCATTGAGTGAAACACTGCAGAATATGAGCTAAACCGTATTAGTTACCAATTTTTAAAAAGTCACAAAGCATTACCAATAGTCACAAACTCATTACAAATTTTCTATGACACACATGTACACAGATCTAGCCCCGTTTAAGAAAAAAATGCAGAGAAAAGGTACTCAGTGAGAGGTTTCACATTGTGTGAATTCAGTTAATTTTTCCTTGTAGCACCTCATAACTTTCCAGAACAGAGATCATTAATCATCCCAAAGCGTGCAGAAGTTTGGGCAATAGCTGTAAGACCACCAAATGCTGACCCTGAAGGAAATTAATTACTAAAGGTGAAAAGCAAGTGTTTTCTTAATTAAGCCACCTAAGCTGCCTGGTTTTGCAAATATTTATTAACACAATTCAGATGAAATCAGATCAGCACTTCTGGCTGCAGAGAGTGTTGTTTCATTGGACCACAAGTCGTCGTTTCCAAATCAGTATTCAGTCTTTTAACACAGCAGCAAATTATATTCCCCATCTGTCTCCAGTGACAACTCTAATGAATGTAATATCTGGATGGTGATATACAAACACTTCTGAAGTACCTCATTTATAAAATATAGGTACTAGTTATTTATAAGCTGTTGGGGAGCTGGGGTTTTATCGTTTTTTAAGTTAATTTTTAATATTTTCAATTTGCTGTACGTAACTGAAACATACATGGACATGTGGATAAAAAAACCACTCTTCATACAGGAAAATGTAAGGGTACCTGAGCCAGGTATCTCAAAGGTTTCCCCAATCAACATCTCCACTCTAGGACTAACAATGATTTGAAAAACAAAGCTGCTGAGGCTGAAGCAGCTCAGGCCGTGAGTGTCCCACCCACGGTGGCTCTGGGCACTTGCCAGAGTCCCATGGTGCTCTAATCACCTCCTGCCCCGGGATCAGCCAGCGCTGTTCTTTCTGATTTGAGCCCGGTGAGAAGGAGCAGAGCATGTCCCCGAGCGCCTGTGAACACCATGGAAGTCACAGACCTCTGCCAGCACGCCAGGATTCGGCCAACACCACAAACCCTCCTGGAGAACTGGCCTGAAGGCTGCTAAGTCAGCATTTGAATATGGGAGATAAACCCAAGAATTTCATAGTCTGAGTCTGATTCTCTCGGACCTGTTGGAAAACAAAGGCATGCTGCAACCAGCCACGAAAAGTAGTTTATTTCAGATTAATTTCTCACCTTTGGAGTTGATTGATGCATTAGTTTGGATGTGATGAAGAGAAAGAAATGGGAAGAGAGGCTGTGAACTAAACCCATCCAAAAAGTGTACGCTCATTAGGGAGCAATCATCACTTTGTATTCTGATCTTGTTTGTGTGGTGGAGAGAGTTGGGACTCGTGGCAACACAGCAAGGCCAAGTGCTGATGTTTATTGCTCAGTGAGAGGCTGACATGACTAATTGAAAGGGAACAGATTCATCAGGTTTAGAGCCTAAGGACAGTGATGAGAAGATGTTTTCATGTACTGCTCTTCTCACTACTACAGATTTTAAAAGCCTCCACTACAATAAAAAAAGAAATTATTTTTGGCAAAGTATGTTACAGATCTGCTGTGTTCTGAACAGAAAAGATTTGGTTGCATTTCCTGACTTTTAATTTCACTTTTATTGAAATGTTGCACTTGAGGAAAGAACAATCCCATATTTTGAGCTTTGCCACTGATTTTGCTGTGCCCTGTGCCCCTCATAAAGGATAAGCAATCATATGTCCTTGTCTCTCTAATGTATAAAAAGGTTTTATCAAAAACTGTTATGTCCATGTACATTGCCTCTGCAGTAAACCTTGGATCTTCATGATTTGAAGCTATCATAAATAATTAGCAAAAAATGAATGTTTAAATGCGCTTTTGAACTCATTGTGAAATTTGAACTGTAGGCAAATCTAGAATAACTTCACAGCAATCGCTTCTATTCTGTTTAGGTTTTTGCATTGCTCCTGGAAGACATTGGCTTGGAATTCCTCAGAGTTATTTTTGTTGAAACTCAAATGTAAATGAACAGCCACATCAGACCAAATGACTGCAGTATGAATTCCAGCCTGGGAAAAACTCTCACAGCCAGGCAAGGGATGCTTCACTACTGCAGAGATGACCTGCAGGTTTTTTATTCACAAATCTGGTCCAGTGAGACAGATCTCCTTGCGGTTCTTGCTCTGATAATTCAGACAAATGGGCTCTTGCTTTGAATTGTTGTTGTCTGGAACAATCTGTCTCCATCACAACCTGGACAAATTATCCTCCCTAGGTAAATGTTAGCCTTTGAAAACAGCCTTCCTCTTCCTACTCTTTGTCCTCAGAAGCCAAGTTTTCCTAAAATGGTACCTTATTCTGGGGGGTTTTGTGGTTTGTTTGGTGGGGGATTTGCCGTTGCTGTTGTTTTTGTGTGTGTGTTTCTTTTAAAATGTTTATTTTCTTTTAATATTATATTATTTTTCAAAATATTATCATATTCTTTTAATATGCTAAAGAGAAATCATGGCCCATAAACAGATTTTTGCCTTTATCAGGGCAAACAAGCTGCTCTTTAAGGAACATCTGCTTAGTGAAATAAACAGTACTTGGGGCTCACAGAAGAGCAGGGAGCTGTTCTTCTGTTATCAAAGTTGTTACTTTATTCAGTATGAAAAATAATTACACTTGTGTAGTACTTTATAACAGATGCTCTTACACGACAAGTTTTGAAGGGAGATCAATCTTCAGAAATAGGCCTTTTAATAGTAAGTACACTGCTAATTATTGCAATCCTACAAACGTTGCAGTGACACCTATCTTTACATTTATATGTTCTTTTTGATCTTTTTAAAGACTGTATCACAACCCTAAAAATGTCTTTAGCTTAAAAAAGAAGGTGCTTCTCTGGGATGGTGTGTGTCTGCCTCTATTCAGCTTTGTTCCATGTCCAACTTCGCTAAATTCTGGGGTTTTTTTCTTTATTCTTTCCTAATCTAGAAATTGCTAGCTATTAAAAGCCCGTTAATTTCTGTTTGTAAAATGTTCTGCTGCAACTTGAATTAGATGCGGTGCAGCTGGGAGTAGTCACGGCTAAACAATACATGACATAAATTATCTCTATCTGGAGTGTCTGACTAGATAACATAATCAACAGGAGGCTGACACAACATCACGGCCGCCTGTTGTCGCTGACAGCTTCATTATTTCCATGATGTTCAGCTGGGGAATTTGTTTCTGGGGAACAGCAGTATCTTCAGACATGCCCAATGGCCTTATGTACTTTCACAGGCTTTCTGACGATGGATGTGTTTGCACAAATTTAGGGGTTTTTCCTAACCTGGGGAACAATTGCAAAAACCATCGGCAAAAAGCTCTGCTCTGTGTTAGTTTTGCAGTAGAGCAGCATTCCCACCAAGCAAGGCTGGTGCACACCTCTTGATGGGTAACAGCAGCTGCTCTTTGATTCCTTGGTTCAAACAGGAAGAGCTTTGAGGATCTGAGGGACTTCTTATGCTATTTTATTTCTGTTTACCTTAACTTACACTCCAGAAGATCCCAAATGACTCAGTAGTTTTGTGGCTCTGACAGCCCAGGCCTGGTTCTATTCTGCTGCAGCCAGGAATTATTATTCTCAGGAATTTTCCGAGTAAAAAACCTAGCAGGGATGAAAAAGCCACTGTGACTGTGTGAAAAACATGCCATTTTAAAGATTTCTGCCCAAACAGTTCCGGGGTTCTGCTAGCTCATCTAAAACCATACTCTGAATACAAGCAGCAAATCCACAGCTCCAGCACTGCCACAGAGCTGCAGAACTCCTCTCCTCTGCATCCTTCCTCTGGAAGCAGGAGCCTGCAAGCCCCAGGCAGGCTGCATCGCAGCTGCAGCCTGCAGCAGAGCCTGCTGAGCTGTTCCGCGCTGGGCTCACTGACTGTGTGCTGGTTCTGGGCTGGGCTCACTGACTGTGTGCTGGTTCCGGGCTGGGCTCACTGACTGTGTGCTGGTTCCAGGCTGGGCTCACTGACTGTGTGCTGGTTCCGGGCTGGGCTCACTGACTGTGTGCTGGTTCCGGGCTGGGCTCACTGACTGTGGGCTGGTTCCGGGCTGGGCTCACTGACTGTGTGCTGGTTCCGGGCTGGGCTCACTGACTGTGTGCTGGTTCCGGGCTGGGCTCACTGACTGTGTGCTGGTTCCGGGCTGGGCTCACTGACTGTGTGCTGGTTCCGCGCTGGGCTCCCCGGGCTGGGCGCTGGGGGCCGTGGGGAGCTGCGGCTGCCGAGCTCAGCTCCCTTCCGTCACTTGCGTCATGGGTGCTCAAATATTCCAGAACTCTTGGAAAATTCTTTTCTAAACTTCATCCAAACACAGTTATTTTTTCTTCACTCACAATTTTTAGAATTTTGCAAGTTTGATCACGTCTGTGACTGATGAACTGGGAAATATTTGTCTTTTTTATAAGCACACTGAATACTTCTGTGTCTCTGTGGATAATAGGTTACTTGCTGTGGATTTGGATCAAGAACACTGGCTAAAGAAACTAGTGAAACAGTAAGACTCAGATCAATCTCCTTGAAGAAACACAAGAAACCAGGGAATAGGACAGAGAATTAACAAATTGGCAAAGGGCTATGTGTGAAAGATGATAGGTAAACAAGGAGCTAGAGAGGCAGGAATTGCCAAAACCAGAGCTGTAATTTACCACAGTGCCTTATATGTATAAAAATGTGCAAGAAAGAATGAGTGTGGGGACAAAGAGAAATACAACTTTATACATTCGTTTGGGGAGTTTTGTTGTTATTTTACCTTTCCCACTGAATACTTTTGACTGTATGAAAAAAACCCTCCTCAGTATCTTGTTTCAAGGAGAAGAGTCGCTTTAACTACCTTTCTAGTAATGGATTTTTAAAATGAGAGAGCATACAGATGGCAGGCAGAGTTAGCCTGACCACGTTACTTTGGGAGGGGGTGGAGATCCCATTCCCAGGTATCCGATGTGCCTGGCTCCAGGGCTGTGACAGAGCATGGAGATCTGGTATTTCAGCAATATTAGTTCTTTCAGTGGGGTTATGAACAGTCTAAAACACAGCTTTGTCTCTTATGATGGCAACAGCGTTGCCATTGACTGATTCGCAAGTGAAGTCAGGCTCCATGTGAGGTTCTCCACTCCAAACCTCCCACCCAGGTTCTGGTGGGGAAAACCAAATGTTTTCCTCAGACGTGGCACACGCGATATAAACCCGGGAACGCCGTTCTGGGGATGGAGGACGTGCTGCCCGCGGCAGGGTGGTCTGCCGGGGAGCCCTGGCCATCGCTGCTGGGGCAGCGCGGACCCCGCGCCGCAGCCGCTCCGGGGACCGCGCCAGGGCTTTGGAGAGCTGGGAGGACGCTGCCATCTATCGATGGATGGAGGGCGCGGAACGCCGAGATCCTGCACCGAGCTCCTCACGCCTCGCCTCCCTCATCCCAGAACGCCCCAGCGCCAGGGAGGAGCAAAGGGAATTTGCTAAACAGAGCTAATGGCCAACACAGTGCTGGAAATACTGTGGTGGGTAAAGCTGAGAGCAGCGCGGGCTGAAGGTTTGGGTGACTGTCACTGAATCAGCCAACCTGGGTGGCCTCTGTCAGTGAAATGTGCCGCTGAATGTACATCTTCACCAAAACGTGCGGCTTCAGCAGCGTGAGAACCGCAGCAGCTTGCGGATGAGCTCTGCTCGTGTGCTGCAGGTTGGGGACAGTCAGACTCATCGATCGCGGAAGGGAAATCTGTCACAGTAGGTTAAGTCAGCAGTGTGAGTACAGCCAGCAAAATGCTCTGTGCCACTGTCAAGAGAGGAAAGCAAATGCAGTAAGAACTGGATCACTTCTCTGTCATCTAATGGACACATCGAAGGCCAAGGATGGGCAGGTTTCTGCAGGATAGCAGGCTAAAGGATCTGCTTCCATGTGTTTTATCACAAATCCAGGTGTTAGTTTCTGCAGGTCATTTTGTGTTCTTTTCCAGAACTAGATGTAGGTGCCTCTCGCAGAAGAGAAAAGGAGAAATATTGAACCACTTCTGGAAAATGTTTAAGAATAGACCAGTTTCAGTAAATTCACTTTAGGTTCTTCCCCTGAAAACCAATGGAAATTGAGAATTCCTTTACAAGTGAGTTCCATTGATGAGGTCTATATGGACCCAGAAAAACTTAATTGGGGATTTTGGCTAGGAAGAATCATCCCTATTTAGCACAGCAGTGAAAACGGACTTCTTAGGCTTACATTTATTTTTAACTGATTTAGACATTTCAGATTTTCAGCATGCTTTTTTCCCCAGATAGTATCTCAGTGTTAGAGAGGTATTTGGTGGTTTTCCAAAGATTTCCAATTTCCTCCTGTTGGCAAGGAGCAGTGACCTCGGTCAGCTCTCTGACTAGTGATCCTTGAAAGGAGAAGAACAAAAGAGGGAATCTCGTACACAGCTGGCCTGTGATTTACATGGTACAGGAGAAGGAATGTTGTGCATAGAATATTGTAGTAGCACTTTGCAGCTCTTGCTGCAGCAAAACGTAACTCGTTGCATTTGACATTCTCATTATGCCCTGGAAATACATCTGTGTGCATGTTTACACACACATGTAAATGCATGCATGTGTGCACACCGAGAAACCCTCAAAGAATGGTTTGATCCATATCCAGATTGATTTTAAAAATACACATCAAGTTCCATGCCATAGAAACATCAGGCCCAAGACTACATTTCAGCTTCAGCTGATTGGGCAAAAAGATGCACTTGGGTGTGAGGCACAGCATCCTTAGCTGAGGTTTGGAGGGTGGGAGAATCAGGCTGATCAACAGGTTTCAGCAGATTTCCAACATTTTCCAAAAATCAAGCATCATGTCTGAATAAAGCCAGGGGAAAAATTTCAGCAGATTGCAAGAGTAGCTCTGGTATCTCCTTAGAAACAATAAAAAATACTTTTTTTCTGTAGATATTAATGGTCACTGGCTATGACAGACTCAGGAATCAGTGTGCTTTAGTTCTTTTTATTATCAGATATTACACTGGAGTGTTCTGGTTGAATGAATTTAACCCAGTGGACTGTGCAGAAAGATAACAGTTTTCTAGATTATTGTTTATCTTTGATTTCACCTTCCCTGTTTTTAGAATTCTCTATGTGGGTATTTCAAATATTCCGTATTTGACTTTGTAACATTTTTGTGGGTTTCTGTGGGTTCCAACATTTGCAATTTTTTTGTCCCACAGTAAAAAA